>VZTM01001729.1:0-33790 GCA_013400555.1 Jacana jacana | reverse complement strand
TGCATGGGGTTGTTGTGGCCCAAGTGCAGGACCTGGCACTTGGCCTCATTGAAGGCCATGCCATTAACATTGGCCCATCGATCCAGTCTATCTGTAGAGCCCCTGCCCTTATGTTTCAAAACAACGTCATTACAATCATTAGTGTTTGCTAACAAATAATAGATCCACAATAAAATGAACAGAAAGGTTTTCCCTTGCCTTATCACTGCAAAAGGATAGGAAAGCTAAATTTCCTCACACTCTTAGCAATTATTGTTTGGAAAATGTTCTCCAGGACAAGGGGAGGATCATATGGCATTTCTGACAGTAGCTCCTGGCAGGAAGAAATGTAAAGAAAGTACCAGAAACTATTTATACTGAAAGACTAGCAAAACTGTTGTCATTAAAATGTTAGTTTAGATCCTGTCATCGCTTTTATGCAGGAACACTATGCCCCTTTGGGTAGTACCAGTGAGTTCCCATAAACGGCAGGATGTCATAGAAAAGGGAACAGAGACCACAGCAGTATGTGCGCAATGCATCCACTGTTCTGTGGACAAACTAACTACTGCCCTTACCCTGTCCATCTTCACATAGTTCCTCCACGAGCCATTTCAGGGACACTGCTGAGACAACCTTCTCTGATGAAATGTGATTGCCAGTGTTATTTAGACCATACTGGGACAAACTTTCTGATTTTCCTTCTCTGCCTTTCAAAACTTGAAAACACACACACAGAGAAAAAAAAACAACAACAAAAAGAGATTATCATTAACAACAAGGTCTTTGTATCCAGGTTACACTGTGAATGTGAATATATGGGGGTGTATATTGTAGTTGTGTGTATTGTGGGGGTATACACACACAGTTATGAACATACTCAGTGACTATGGCTGTCTGGTAAAGGTTGTAGCTGCTGAATAATACGGACAGTACAGGATACAAAGATAGGTTTGTCATTTTTTATAGTTGGTTATGTAAAGAATGCACAATATTTTGGTGAGATTTTAGGGAGGGTTGGGAGGCACATTTTTTTTCTGAAGTTTTTCAAGAAATTACTATCCTCTCTGGAAGACTTGTTCTATAACTGGAGCATGCTGTGGATTATGATATTACTAGTACCAGGGACATCTAATTAAACTAAATGATCTGAAGTCTGATTTTTATCTTATTCGTTGAAACCTACAAAGTAATGAAGCCAAATGATCTCAAAGGAGCATCATGGATGCAACTTTTAACTTGTAAGTCAGGAAGGCCAGGTGTTTTGATTGTCATAATGATTTCAAATCTGCTTCTAGAGTCTTTCAGCATCACTGATGACAAGGTAGACTGCAGCTACTCCTCTTAATCTGTGCAATATATGTTAAATGACAGGTGACAAATGTTCCCTCTGGAATGGTACCTTTATTTTCCTGTATTTGTGTATAACTTGACACCTTTAATGTGACACTAAGGGAATTTTTCTTTCAGCATCACTCTGCTTGTGAGGCTTAACCACGTCTGCAATGAAGAGATGATAAAGAAGATGGTAGGATCTACTCACATTGCTTGGTTAGTGTGGCTATGACACCTAGGAGGACAAGCACAAGGATTCCCAGGACCATTGACACGTAGAACCAGGAGGAGCGCCCATGTCGGCAGCCTGGACAGAGGCAGAAGGAAGAGTGGCTTAAGGTCTTTGCACTATTAAAATTAACACCACCTTTCTGTGTGCCAGCTTCTTACATGGAAACAACAGAGAAATCATCTGCCTAAAATCAGCCTGCTGCTTGTAGTATGCGAAGACATTTCACTTATTAAAAATTTGCATCCATTCTGCATGCATGAAAGTGAAATTGAATGATCATTTTGTCAAATAGTGCAAGGGATTTTCAATCAATCATTCCATTAAGAATTGTTTTTCTCCTTTGAGCTAATTTTTCAAAGCGTTGCTTCCTCCCACCTACCCCCTGGAAGACCCTGCAGAGCAATTCAGGGAGCCTATCAGTCTGTGTTATGTTCCTTCTCTCCAGTCATGCTCTCCTGTGTGACCGTGCCCGTCACACAGTTCAAAGCTGAATACACAGAAAAGGCAAAAAAAAAGCCATACTGACACCACAACACAGTGAAATGCATCTGCCCAAGCATCTCTCCAGCCATCAGGCTGTCATCAGCTCATGAGAGTGAAACACTCAGGAAGTGGCAGTACCCAAGGAAATGTGGGGTCAAGGTGCCATTTCCACAAACCACAGAGTTGAACTTTCGTAACTGCTGTTTTCCTGAGCCTGCCTGCATTAGACGAGCAACTGCCCCATTCTCTGACTGCCTGAGATGAACTTTGCAATTTTTCAGCTTATGGAGTTCTATGGGCTTGTCCTTGTCTGGCATATGTCCTTCAGTACAGAAGAGGTGCAATTATCAATGCACTGACTGCACATGGAGAGCTGGGTATTATGCTACTTCCAAAGCCAAATGTGCCCCTGTGGTAGAGATACTAACAGAAGGGTTCCTAAGAAAATGTGGAGTTTTACTTTCCTTTGCAGAATCCTTCACAGAATCTTCATGGAATCTCCAATGTAGAGCACAAAAAGCATTTTTAAAAATTATTTTTTAAATATCTTTCAATTTATTTCTTTTTTTTACAAGGAAAGTACATAATCAGAGAACCCAATTAAAAAAAAAAAACAAACCACCATATGAAATGATAAATCAGTTCTTTTTTTGAGATGAATCTTTTTTTTTGATGAATCAGTTCTTTACCAACGTAAAGACTGTTGGTAGCAGGTTTGACTGTTAGGTAACAGGAAAGACTACATCTATAACTAGTAACCAACAACCCGACAAAGCAGCACACTACCAGAAGCGGAAGTCTCCGATCTTCTGCTCCCTTCAGGTTTCGACTTCACGCGCAGCTCAGCGTATGTGATAATGTTTCCTGTAATGAGTAGGGAAATGCTGACATTTGTGGTTGCTCAAGCCATTAAGTGGAGAAACAATAAAGAATTAGATAGAAGAGCGAGTCTATACGGAATGGGGCATGTGCTCCCAGATCTGCTAGTTCAGCTTTATTTTTTCTTTAAGAAACAACAGGCAAGATGATGACTTATCATTTCCTGCTTCTATCAGGAAGTAGCTAAAAGCCTCCTCCATAATCTTTGCCTGAACTACTTGGGTCCCATGTGGCTGGACCAGGAGGCAGACAGACAGACAGAAGGATGGGTAAGACCTGGGTACTATCCATAGCAAACAGCCCTTTTTTTGCTAAGCCGTCTCAGGAGGTATCATAGGGGCTTAAGGGGCATCAAAGCCATGATTGCTTTATGGAGCAGGGAGACCCCAAAGGGAAAACTGCCTCTCAGAGAAATGCTTTTGCAGCAAGGTGATTCTTGAGGGCATTGCTGACTTGTGAGTGTTTATGCCAGGATATTACGTAATAGCAATAGCAGAAGATTTTAGCAGAAAATTGCAACAGCAGAAAAATGGATCTGATGGTTGAAGATACCCCTTTCCAGATGCACGTTGCTCAAAACCAGAAAAGCCATTAAAATAACAGAGTGTGAGTTAAATGCACATGGATTCTTTCTGAACTTTTTTTCAGTTTTGTTTTAGCTAGGCATTTTGTAGAGCTACTGGCTAGTTTTATGGAAGAGATTTGGACTTTTGGTAGGCTAATATTTTCATAAATTGTGAGATTTTATCAGTCTGAATAAGCTTCTGTGCTACAGCCTTAGTTTGTGATCACTGGGACTTTTAAAAAGAATTAAGCAATTTACACTGTACAAAACTTCACCAATCAAGCAAAAATCACCAGAAGATGGGAGTCTTATCAGTCTCATCAGGCTAAAATGTGGTAGCATTTGATGAGAATTGCTGAAGTGTGGAGAGCTTTTACAGTAAGGAAAAGTACTGAGGACCTGATTGGCAAATAGGGTTTATTCATGCAGGTAAGATGGCCTGTGCTTCAGAGAACCTGACCTAAAAAACTTTACAGTTTGCTTTGTTACAATTTATTAGTTCTGAACTACAAGAAAAAAATCTATAAATTATATTTAACTGTATAGATAAGTAACTGTTCTCAAAAAAAATGCTCATACATTTTTTTCTTCTTATAATTTAAACATTTTTCAAAGAAGAACAGTCAGGACTTTTAAAATTAAATGCACTATCCTTGTAAATGGAGACACTTCTTTTAAAATACATACCCTAGAAAACCTGATACTATTACTAAATATTTTGTATTTCAAGTAAAGATTCATTCCTTTAAAGAACATGTCTCAGACTGTATAAAAAAAAAATTATCGCACCAATTGAATATTTAAAAGAAAGATTACTTCTGTTACAGTGTTTTGGCACATGATCCTCAGAAGTCCTCAGAAGTCAGCAAGTGGTTTTGAAATATCACATAACTTTTATTTTGCCAGATGCTTACACGCCCTTACCTAGTTTACCCACAAGAAGTCCTGATACTAGGTGGAGATCTCTCTCTCTCTCACTTACTAAAACTGAAATTTCATTTCATTTCTACATGCAAATTTCAAGTGCAGAAAGACATTGCTCTTTACTGGAAGATTCGACTTGATGAATGTGCAGATAGGGAGTGTTTCTGATGGGTCATTCACTCCAAGAGTCAGGTTTTACAGCCACTGGGCTCATGCCATCAACTGAACAACAATTTGAGTGTGAACCCACAGCAGACCCTCATCGTCACAGCTCATGCAAGCCACCAGCGGAACTGCATTAAGAGATCCCTGGCCTGCAGAGCAGGGGAAGTTCCTGCACTGCTCCATTTGCTGCTGCTGTGGCCACACCTGGAACATTGTCTCCTGATGTGACTCCAGTGGCAATTAGGAGACCCTCAAGAGGGTCCAGCAGAGGGTGGACCTGGCCAGGACCTGGAAGGGCCAAAGAGGCTAAGGAGGGGAACAAGAAGCTAAGGGGGGAACTAACAGCAGCCTACAACTACCTATAGGCTAATGACGGAGTTGAACCCTTCTTGGTTTGTTTTTCTGCTAGAGGAAAGGTCTTGTATGCAATCATTTATGAACCATAATCATGCAACTCTCAAATTACTATTGAGAAGCAAAGATAGGAAAAACTTTGGAAAGTTTTTTTTGCAAACTAGGAGGCAAAACCTATTTTAGTCTTTAATTAGAAAATGGATTCCCAGGCTATATTTATCCTGGCTTGTATTTTTGGAATATTTTCCTTCTTCTGAATATCTGTTTTGAAGTGCATGCACCATAATAACACCTGCTAGCCTACAAAAGCATGTGCACAGACGGGACCAAGTACCAGCTCCTCCCAAACATGTTCTGCTAGAGTATCCAAGAACCACCTCATCCTTGTAATCCAGAGCACCTGAATGACAGCTGAAGTCCAACTGACTGTGTAACAACCTGGCATTGACTTTCCCATTGGAACAGGGCTAGAGCAAACCCATTTCAATCACTTTTCTGGATACAACCTCCCAAACTTACAGCTGCAGACATTTTTTGTTGCTACATCGTGTTAAACATTATTTAACACAATTTGTCCAGTCTATCAAGTTTATTCCAATAGTTTTCAAATGAGTGAACTTTCCTTACCATTAGACTGCAAACTTACACGTTATTTGCAAATCTGCCACCCATGATTTTTTATAACCTTTTCTTTATCCTCATAAAATACATTGAGTAGACTTCGAGACAAGAACAGTATTTGGGAGAACTCCAAGAAACTCTGCACAACTCGACCAAATCTAATCCTTTTCTCATAGGTGCAGAAAAAAAAAATTAAATAATAATAATAATAATAAAAAAAAAGGTGGGTGATGAATCTGTAAAGGGACTTTCATTCTCAAATCCAAATTTCACATATTTAAAACACCTACTCAATTACTAGAGAACCTTGGCAGAAGTTCAGCTCCCTACATGTTTATCTTTCACGTGCACCAGATCTGGACAGCAGCTACACTTTAACGGGGAAAATTAGCTATGCCTCCCCACTCATGGTTTTAAGTATCTACTCCAGTAAATTGCACGTAATAGTCTGAAGCTTGCACAAAATGCAGGCAGGAGAAGGTAGACACATCCCACTTTCCTATAGCCTGGTGATTTGAAATCTCGCCTGAAGTGCGGGAATCTGCCACTCAGAGCATTCATCTGCCAAATTTGCAGTGGTGATTAAACCCAGCTCTCCCTCCTTTGTAGTGAGGGTTTTAGCCGTGCAGTGCTTTCCCTCATGCTCATCTTGCAACTGCTCCTTTTTTAGACATCCCTGGTCAAGAGCAAGACCAGCGCAAAATCTGGCAAAGGGAGGGATGTGGGTACCAAGCCATCCTCCAGCAGACATTTCGATGTGTCACAGAGTCAGATAGTGCCAAAAGAAGAACTTATGATGCTTGCCACAGAGTGTCCCATCACCCTGAGGCTGAGACCCTCACTTTGAGAATCAGCTTAGAATTCCTGCCCCAAATGGGAGGAAGCATTGAAACCTCTTCCTGCAGTGTGGGACATACTGTGTGTCTGATAGGCAGAAGCTGTGCTGTCCAAAGCAGCCTTGGGCCCAGTCCATGCAGGAGAGAGCTCCTTCTATCCTGCAGGAAAGGATGTAACTCCTTCACTGACTGAGCAGCACCTCGTGTCATTGCTCTGTCCTATTCACCACTTTGGGCAGTTCCCAGCTCATCGTGCTAGGATCACAAACTCTCCTCCATTAGCTGTAAAGAAATTCAGGACATCTCAGCAAGGCTCCAGCAGGCAGTGAAGAACCTTAACACTAATCATTGCTATGCTTACACTGAGTTTAAACTTGTTTTGTGAACATTGCTCAACACACCCATTGCATTCCAGGATTTTTCCCTGAATTTACTGACAATTTTTTTTAAACTACAGAACTAATTCTGTGGAGAAATTATACTTTCTCCCATTCTTCCTATGGTAAAAGTGACTTTTCCCTTGTTAAAAATAATGTTAACACCAGACCACTCACCAAAGGGAGGGACATGTATGTGGGAATTTTGTTCAGAACATTAAAACTTCAAAGAAGGAACAAGCAACTGAAATTCTTTGTTTAGATTTGTAAAGCATAATAATGCAGCTCAAGTTCTTATACATTTTAATAGCAATAAAACCCATGAAGAGAGAAAAATATTTGTCATTAGGGAGATATTTCTATCATGTTCTATGCTGTGAGGTCCAGTATTGCTTAATACTATTTGGATCTTTTTCTGTTTGTGTCAAAGTAAGTAGAAAAGTAATCGCTAATAAAATCTGAAAATAACAGAAAGGTTAATTGAGCAATAAATAAAGACAGCCATAATGACAGCTCTGTAAGTTCAAGATACATAGTTAAACAAAATGTGTTAGAGTATAACCAGATATAAGGGTGGGAGAAGGTGATACTGGGAGTTATAAAAAGTGAAGGATGGATTTAAGATATATTTGTCTCTGTGTAACTGAGATAGCATAACGGAGACTTGTAGTAATACTGGGTGCATCTCTGGTGCCCAGAGTTTTTAAAGGTGACGGAAACACTGGAGAATGAAGAGGCAAACCATCCACAAAAAATAATTAGAGATCTTTGGAAAGTTAGAGTGAAAGATTTAAAGGCAAAAGGACTGAGAAATTACTTGATTGCTATGGCCAGCTATTTCATGTGAGAAAATATTGAATGCTAAAATCTATTTGACAAAGTTTTAACAAGAACCATCGAGATGTCAATGAGAACTTTCATTGGAAATTAAAGCCTGGTCTACTCAAATTCAAGCTTTTCCTATGGACAGCAAGATCAAGGGACATTTTTGGATGTCTTCAAGATTTGATATCTGTCTTCCTTTGCAAATGAATTCTACCACTTTAGAAACTGGGTAAAATTCTAGGCAAACCCTCTGTGCTTTGTGTTGTACAGGTTACAGTAGTAAAAACAACAGCCAGAGATGCATGAACTTACGGTCTAAGGTAGCATTTTCTGTTAGACAGAAGAATTCATTTTTATTTTTTAGATGCAAATCTTGTAAAAATATATAAAAACCCCTTTTTCTGTTATTTAACTGAGTACCATCATCACTATTAATCTACATTGTAAGTAAAACATCTTCTAAAGATGCTTATTACACAATATTGTTTCTTAAATAATTGAATGCATTAATTATTAATGAGCCTTGATAACATGAAAATATCATCTTAGTCTGATGACAAACGTTTCCTATTTGCTCATAGTGAAAAGTTGTCATTCATATTAGCTGTGATCCTGAATTTTGATCTTATGTGAAGAGGCAAACCATCCACATTTTTCCAAGTAGTGGAAATTTAATTTCTTAAAATAAATTGGTATAAATTATCTCCTCACCCTGAATATTGACTTAATCCTTTGTCTTTTGTTACAAACAGGAAGTGATCACAGATTGAAAATGTGATTCTGGGAAAATCACTACTGGAAAATTAAAAAAGGAAGAGCAGAAGGGGTTTAGGAGTCATTCAGTGCTTTCTTCAGTGACAGTGATTGTACTTTCAAATGTTTTCTGATTTACTAGTTAATTTACTACTCTTTTTCCATGAAGGCATCATAAAATGCATTGATCTGATTTTTGGACTAGGTAATAATTTGGTGGAGCATATTCTAACAAGGTTTTGATCATGTTCTTCACATATATATATAAAAGCTCATTATTCAAAAATAAGCAACTTGTGTTTCTCATTTCATTACTTAAAACAAGGCTCCAGAACTGAGACACTACCCCATAATGATAATGACTTAGGAGTAGCTTTGCTGAGCTGTACCTCCTGAGCATCTCTTCCACTATCTGCAGCTTTTCACCCTTTCCATGATTTCTGCATGCAGCATTTTATAGCATTCTCCTAACACTATCCAGTGACAGTTTTAAAAATGAAAGACAGAGAGAGAGAGCACATGAGAGAAAACAGTGTACGCCCAAGAGCTGAATAGATGTTTTACCTGGAACTGGTGTCCGAGAAGGAACGTGCGGTGCTTCCCTCGGTAGCATTGCCACATCCACATATGTGATATCATCTGCCATTGATAAGCAAGTGCCTCTGAGTTATGGAAAGAGCTGGTTTAATACGGTGGGTTGCATCCTGTATTAGCTTTGCCTGCCTCCAGAAGTATACATACGCTGTGCTATGCCTTTGAGGAAGGCTCAGAAACAGATTAAAGGAAGGAAGTTACTTCTTTCAATACAGCTTCAAAGCCTATTTTCAGCCATCATTCGGTCTCTTCTTCTGTAATCTCTTGCCCTTCAGAATACAATAGAAGATGAGGATGTGAAAACAATCTTCTTATTAATACCAAAAAACCCCCCATATATTCTTGGCCAAAGCAGAACAAACTGTCTAATTAATACCTCAAAATAGACTTATAGAAGTACAAAAGCTTTGCTGGTTCTCATGAAAATCGCTAAAGCAGTACAATCTGTGTTGTGAATGTATTATGCTTGTTTGCATGATCTGACATGGCCTATTCACCTAAAAGGAAGATAAACAAGATACATATCAGTATAAGATGTTTTGGGGCTGATGTAACTGCAGACACAGCTAGAATTATAAAAATGTAACTCCCAATTTTAAGCTGCTCCATCCAACAATGGTTTAATTATAACAGTTTAAGAACTGAATTTGGATTACATTAATGATGCATTAAATTTAATTTGAAATAAAATTAAAAGTAATATGATCAATTCCTTTTAAAAGAATGTTTCAATACTTTGCTGTAACAGCAGTTATGAGGACTGGAGCTGCTGGTCCTAAGTTGCTTGACTGAGGCATAAAGCCTGAGTTACCTTTCACTCCTTGTTCATGATCCATGTGTTTGTTTCAGGATACTTTGATGACAGTGTTTTTGTCTCCTATTTTGGAAAAAAAAACAAAAACAACCACAAAACAACCAACTAAAAACAACAACAACAAAAAACTCAAAACCCAAATAACCCCAAAGCCCCACAGATTCGAATTGAAACTTAAAGCCCTTCTAAAACCTGAAAATACATTTCAGAACACACAAAATCCTGTGCTTGCACAGTTCTCACATTTCCTGCTGAAAGCTAGACTATTGGCTTTGTGCTTTATCCCCACTTGGAAAATCCCTTCAGAGTTTGACACAGATAGGCTTTACAAACCTACATGGGTCAACTGAAAATACTGTTTCTATTCTGTGAGGCAGCTTACTCACCTTTTCTGTTACATTCATTGGAAGTCTAGATTAACATGAAAAAATGTTTGGGTTTGTGATCTTATTTTCTGATCTTTTCCCTTCCTACTTTCAGCATTGGTAACACTGTTAAGTGCAGAAACAAAAAGGTTTAGGGAAAAAAATGAACCTTTGATAGTCATGGAACAGATTACTCAGAAGTGCCACTCAGGTACATTTTATATGGAGCACATCTAAATCATTGTTGTTCTATCATCAAAGTGATCAGTATGTAGATGTGGATACCGTTAGCTGGGTACTGATAAGGTTTGTTTCATGGCAACCTACGTACCAGCTCTATGACTGGTCCTAAGGTGAAACAACACTTTTGTCCTCTGATTGAATCTGTTTCCACTGCTTCTTCCTGTACTTCTCACCACCCTTTATGGCAGGATATTTAGGCTCTGAAATGAGGAAAAAAAAAAAAAAAAGAAAAACAACCACAAAAAAACACCAAGAGAAAAAAAACACAAAACCAAAACAAATCCCAAGATTAATCCCAACCCCAAATCTACCTTTTTATTTGGTATTTTTTGAAACATTAGTCCATGAAGGAGGGCTAGAAGGTCAAATTGGTTGCTTGGACTCTCAGTCTCTTTTTCCATTGCTGCATAAACACCTAAGCAGTCAAGATGGTTAGAGTTGGAAGGGACCTTAAAGATCATCAAGTTCCAACCCCTCTACCATGGGCAGGGACACCTCCTACTAGAGTAGATTGCTCAAAGCCCCATCCAGCCTGGCCTTAAACATTTCCAGGGATGGGGCATCAACAACTTATTCCAATCATATATAGTCAGTGTAAACATGGGTCTTTTTGAGCTAGTGGGAAAACAAAGCAGTGTTTCTGTTTTAAAGGAACATGTGTCTCCTCTCCTGTCTTCTGAAAAACACATTTTCAGACACAAAAGCAATTTCAATAAGTGTGCAGTGCAGACCAGGCAGTTACATCCTTTATGACCTAGCAGATTCTCACTTGTCTGGAGAAAATGACGAATGCATGCAGTTATTTTCAAAGCAACTTACAAAACAGCCATAAGCAGTTCTCATTTTGGATTTGAAGACTACATACTGTGCTCACAGTTAGGATTGATAGTGAAAAGGAAAATAAATTTTAATTTCTAGAAGGTATAGGTGAGTAGAAGCCTTTGCAAGGCATTTTTCTTTAATTTCTTCTATCCTACTGGAAAACCTTTTCTTACTGTTAAAATTGGTACTGTTACAGAATTTGCATTTGATAAGTATTTTCTTCAGTGTTAATAACTTTAGCTATCTAAATATTTTCATTATTTTCTTTGCTTTCATTTAAAATTCTATCTTTATGTATGAATACCCAGATATGGGTCACCAAGTCTGACTCACTGATCTCTCAGTGCCAATAGCACTTTCAGAAGAAAAAGTTATAGAAAAATGCCTAACCAAGAGATATTTGATAGCAAAATGATCCGCAGCTCATGACGACAATGGAAAGCCCCCTCTTTCCTGCCCATGTGTCTGGGTTTGGCAGTTCTACTCATATCAAGGAGGCATGTCTCCAAGTCTAAGCAGCATTGCCAGTCTGCATGTCACAAGATCATGGTGTCATATGGGGAGGAAGGGACCTCTGGGGACCTCTAGTCCAACCTCTGATCAAAGCAGGGCTGCTCCCACAGCTAAATCAGGTCACTCAGGACTTTGTCCAGGTAGGTTTTAGAAGTCTCCACAGACAGAGATATAATGGCTTCCCTGGCCACCTGTTGCACTGCTGCACCACTCTGGAAGGAAGACATTTTTTTCTTCTACCTGGTCACAATCTCTGGGCTGCAGCTTGTACCTATTATTTCTTGTCCTTTTACGGCACCCCTTTCAGAAGAGAATGCCTCTGGCTTCTCCATAACCCTCTTCTTTTATGTTGTCTAACAGAATAATTCAGGGAAGCTTACTGGCTAACAAATTTTATAAAGCAAGCCTCTTTCACAATGTGCCATGTGTCTTAAAATAAATGGTTGGTATTTCTTGTAACTTCCCTTAAATGGAGTTATTCTGGTTTGTTTAGGACACTGTCACAGCTGCACTTTGATCACCTGACTGTCTCCAGAACCTGAACATGCTTGTTAGGGTTTGCTTGTGCTGCTGTCTCCTGGTGTATTTTGCAGAATAAATGCTTCAGAAGCAGAGCCTGGGTCAGCCTAGTCACTGCCCCACTGTCATCTTTTCACATTCAGATGTCATAATCTTCTTGGTTTGTTGGTTTGTTACTCCTGGGGAAAAAAGTCACCCAAATATGAAAATGCTTCTGCATGAACTATAATCTGGGTTGAGCATTCATATAGCTTTGGGCTGAGCATTCATATGACTTAACTTCTCCCTTGATCCACTGTCAGCTTGTGTCTTTTGGATGCATCAGGTAGAGCCTTGCCTCAATCCTCTTCTTTCCTCCCAGTCACCTGATTACTATGTTTAGTTTACACTACATAAACGCTGGTGAGACCACTAAGACAGCAGGGCTTGCTGTGTGGCAGACGCACATCAGGGAGGGCAGGAGTGATTTTTTATCCTTGAATTTTCAGGCTGTTTGCCAGAGCATCAAGATATCTGGTGGTTCAGACTCTCTTGCAGCACCTGCAAGGAAAGATGGTGGGGTTACTGCCTAGGATTCCTCTACACTTCATCTAGAGTTTGGCAGTCTGGAGCTTCAGTGGCAAACGAATGCAAGCTCACATTCTTCCCCATCTTGAGGTGTGCTCCTGGTTGCACAAACATTCTCTGCTTCTAACCATCATGCTTGAGTGGCATCACTTAGCAATGCTCTGGTGTTAGCACAGCTACCAGTTCCAGTCATGCACAGAGCAAATGTGACAACAATGACACCCTTTTTGTGGGTGTGACAGTGTGTGCTTCATTGCGTGCAAAGGTAAAAGCAGACTGAAAACAGTGATGTGGGCTGTAAAGCAGAATTCAGCACCTTCTGACACAGAAAACAAGCTGCTCAGCTCAGGACTCCATCTGCCTAGTGGTACACATTTTGAAGAACTCGAACTGCTGCTCTGACAACAAGGTGGACTTTACCACTTCCCAAAGGCTGAAATGCAGCACAGCTTCTGAGCTAAACTGAGTGAATACCATGAGTAAATCTTCAGTTTGTGTTTTGATTCTAAACCCCATATCACAGCAGACCCTGTATGCACAACAAGGTGCAAGAGTGGCACTCAGAAGATATGATCAGGACTACCCCAAATAAATTTTCTGCCATAAATGAAAGTTTGTGCATTGTATGATCACACTGTAGCAAAAAAAAAGATGTCATCTAAACAGAGCAGACCCACGAATTGACCAAGTAAAAGGAAAAAACAACCAACCAACCAACCAACCAAAAGCTCAGTAAGCAGTGGCCCCTGCAGATTGCAAGCTGAATATTTTCATACCAGCAGCTTCATGGTCAGCAGACAGGACATGGAGTAGGTGGGAAGCAAACAGGGTTAGAAGCCTATGACATGGCTTTCTTCCTATGAAGAGTTTTGGGGGCACATCAACTCTTTTTGAACTTCAGGTTAATTCCCGAAGTTGTTGCTGTGCAGATTAGGTATTTTGAGTGCCATGTATTCCCTTGGATGCATTTTTTAATGCTAAAGAGTGGTGAAGTGAATATGTAGGCAGAAGAATATGCTTGGTCTCCTGAACAGCTTGATGATGGCATGTCAGGAAGGAGCTAGTAAACACCCCTTCCAGCACACTGACATATTTTCTTCTCCCCTTTCCTGCACTTTTGCACACAGAGTTAGTTTTCCTTCAAAGGATTGAAGGTCCCTGCTGGGACCACTTCCATAAGTAGCATGTTCTTGGCATTGCTATAAGGCATGTTCTGGTCTTCTGGAATCCTGTATCTGTGACTTGGAGAATGACTGGTTTGGGAAAAAGTGGTGTATCTCTCTGCACACCATATATCTATGCGACAGCATCTACTGCTTTGGGCAATGGAGGATGTCTCTGCAAGGTGAGACATAGCGGAGGTGCTGGTACAGTTGCCAGTCACCCCAGGATGACCACAGTGCCATGGCTGAGTGAACACATCCTGATTTGATGCAAATACACATTATGCTGGATACCTCCCTGCAGCTCAATGTAGCACTGCATCCACCATGAGGACTTTGAGGATGAAGTCTATTTGTTTAGGCCTTCCACGATGTGCTCTGCTCTTCCATACATACATAGTCTGCCTTCCTTCACGTCTAGTCGAGTTCCTCTATCTACCCTCATATACGGTACATCATAGAATCATAGAATCGTTTTGGTTGGAAGAGATCCTTGGGATTTTGGGTAGCATTTTAATCTATGAATCTGAGAGCACTTGGCAAAGAACAGTATGTCACTATTCCCAGGACACAGTTGGAAGACCAAAAATAAAAAGACTTCCCCAGTATCACTCAGCAGGTTAGAGGCTGGAATACTGCTCAGCACACCGGTCTCTCTGCACAGCACCCTTATCAGTAGCCAGGCTGATGATTGATGCATCATATATTTGCAGGTTGTTGCTTCACAAACTGTAAAATCTACATCCAGATATATCAGTTTCCTTCTTCCTGTGTATTCCAGAGCTCTTTCTGTAACTGCACTCACGTATAGAGTTAGGCATTCCTTGGCCATTAACGTACTTATTTACTGTCACAGTGCTTTTTGGGAATAATTTTCTCATGAAAATGGAAGAAAAGTTCTTGTAAAAGTCTCATTGTCTATAAATTGTGTGTATTGAAAAGGTGGCTAGATCACAGAGAGCTTACAATTATTCCAGAAGATGTTGAAATTAATATCCATTGAACAGGTTTACAAATACTTTAGATTTGCCACTGAGCTACATTTAAGTTAATATTCCTAATATTTGCAGATAATAGGGATAAATATATCTATAAGCAGTAACAGCATTGTTGAATCACTATATGCATACTGTGTCACTGTTCTATACAGTAACCTTCTCCAGACTGCAGCAATGAGCAAGACTGCGTGGGAGCATCTCACCTAAGTCTGCTGATCTGAGTTAAGCCTTGGTTGGAGTAACTGTTAATGCCTCCTGCAGTTTAGTGAAAACAGATAAGCAGTGCAGGAGGAGATGTACACATTCCAACTCTGTGTCTGAGACCCTTGAAACTGCCTCCCTTTACATCAGATACAAAGACAGATTCAGCTTATAATACAAATTCAAAGACAGGACAGATGAATGTTTCCTACTCTGCAAGTATCTCTGGATGTGCTGCAATCATTAAGGCAAATATGTGAAACTGAAATGAGGTCTGATTGAGATCCAATCATGATAGGATAGCTATGCACCAACAAACTAAGAAATGAGCTATTTAGAATCTAAGATATTCTAAAATCTCTTAGAAATAATATTAAAAGTATGTATATATATATAAAACACATACATACATATGTAACACATAATAGTTTTAAGCCTAGAGCAACTACCATAACACAAAAGGAGCGTGTGAATAGATATTTGAACACAGAAAACTTGTACCATATTTCATGCAGTAAAATTTGCTGAGCAGTGAGTAAGCTGTGTGCTCCTGTGACAAGGAAAGCTAAATGTGCAAGGAAGGGCTGCACTGGCAAAAAAAAAATAAAGCATAGCTATCCAGGTTCCTTTGGGGACTCTCTAGCCATTAACTTACTATTTCCCTTTCAGTCCAGTTTAAGGAACAATGAGGGTACAATGGGTGCTTCCTTCTGCAAAACTTCCAGTGCTCTCTAGCGTTATTTCTTAACAACTACATGTATGTGACATTCAAAAGCTACTTCTTTCAGTTACAGCTAATTGGGGTAAAAGACATGAGGTAAAATCCTATCTCTGCTGAAATGACTGGGAGTAGTACAATTAAATGGCATCTATGGAGAAATAACCAAGACATTCATTAACACTCTTCCTCTTTTATTTTTGGCTTAAATTAAAATTTTCAAGGATGGAACTCTAATATAGATCAATTTATACATCTTTATCAATATATACAGGCATATTCTGGAAGCAAAAGGTCAATTCCTTTAGATATTTGTTTTTATATTAATCTTTTCAAGAGCTTCAAAACATTTGTGCTATGAGCAGGACCATTTCCTTACCATTTGTATGCATGCATATACTTTCCTTTAATGTAGTCAGTAAGCTGTGTTCATGCAGATTGTCCTCAAAGATACTGTCACTTTTAGAAAGATTTTCTCTGGGCTTTCACATGTCACTTGATAGCGAGTCGTCTAGACAAGGATCTCCTATATTTTAATATAAAGCTCAGAAGTGCACAGTATAGAAAGCACACAGTATTTTTCAGTAGATAATAGTTGCTCATTTGTCCTTCCAGCTCTCCTGTATGTGGTAGGTGGAGAGTTGAACATCCAAATCATATACATTAAACAAATTCATGAGGCAAACAACTTCACAAAGACAGTGTATGGTCCATTATCATAATGCTTTTGACAACATGGTACGCAACATTTGGCTCTCAAATAATGTGGTTGTACCTTTGATATTCCCATTCCTGAAATTTGTATTGAGCATATTTCAGAAAATAATGAGTTGACATGAGAGAGCAGGATTCACATCCAGAGAATGGAAGAACAGCTGACTCTGCAGGACACTTATGCCCAAAAGTACAGCTAAATGATCGTTTTCTCCTGTGTTCTTGAGCAATTTTGATAGGCAAAGTGATTTTGATGCCCAGAACCAGGGTGAACATTGGGATTGCCAGGTCAAGATTTTCTAAAGGAAGAAATTAAATTACTTATTTTACAAAGATTTAAACATAAGTACTGCACGCGGGATAAACAGCTAGCAAGGATTCATTCTCAGCGCAGGAGGTCTGACCAAATGTCCAGTTTTCTTCCTCCTCTGAAATGAAATAACATTTCTTTTTGTAACCTCTCCACTCACTGGGACACATTGCAGGAGGAAATTTTCTGTGGTGAGATATTACACATTTTACAGCTACAAAATAAAAGAGAGGACAAAATTTCTGCCTGATACAATCTTAGCATTCATCAGGGTAAGTCAACCTAAAATGTAGATTTTTTTTGAAAACCAGTGTCACACCAGATGCCAGAAGAGAAGCCGAAGGAAGGGCAAGGATCCTGACCTTCTCTGCCTTTCAGGCATTGTCTTCAGCTGAGAAAGAGCTGGGGGCTACAGCTCAACTATTACAACCACTAGAAAGTTAGTAGGGTTTGGAAAATACTCCCAAATATTAAAGAACTAGAGGCATTGACAATTGACAATTTATATTCAGCACATTTTAAATCCAGTAATAGAGTAATAAATCTAATACTGTTAATTTATTGATCAAATTAATTTTAAGTAATGAAGTTGCTTGAATACCTACAACTGGTGAGGTACTTCATGAAGACAAGTTGCTTTGATTTTGTATCAGACCTTTAAGTGTTTGATAAATCTGTGCAAAGGCAAGTAAATTAGGTGTTGAGGTGTTGATAGAATGCTAATTAGATTGTTCTGTTAATGAAGAGATGAAAATTATTATTATTTTGAGATAATAATATGGAGAATGGAGTTGCTCCTCAGCATATTTTGATGCCCTCTCTTCATCTTCTTTTTGTCACAGTAGTTCTGTGAGGGTGATAGGACTCACTGGCCTGTTTCATTTCAGTGCTGAGTTTAAGTTCATCCAATAAAGATATTACTGTTGTTTCTCTTTTCTCTACAAAAACAATCTGCCCTGATTGTTACTGGATGGGTATTGTGACCTTTTCAGTGCAGTATGGTGTCTTTTGTAACACAGCCAGGGGTTCATCCAATGTTTAAGGTGTATTTCCTGAGTTATCCTGCTGGGATCAAATCTAGACCTTCTGCACCCAAAGTGCATTTTTCCACTGCTTAAGCTTGGAGGTGGCTAATATTGAAATTAAAGTAAGTGAACGTTATGTCGGTAGCGGGGCTTGCAGGAAGTTAATTGATCTCCCAGAGCCTGTAGCCTGCTGTTGTCACACTTGCTCTCTTTCCTTTTCCAATCATCTGCTCTCTTTGCTATATATAGTTAGAGACCACTTAGCAAGTCACCTGTGAGCACTGCCCTCACCCCTTCCAAGAACATGTGACTGATACCATTTAAAGAAAAGCCTAACAAAGCAAAGGAAAATCAACAGGGACTGATGTCACAGTGGTTCTCCATGTGCTTCCACATCTGTGCAGAGGACCTCACTACTATACCTCGTGCTGTTGCATGGGACAGACTGAACACATATTTAATACAGAGATTCAAGAGCCCCCTGTGCAGACGGGGCTGTGGAGGCTCTGTTGAGATACACAGGCAACCAGTGAGTTGGATACCTGAGGTAATACTGCAGACAGCACACTCTTTACTCCTATAGAAGTTTTGTATGGGAGAGTGGCAGCACATCCCCAGCGTGCCAGCAGGAGGTAGGCCTGACTTCTTAAAAATACACAAAGGAATTTTTAAAAACAAAAAAGCAGTCTGTATTTTATCTGCAGGGAGAATTTTCTCTCTTTTAAATTCTGCCTGGAAGGTATTCAACCTTAGATTGGCATCAAAACAACTGAAATAGTGACGTAAGTCCCAGGTTTTGTGACTCTGCAGTCCTAACGTTGGTGTGCTTGACTCCTGTAACCCTGGAGCCCAGTAGTCAGAGGAAATATATCTCAAATGGAAAATGTTCCTAAATCTTACCTAATGCAAAGATGGCCACCACCAGAAATCCAAAAACTAGGCATAGACAGCAGACTGTGTAAAAGAAGGTCATAAATGGTTTTGTAAATATGAGCACTTAGGCTCAGATTAAATTTCAGTATTGAGACAGCAGCAGGATAGCCTTTCATTTAAACTCCAGTGATGTAAATACAAAGCACTGCTGAAGTCAAACAAGGCCTACTGAATTGAAATTTATGTAACTGGGCAGTTCGATAAAATGGCCAACTATCACAGAACTGGCTTTTTTTTTAATTGGATCTGTATGCACCCTAAAGTTTTCCACAGGTTTGCAGACCCCTGCATAGCAAAGCTCCAGTCCCAAGTTTACCATCTCCTCTATGTTTTGTCAACCTCTTAGCCATAATCTCTGCAGGCTGAGAACTCGCAGGTTATCACTGACTCCAAGTAAGCTACATCCATGGTTGGAAAACAGGAGAATGCTCTCACACAATTCAAACATTAAAGGCTGAGGTTCAGAGCATGGCTGCAGTCTTGAATCACATATTTTTTCTCTTTGTCTGTCTAGCCCTCCTTCACACACACATTTCAAAGCAGATGTGCAAGGTCATCTCTTGCAAAGGCATACAATATTTTCTCTAATAAGGTTTGGCCTCACTTTCTACATCTTATCCAAGTATTTCATACAGGTAAACTACCACATGGAAAAGGATCAAACATGAACAGTTCACACTTGGTTCAAAAAGTTATCACACTTGGTTCAAAAAGTTTTGTGACTACAGATTTGCCTAGAAGTAAACATACAGCTTTTGTATTGTGCAAGCCAGGGGACCTGGAACTAGATTTGGAGCGGGAAGGTGTCTTAACTAACACTGAAGTCTTACATTTGGACAAGAAACACTCTTTACAGTGCCTCCTTGTCCTCTGCATCCATGAACTGGCTTCCCCTTCCTGTTTGACATTAGTGGAGTCTATGTTCCTAAAAGGTGCTTGTGTCATCCAGGTAGTCTCAGCCTGTTCAGCTTCAGACTTCATCTACAACTGGTAAACATAGAAGTTATGTTTAATGAGTGCTTCCCCTATATAAATGAGTGGAAATAGATAAAATCCCAAAGCTGCCTTAGTTATTGCCTGTACCTGAGGAGCTGAGGGCAGGGTGGATAGATAAATCAGTAAACAAATAGAAAATAAGGAACTTGTGCAACATATTTGAGGTCCAGCCTCAGATATGTTGCACATATCTTCCTTCCCAGGGAGAGGGGCCATGGGGAATGAGGACTGTAAGAGAGGGTAAAGGAAGGACAGAACAGATGGGAACAATGAGACAGGGAAGGGGTGGGACACATCCAGGCAGCTCTGTCACAAAAAGCAGAGCTTTCCACTTCACCACTAGGTAGCTTAGTTTTGTCTGTATGCAAAAAGTTTCAGCAGTTTCCCAGGTGAGGCTGAGCTTGGTCTACAGAGAGAAGTTCACTGTATCCTTTTCTGCACACTCCAATAAGTAATTTTCCTCACAGTTTTTCTTAAATTCCAGTTTCAATGACAAATTTAACAGAAAAAGTTATTGAGAGAAGAATATGCAGCTATAAATTTTATTGTGTCTGTGCAGAAATGCCAATTATCTTAATGAATTAGGTTACAATATGGGAAAAAAACTACTCTTCTTTAGAAAAGGCTTCAACATCTTTATTTTTGTTACTGTTATTTATGTTGTGGCACATGCCTAAGAGGCCTCCTCAATGTCACACATTGATAATGGTAACTAGGTGCCTAAATATCTCCAAGAATCAGATTCCACTTGTGCTTGGTCCATATTACTGAAGCAGAAAGAAACTAAAACTTGGAATTACATTCTCCAGTAAGATGCCCTTTCCCCATGTTTTCTTGTGTGCTAGAGGCACAGCTCATGGGCTGTGCCTCTAGCCTCCGCCGATATGCCATGCTTTGTTACTGTAGCTGAAAAGCACTGGGTTTGACTCCAGCCACAGAGGAGTGTCTCCTGAACCTTCTCATCCACACTAGGGAAAAAGCTTCTTCCCCACCCTTGGCTCTTGGGATATAACAGCGAGCAACACAGCCAGCAGAGGTACAGGTGAGCTCTGCAAGTTCTTGAAGGCAGGTGCTGGCAAAAGCATTTCAAAAATGTTTGGAAGATTGAAGAAAAAGCATGCAACCTAAAGGTCAGCAATTTTTTATTGAGCCACAATATCCTTTGGAAGAAACACCACCAGTTCTGTTTGTTCGAGGCCACAGGACAACTGCAAGCAAACGATGGAGATCCAGGCCACCCCTTAGATTGGAAAGGACATAATCACAGAATGATATGGGGTTGGAAGGGACCTCTGGAGATCATCTAGTCCAACCCCCCTGCCAAAGCAGGTCCACCTAGAGCAAGTTGCACAGGAACATGTCAAGGTGGGTTTTGAATGTTCCCAGAGATGGAGACACCAACACCTCTCCAGGCAGCCTGTTCCAATGCTCAGCCACCCTCGCAATAAAGAAGTTCCTCTTCATGTTTAGATGGAACTTATCACAGAATCAAGGTTTGTGCCCATTACCTCTTGTCCTGTCACAGGGCATCACTGAAAATAGACCAGCCCCACCTTCTTGACACCCACCCTTTAAGTATTTCTAGGCATTGATCAGATCCCCTCTCAGTCTTCTCTTCTCCAGACCAAAAAGACCTTAAAGATCATTGAGTTCCAGCCTCCCTGCCATGGGCAAGGAGACCAAGTTGCTCAAAGCCCCACCCAGCCTAGTCTTGACCACATCCAGGGATGGGACATCCACAACTTCCCTGGACAACCTGTTCCAGTGTCTCACCATCCTCAGAGTGAAAAATTTCTTCCTACTATCTAACCTACATCTACCCTCTTCCAGTTTGAAGCCTTTACGCTTCATCTTATCACTACATGCCCTTGTAAAAAATCCCTCTCCAGTGTTTTTCTTGGCCCTCTTGAGACACTGGAAGGTTGCTATAAGGTCTCCCCTCAGTTTCTGCGGGCTGAACAATCCCAACTCTCTCAGCCTGTCTTCACAAGGAGAAGTGCTCCAGCCCTCGTGTTCTGCTCCGCAGAAAGCACTTCCCATCGGGGAAACCGAAAGGCAGTGGGCAGGGTTCCGCCCCGCAACAGCGATGGAGGAGTCAAGGCGGCAGCGAGGTCTGGTTCTCCCCGTTCCGGCGCCGGGATGCGCTGCGGCAGCTGCGACGGCTCCGGCGACGGATCTTCTCCGACCTGCCCCGGGGACGGGTCTCCCACGACCCGCCGGGTGGTAGTGATGAGGGGGACGATACCGAAGGGAGGGCTGTCGACGGGCCAAAGATGCAAAGCACAAGCCGGGTGAGACGGGTGGGACGGGACCGGACGGGAGCTGCGGCGAAGCTCTGTCCTGTGCCTGAGAGGGAAGGGGTGGGGTGGGATGGAGTGAACCGAGGCCCGTCCTCGCTGCCCACCATGGGCGGTACGGTGGGTATTAGGCGCTCGGGGGGGACTGTGTGCTGCGAGAATTTCTGTGGGATTTGGCAATTTGATAATGCGGTTGAGTTTTAGAAGTACTGAAGTTCTGCAGTCCCAGTCGTTTCAGGGGTAGTTGCAAGCTTTTGGAACATCTTGATAAAGTTAATGTCTCTGCATGGGTTTTTTTTTGACCCGAATCTTCATTTCCTTACACTTTTTTATTATTTGATGTGCATTAATACTTATTTCTCTCCTTACAGATCTTATTACAGCTCTCTGGAAAAGAATTGCAAGAATTGTCATCAGTGTTGCTGTGGTTTTACCATGGATTAGTCTAAGTGAGTACATATATTTAAAACAAGCTTTAGCTGTGGAAAGAGAAGTACAGTACTTCCTCCTATGGTTATGCTGCCTCTTGATTGCTGAGAGACAAGAAATCTTTCCACTGGCTTTCAGCTCTCCTGCACACACGATCATGGAGGCTGTTATAATGAAACGAGTCGAGCAAAGGAAAGTGAAACTAAATTGTAGACTTTTTTAACTGTCTGCAGGGTTTCCTTGTACTGCAGCATAGCAAAATGCAGAGGAATGGCAAACCCTAAGCAGTTAAGAAGGCAGTACTGGCTTTTTAACTTTGTTCTGGCCTAGAGAGTTCTTTTTACATTGAAACAAAACCTGTTTAGGGTCAAATTATAGCTTCCTCACAGTAGATAACTAGTGCCTGTGTCCACACTCTTCGTCAAAGACAGCCTTTTGCCCTGATTTTTCAACCTGTGGTATCTCTGGTGTAGCTGGAGCTTTGCACTTGCACATGCTGGAGTCTGTTTGCATGTGAGCCTGTAATCAGAGATTCTTGGGCACACCTTAGCCAGCATAACTGGAAAAACTGAGTACAATCCTTCAGTTGTATTGGGATCACCCGTCTCCTGCTTAGTTCACTGCGAGTCATTGATATTTTTAAGATAAAGGAAGAAGGTCCAGAATATGTAAACGTGTATACAACTGTATTTTAAATATGTAATGAAGAGTAAGTAACGTTCTCTTCATTTCTTCATTTGAACAAAAGATCCTCCTAAATTACCACAGCTGGAGCCATGCCTTGATGACTGGCCGTACTACAAGAATAAGTGTTACTATAATTCAGAAGGCAGATCCTCAGCAGATAGGGATTCCAGTCAAGAGTCCTGTTCTAACTACAGAGCTTCCCTTGTAGTGATTGACAACCATCAAGAGCTTGTAAGTTGCCCAGTGCCTTGAATATGGTGCTATGTCTGCTGCCCTAAGAGTTTCTGTAGCTCCATCGCTTGCATAGCTTGAAACCCAGCATACCATGTGGCAGATTTGTTTGCTGTGAGTCTGTAGGACCTACAAAGTTCTTCGGTGCAGTGTGGTCTGTTCACCAAAGTCTGCTGTAGAAATTCTGTTATTACCTTAAAGAGTATTGCAGAAATTTAGAAGGCAAATTATGCATAAAAGTGAAGGCCAAAAGAATGTAACAATGAGTTATGACTCC
The DNA here is from genome assembly GCA_013400555.1 of Jacana jacana. Lineage (NCBI taxonomy): Eukaryota > Metazoa > Chordata > Aves > Charadriiformes > Jacanidae > Jacana > Jacana jacana. Next base: position 10,046 of record VZTM01001729.1, on the reverse strand, counting down.
CAATTACTAATAAAGAAGGTGTGATTGGGTTTTTTTGAACTGGCAATTTAGGTATGCGTTTTAAGTTAGAGAATTTATCCTGTCCCTCTCCCCTCACATCTTCTTGATGTTCATTCTGTCTCCAGAGTAACCAAAATACAACCAACAGCAATTCCCACGCTAATGATAATCTCTAAACTAGTTTTGAGTTTACAGACCATGGGTGCACACCTAGGTGGTTTATTTTCTCGATACTCTTTAAGGACATGGTTCTTTTAAAAAGGTGCTTTCTTTACAAATGGTTTAGTCACCAACTGAGGAACAGAAATGTGTTGTTAGTTCTGTGTAAAAGAGCCAATCTCTCTGTTTCCACAAAAGGCAAAGACCACCTATGATGCTGGGACCCATGGTACTGAAAATATCTGGTTCGTGTAGTAGGTTCTAAGTGTGTTTTTTGTTGTTTTCAAACCATTTTTCTTTTTGCTTCTGTAGCGTCCCACCAATTCAGTGTTCTGTATGGCTGGTAAAACCAAAAGAAAATAACACTGTAGCCAATGTGTTTTTAGAGACAATTATAGGATCATAAGGAAAGAATCAAGAAAGCCTTAATTTTATAAATACTGCAGATGGTAAACTACATAGGTGTGCGCCATTGAATGTCCTGGAGTTTGGGTTTAGGTAGGCCCAACTGACTTTACAGTCAGGAATACAAGGAATAGGAAGACAGAACAGACTCACACATTTATGACACTGTTAGTGTCAAGAGTAAAAGTGTGAAAATTGGGAAGTTGGGGGATTTTAAGTACATGATTTGAATTTGATAGAGATGAAATGTAACTGGCTTCCAAGGAATTATGGTGACATAACACAGTCAAGGTAACCTGTGCCAAATCAGGCACTGTCCCCCTGCTAAATACATGTCCTGGTACTGAAATGTCATTCTCTTGTTGATAAAGTGAAACCATTGTACTAGTGTGTAATGTGTTATGGTATATCTAATGACATATGTGGATGTTTTTAATGACAGGGTGGGACAGATGGATGGTAACACTGCATGACTACCACCTAAATAGCTGGGACCTCACTGACCATTAGTAATGTATCTAGGGCTTCCTTTAGTATATTGTCTAATTAAATCTAGCAGTAAAACATCAGTGGTCTGTGGAGGAAAAAAAAGTCCACCATTATATATTCTGTGAAACAGTTTGTATTTGTGCATAGTTTATACAAAAAGCTATTCAATTATAGTAATAAAAAAATCTAACAGTAATTTTATTCTGTGTTTTGTCTAGATCTTTATAATGTATCAAATATGAGTAACAGACTTCTGGATTGGGCTGCACAGGAGAGGAAACAAATTCTTTTGGGTGAATGGAGAACCATTTGACACAAACTTGTGAGTTTTTGTTTCAATACTCCATACAGGAGGAGATGCACTAGCTTTTTTGTTCAAGTAGAAAAGTTATTCTGTGTTACCTATTCCACTGTAGATAAACTGGCCTATTTTACCAAATGAGGGCTATCATAATGCTGTAAAAATGCTAATGCTATGCAAATAAAACTAATTATGTCCTGAGAGAAGTCAGAAAGAGGCATCATTGCCTGCTTTTTCATGTGGTTGCATAGCAGCTCTTAGGTTGTGCCTAGAGTAACTTGTTTCTGTTCGATCCCACTATATGAGATTGATAGCATTTGTCTTATTAAGAAGAATTACTGTTAGACCTCACAAATTGTTTGAATTAGCTTGCCTTGTTGGTCTTGCAGGTTCAACACTCAGCCAGTATAGACAGGCCTCCTAAGACCAACTGAGGACTCAGGACCACGTTGGAAGGTCACTGGGTTAGGGGATTGTGCCTCAGAAGACACAGCTTTTGCCCACATCCTGGAAAGTCGCTTTCTTTGCACTCACATACTGTGTATTCTGCAGAGACTCAGCAAAATTTCTCCATTCTGTACTGGAGGAGTACTGCTGCCATGGGTCCTGCTTGGACCCACTCTCTCCTGCCCTGGAGAATTGTGCCTTTTATGCTCACAGCACACTGGGGACTGTGAAGAACAAGTACACGTAGTACACCTCTGCGGTGGTCAAAGAAGCTTGCTTTAATAGTAGGAGCATCAGAGTATCACCATGCATTTCATGTGCACGTGAATTCTGATCCTCCCAATGAGAAGCTGGGCTCATTTTAAATTGTTCTGTGGTTTGTTCTCCGCAGTCTTTAAGACACAATTTTGCAAAGAGTAAGAAATAGTTGTTCTAATATTTACATCAAAGTTCTGCTCTAATTTTTACTGTCTGTTGGCGTTTTAGATTTCATGTCAATATAACAAAGGATGGAGACTGTGTCCATATAGATTCCACCTTCATCTGTACCAGAAAGTGCTCCTCACTCAGGAACTGGCTTTGCACCATTGGCCAGTTTAATCCCAAGACAAGCTGTAAATAGTGAACAGCTGGCTGTGCAGATACAGAGACTTCCTCCACAAGACATTGGAATTAAGAGTCCTGAAAGTCTTTGCTGTAGAAGGTCCACAGGAGCAAGTTGTGCTGTGGCGAGGATCATACCCTGCTTCTCAGGGAGAAGCAATACGGGGAGTTACTAAATGAGAAAGAGGTAATTGGATAAGAAGCGGCAGTACTGAGAGGAAACAATGATACAACAGTGGTTGCAAAGAACCAAGTTGCTTCTTGGTAATACAGTTTCATTGTTGAAACTGCTGAAGGACATGGCAATGGATATTTTTCCTGAGAATTCTTCACAATTGCAAAACATCATTTTTTAAAGACAGTCAAAAACATTGTTAGATGGACATGAATGTTTTACTGAAAATGAAATTTTCACAATGGAGTGTTTTTTCCTTTTCTCTGTGGAACTCAGGAATTCTTTGTCTGAAAACTTTCAGTTTGTCTATGTGGTAAGTGGGTGAGATTTCATAAGGTGTTTTGATTTCTGCCCCACTGTTTTCCATGAGGTTTTCAAATTACATACCAAAATTTTCAAATTGGTATGTAACGACCAAGTATATACATGGGAGCTTTGTAAATCAGCAAGGCAGATAATGACTAGGTCTTCCAGTGAATGGCTGTTAACGCTGTTAAGGGGCATATAGAGTGGAACAGATTGCAGATATACTTTTCTATCCCTCTGGACTAATCTGGAAACATGACTTCTACTACCCAAAACTTCCCTAAATATATGGCAGCAATAGGAAAACTCCCAGACTGAATCACGCACAACTGTTGTTTTGGGAGGGCTGACAAAGTCAACTGGATCTAGAAGGGGGGAGACATGTATATCTAGCATGGAAAAGGTTCTAGGGTATCTTTAAGTGAGGTACTTATGGTATTCATCTGTTTGCCTGTGCAGAGTTAAGAAATCTTTGGTCTCCAGCACGGCTATTTTATCAAGTGACTTGTGCTGGCAAGGGTAGTTTAACAGTTCATGGGATAGATGTACTAGAACTAAACAGCATAGTACCCTGGATTAAGCTGTTTAAATTCTTGGTATGATGCCCTGAAAATGGGCATTGGGCACTGGGGGCATGGGAGGCTCCCCTGGAAGATCTGTGGTTTGTTCCTGTCTGGTCACTCTCAGATTCAGAAGATACCTGTACACTGACTGATTCCCAAGATACATGATTTACAAAGGGAGGCCACTGTTTTTAAAAATGCAAACCAGAAGACAGGCATTTTAAGCTAGGAAAATGTTCTAGTTTGGAAACAAAATACCATGTTAAGATCAGAGAAACTCACAGGGAAGATGAGGAGTTTGGCATGTTGATCTTCAAAGAAATGGGAAGACAAAGACTTCAAGTTGCTATAAATGCACTTGGTATTTATCCAGAAGTTGTACTTCTTTAGAAGTAAATAAATAGGTGATTCAACAAACTGGACCAGTGTATAGCTTCATTCCCCATGGCAGCTCCCCCAGAAAGCATAAGTACAGCAGGGGAAGCACTTTGTACGGAACTGTGGACAAGGTTCAGATTGCCAGGGTAAGGCCCCATTTCCCACCATGTGTCAAGTGTCCAGATGAAAGAGTCAGCATGAAGTGACAGAAAGGGTAAAAAGCCTGTTTTGCTGTCTCTGTAAATTGCCTTATAAATATGCCAGTAAATACTTTCAGTAGTTGCTCCCAGTGATGCTTTGGATCTCTGTTTTTGGTTGAACTTGCTCCCCTGCTTTAGGTTTGCAACAGTCCAAGACTGCTTTGTTTAGCTTAGGATACCTGCTTCTTTACGCTTGTTGTCAGTAGGTGGGCACAGAATGTTTTTGGACAGTGAAATTCAGAAACTGTAGGACGATGATAGAGTCTGTGAATTCATCAAGACTGACTCTGAAGAGTTACCCCTTGAGGTGGTCTCTCCTCCCATGCCCCACCTCAGGGGCTTAGGACCTCTTTTCCACTCAACCAAACCATTGATTTCCCAGCTTGACCTCAGACCTGCTCTAATGATCTGGACACTTGGCAGATGCAGGCTACTGACTGCATCATCCCTGCTCACATTAAAGGTCTCATGTGGCAGCTAAATTACAGCTAATTGTTAATAGATTACAGGAATAGCTTTAGGAAAACTAAAACCCATGTGAACTTCCCCTCATTTTAAGCTTTTGTTTTTGTCAAGGAAAACATGTGTAATATTCACAAGTGTTTTGAGCTTCCCAAGCAAAGTTAGATAAGGAACATAGCAACAGTCATAAAAGAAATTCCAACAGGTGAGGTTTTTTTCAAGCCTTCAATGACAGTTGTCATGGTTTCAGCCAAAATTACCAAAGCCAGACTGACAGATGACCATTCCTGCCCCCCCCCCCAGAAAAAAGGGAGAAGAAGAGGATAAGGAGATTTAGAAGTTTAAAGTGAATNTTGAAAGATCATCTAGTCCAATCCCCCTGCTGGAGCAGAAATACCTAGGTCAGGTCACTCAGGAACGCGTCCAGGCGAGTTCTGAATGTCTCCAGAGAAGGAGACTCCACCACCTCCCTGGGCAGCCCCTTCCAGTGTTCAGTCACCCTCACCATAAAGAAGTTTTTCCTCATATTTAAGTGGAATCTCCTATGTTCCAGCTTGCACCCATTGCCCCCTGTCCTATCATTGGACATCACTGAGAAAAGCCTGGCTCCATCCTCCTGACACTCACCCTTTACATATTTATAAACATTAATAGGGTCATCCCTCAGCCTTTCCTTGTATGGGAGATGCTCCACTCCCTTACTCATCTTTAAGGGAGTGGAGCATTGTGGGGGAAGTTTATGGGAATTTAATGTCCTGCCCTGCAAACCTGTGTTCTCTTCCAACAGCAAATCTAAAATAAAGTCAGTTCCCATTTCAGCTCAACTAGGTTGGAAGTTTCAGAAATTTGAAGGTCCGTTGTCATCCTCCACCCAAGATTTATCTTTTGCTCTTGCAAAAACCATTTTACCATGATTTCTCATCATGTTAAGAGCAGGTCTGCACTGGCATAGATACTGATTGTTGTGTTACTTCACCATGCCTGGCATAACTTTGTCTCAGGTGAGGCACAAGTACCCGCTTTTACACCTCTCAAATTGCAAACCACATGCACAAGTTCACGCTGGCTTCATGCTTGCTGTAGGATAACTAACCCAGCAGAAAGGTACCAATGGCATGGACATGCATGCATAGCCCAATTGGGTGTGAAGTCTGCCAAAAGACCATCCAGAAAAAAATCACGACTGTTGCTGCTGCTTCTCCTTAGCCCTTACTGGGGAGAAGGAAGCAGGGAGAGAGTACAAGGCAGATGTGCAATATAGAGCTTTACCCTGCAAAATCACTCCTGGCTTCAGCCATGCCTGTTCTACCTGCAGAGCTGCTGGGTTGGATACCCGTTGGTCCAGGACAGCTCTTGAACCTTTGGATGCTCTACAGTATCTCCACAAGGCAGGAGATATCAGTGATGCTGTTGCCTCTAGGCAGGGGGGACTCATACTCCTCACAGACATTCCCTGAGTCAAGCTGGCAGGAGTCTACTTCTACTCTCCATTGTATCCAGACAGGTCCCTTCTGCACAGCTGTTTACACTCTAACCGCTTTAGCAACCACTTCCAATCACTTCTGCTTCCTTTTTCAGACTGCCAGGATGTGGGGAGGGAAAAAGTCTTAGGTACCAGTGGTGATGAGGAGGTCAAAGGAATTGAACAGATCTTCACAGTCCAATAGGAAAGGATTACAGGAAGGGTACTGTGAAATGCTCAGTGAAGGACTTGCTGCATCCAGTTGAGACTGATGGAGAAAGGATGTGCCAGACGCATTGGATGTGTCAGGCGACCTCTGAGAAATGTGGGCTGAACTCACTACATAGCTGACAAAGTAGCACCCTGCGTATGCTTACCATTCACAGTGCTGAAAAGGGAAGTAACCATTATATCTGGAAACCGGTGACCCTTACTGGTACCCCAGGTTCAGTGTGGGGCAATTTACTGCTGGAGATGGTGTGGACTAGTAGATAGATACTCTGTCCACAGTGGGTACCCTGGCTGAGCTGAAACCTCCCAAGCATTCAGCAGTTAATCCGTTGGGTAAACTTGGGGAAGCTCTGCCACTCTGGATGGTCTCAGGCAGATCACTATGGGGAGCATATTCCCTCTCCTGTGTCTGTACTGCACTGCCCTGGCCATAAAGCAGTATATACAGATCCCAACGGTGCCCTCGTATGATGTCACTGTGCGGCTGAACCAGGTTGCACGCTGTGTATGTGCCTGGCTGAAATGTGGATGCTGATCACCAGCTATGGTTCACACAGCATCTGCTGTGCCCCTTGCTGTGTCCTTGCCTCCCTTCTCAAGAGACAAGACGACATATTAATAGAGAAAGGCTACTTTGCAGTGTCTATCTTGAAAAACTAAAGCAAAATGAATATGCAATTCAGTCACATGAGGTTTGCTCCAAGGAGCTCCTGAAAGGACTTGTTCAGACCAAGGATGTCACATCCAGGGCAGGCCTCAGAGCTGAGGACAAAGAGAGAGAAGTGATTGTTCAGTGTCTTTAACTCTTATGTGTATGTTCTTCTATATACCACAGGAAAAGACCTGTCTAGGCCAGCATTAGCAAAGGCAGGAAACCACAAGGAACGGTGGGGATACCTGTTGTTCTCAGAGGGTTCATTTTTGGTGTTTCCTGGCATTTACTTATGGAATAACTACCAACCTTATCAAAATGCTTTCTTCTAAGCTAGTGGAGCCATTTAATTGATTGAAACAGAAGGGCAGCAATCCCTGAAAAATTAGGGGGCTTTATTCATTGTAGAATTACAATTTTTATCTCTTTTAATTCCTTAGTATGCAAATAATACTCCTAAATTATACAATTAAAAATAAGTTTCCAAACTTGCAAGTGGTAGTTTAGGTGAGCTGAGCAAGAGACAGACTTCAACAGTTTGCATTTTTAAGCCAGTATCCAAACTAAGACAGCATGGCATAAGTGGGTGGCCATCTCAAAGAGAATGAACATGTGAGTGATCCAGGCCTAGTGATACTGACCAAAGCTAGGCTTCAGACTTTACTGCAAAGTTACTGGCGGACCGACACAGCTGGGAAAGCAGGGAGCTGGAAGAGATAACAACTCTTGGGTGTGGAATGCAAAACAATAGGACTGTGTAGGGCTGTGTGACCTTCGAGTGGGTCTCCTGTGCCAAACACAGGAGAGCTCAGAGCGGGTGGACAAGGGGTCTCAGCCAATAGTGGTGCTTTTGCTGTGGGGTGTTACTCTCATGGATCTATATATACTCTGCTGAAACTTGTAATGAACAAGGATGACCATACTCAGGTTGAGACTCAATCGTTACTGCGGGTCCGCCTCCCACTGGCTCACTGTGACTGAAGGCTCCGAGTCTGCGGTAAGCAGCGAGAGGAGGGCAGTGGGAAAAATTAATGGGCTGGGAGCGGTGCTGCTCGAGCGCAGTCGGGGCAGACACGGTACGAGGTGGCCTCTCGCCTCCCAGAGGAAAAGCGCGGCTATGGAAGTTGAAGCTGCGAGGGTGTTGCTCTCAAGTCTCCTCTCCAAGAGAGGGATCAAGACAACGGTGAAACAACTGGTTAAGTTGGTTAAGTTAGGGCAGACATGCCCCTGTTATTTTCCGTAAAGGAATGGAGAGAGTTTGGGCAGACGATGTGGGATAAGATCATGGCTGGGAGCGAAAAGGAAGAGGAGGAAATAAAAGATGTTTGCGAGGTGTGGCGTGCAGTACTAGAGACTCTAAAGGCCATGACAGCAGAACGGGAGGTGGCCTGTGCCGCTGCACAAATGCTGAGTCCCGAGCCGGCCCCAGTGAAACCCAGGGACTCGGACAAGAAGCCCGGGGCTTTTGCGCGATTTCTCGGACTGCCCGCGGTAAAACGAATGACCGGGTCTACGTGTAAGACTGTTGCCGAGATTTGCGCGAATGTCGACCCTGCCCCGCTACCCCGAAAAACGGAGGTCCCGCCGGACCCGCCACCGAGCGCAGGCAGAGCGGAAGCTACCGCTGCCGAGCCGGGGCACAGATGTGAGCCAGCTGCGGAAGAGCCACCCCAGGAACCTTCTCGAGAGGAGTGGCCAGCACCGCCTCCTCCACTGGGAGGGGAAATGTGTCGACCCCCTCCCACGGCTCCTCCTCTGCACCCGCCGTTACCGCCTTCCACCGACTTTTCTTCTCCGACAACTCCACCCAGCGGCGGCTGTGGAAAACACTCCAAAGAGGATGCAGAAAAATTGCTGCAAACAGTTTTGCAACGCCTGGACAAGATAGACTTACACGTCCAACAAAATCCGTCGGCAACGGACAGCCCTCCGTTACGTCTAAGGGAAACTAGCCCCCCGCCTTGTCCAGCAGGCCCGCCAGCGTCCCTGAGGCCTCTGCAATGGAGCAGGATTATAAGGGACGCTCTATTGGAGGGACAATGGAGTGTAGCTGCTCATCTGGGAAGCGCTCCACCGATGGCTTTCCCAGTAGCGCAAGATCTACAAAACGGTACGGGGAAGCGGGAACCACATGATTGGAAAATCCTGCAGCGAGCTCGCACTGCCATATCAATTTATGGAATCAAATCTGCGGCTCCCCGACAAATCCTCAGCTGGATCTTCTCTGCTGATCTAATGTGCCCATACGACTGTCAGAGCTTAATGAGACTGTTACTTACGCCCACACATTATTGTGGGAATCCTCCTGGTGGCAACGAGCCTTAAACGAAGCTGCTCGACGGCGGAACGAAGGAGATCCACTCCTTGGGGTGACGGCAGAAATGCTCCCAGGATCTGGACGCTTTGCACAGCTAGAAGTGCAACTAACCTTTCCCGCTTGGCAACGATCAGCACAGCTTGCCCTCGAGGCTTTCCGTGGTCTGCCTGGATCCGCCACTCCCTCCTTTGGCGCTGTGACACAAGGCACTACCGAAAGTTACAGCCATTTTGTCGACAGACTGTGGGATGCAGTGATGAACCACCCCGATCTAGACGACAACAATAAACAACCAATGTTTAAACTACTGGCTTTCGACAATGCCAATACAGCCACACAGCAAGTTTTAGCCAGTTTACCAAAAGGAGCAGGTGTAGGAGAAATGCTAGTGAGGGTAGAAAGAGCCAACACCTCCAACCAGAACAGCACGGTCGCTGCAGCAGCCCAAGGAGCCGTTGGAGAAATTGTACAACCCCTTGCTGCGGGTGTCCAGCGACGGCGTCCTCGAAAGCCAGGACAACTTTTTCAGGGGACTTGCTTCCGATGTGGGGAAGTGGGACATCCCAAGCGCAGCTGCCGCAGTGCTGTGTGGTGTGATAAGTGCTAGAAGGACACCCACGCGACGAAGGCGTGCGCAGGGAACTGGAAGCCGAGCGCGGAGATGGGCTGCGTGCAGAAACAAATAAACCCTCCAAGCGAGGCAAAGGTCTTATACAACAGCACCAACCAGCGACCAGGGGGAGCCTGGGAGTCCGCTTGGAAAGAACAGGAGACCTAACTCTCATTGACACCAACGTTCAAAAGATCCCCAGCAACGCAATGGGATCACTGGTACACCAAGATAGTGGAGTAGGAGGCCTCTTGGTGGGGCGATCCTCCGCAGGTATTAAGGGACT
>VZTM01001726.1:0-17256 GCA_013400555.1 Jacana jacana | reverse complement strand
TGCACGTGTATTCATCCAAGTCTAGCGGGGACCCATTAGTCCTCTGTGGAGAAACACTGACTTTTAATATCCCAGCTGGCCAGTCCTGGATGTTAGGGAACCACAGAGTAGTTCATGTTTTGTCAGTCAGTAGACCTACATTTCCTTTATAAAATGTTGATAGTGCTGGGATAAGAATCGAGACAGACTTACCAAAAAAATTCATTGTCCTTACCAAAAATTCCAATGTCCTCTCAGATATATATAAATTTTGGTTTCATTTTCATGCCTTTGTTTCTTCTTTTGACATATCAGAATTTCTGGAACGTGCCTAGTCTTTCTCTCCTGAGCACCTCAGTCATTATTTGTCTTTCTCTTCCATGAATTGTCCTTTGACTAAAGAAGGTAATTTTATAATAACATGGGATTTTTTATTTATTCTTCTCTCCAAAAGCCTAGTTTCTATATCGCCCTTTCTCTTTCTGCAACAGTTCTGTATCTCCAGCAACTCCTTCCTTTCCAGCCACCCTGGACACAGCTGGTTTCCTTCCCAGGATGCTTTTTAGCAGGATTCTCCTTTGGTTGTTAGAGAACAGTTGCTGAGTTTAACCATTTTCCCATACATTTAGACTGAAGAATAACTGTTGCAACCTGTCAGCAAACAGTTGATCTCCATCAAGAGAGGACTTCAGATTTATGTTTTTATGGGCTGATTCCCTACATCATCCTAAGGTTTTTTAATGCACTGGTCATTAAAAATAAATGAATTCTCATCTTGAGGTGCATGTCATCCAGCATCCTGTCCTCAGCAGTGAAAAGCCTCAGAGGTCGTGCAGAATGACTAACACGCAATAATTTAGCAATTATAAACAACACTTATTGGTTGTTTTCACTGTATTTCATGCTCATTAATGTATTTCGGGGAATTTCTCATTCACCTTCATTGTGCCTTTTGCAAATATAGAACAGAATTGATAGGTCAAACACTACAATCTTGAGGTTGTCTAGAAATGGACGTTATAAAAGCTTATTTAAATTAATTAAAAATGTTAATTAGAAAAATTACTTTCAAAGTAAAGAAAGCTCCATCCCAGTGGTTCCATGTAGTATTAATGATGCCAAGCTTGAGGTGACAGCCAACAGAAGTTTAATATGTCTTGCTTGGGGAAGTTGAGAAAAACCTACTGGAAGAGCAAAAACAATATGGGAGGAAACAGCAGCTCCATTACAAGGATTTTTAAGAAGTCTGTTCTGTGTCATCCAGTAGAGTAAATATTTCTGTCACAGTTTCCATTACCTGAATTAGTGCTGGGCTGGAATGCTCCAGATAATGAAAGAGCGTATTTCCTGGCCACCAGCTTGGAAGTTTTGGGTCAGCACATCCCATACATAGCACCTTTGCTTATGGAAGTTTATTATTTTGGGAATGGTGTTAGGCTTCCTAGTTTAAGCATAACATGGAGCTAACACAAGGTCAAATACAATATTACTGTGTTCTTGTTTCCTCAATCAGTTAAGGGTGGAAAAGCATGAAGGGACAGTCCAGAGGAATCTTGGGAACGTAGTGCAGATGTGCCTGGGTGGACTCCTCACAAAACCAGTACCAACCAGCAGAGATCACTGGTTTGTGCCTCGTACCACGCATTTTCAACTACACCACAGTTAGTCTTATGAAGTATAGCTGTATTTGCATAGTTTTGCTCAGCTCTCACAATCTGGCTAGTCTGAAAATTTAAAAAGACAAGTAGTGGATAAGAGGGGAGAATTGCTTAGACCAAAATATAAGAAGGTCAAGGAAAAGGAGAAATGGCTTAACCTGGGAAGCTTGACCGAATAAAGAAGAGCACTGGGCATCCAACTGAGGATGGGATAAAATGTGGTGTGCCTTCTGTCTAAAGACTCTTTTGTGGGTTTTTTGTAATAAAGGAAATGTGATGGATATGATCTGTGGGGACTTCAGGACGAAACTTGATGTATTGCCTCATCGGAAACTATTAGTACAGATGGAGACAATGGGGATCCGTGCAAAACCAATAAGGTGGTGAAGAGCTGGCTAAAGGAAACCATCATTTGTGCTGTAAAGCTGTAAAGCAGAAGTATGAGCTTGCAGGGAGCTTACTAATGGACTTTTTTAGGATTAATGAGACTGTATGGATATTGTTATTCTTCAGCTTAATCTGTCCTTCCTGTATAGTTCATAACTAGGTATTACATTACAATACTACTGATTTTTGTTATTCCCCCGTGTTCTTAAAATGCGTGAGGGTTCCCTCTGTTGCCAGTGCTCTAGGTCTAGGTAAGAGAATATACGTAGCAATATAGGATTTTATCTTTTAACACAATTTCTTAATTGTCTTTTTTATTTGGTTTAGCACCCTTTTTTAGTACGCTGTGTCTTCTGTGTGATAAACTGGGCATCCAAGAGCTGGTTTGGACTCAGGCCAAACAAAATATTCCTTTCCTCCTCTGGTTTCTTCAGGTCTCCTGCTTCCCTTTAGCAGCAGCTAAAATCCCTGAGTCGCAAACAGGTCAGGACAGACCGGAAGGACCGAGTAGGAAGTGGGGAATCTGGAGTTGTCAGAGTTTAGTAAATAATGATAAATTAATGATAGCCACTGTGGGCCTGGCTCGTGCTGACACAACTGGATCCACCAACAGCCACAACCACTTCAGCTGAAAAAGAATGTAGGAGTCAAATGGGTCCTTCCTCTCTCTTGCTATTGCCTGGCAGAAATAGTAATTAATTACAGTCCTGCCTTCATCTGGGAGGACTGCCAGGTTCTGAGCTTGGAGGCTGGCAGGGCAATGGATGCAGTGATAAAACTCTTTCCGCTGTGTCACTGCACAGAAAATCATTCGTGGTTGTTGTGTCAGAGAGAGGGAACATCAGTTAGGAGTTTTTAAGACAATAATCAGGAGATAAAAGAGGAGTGGTCTTGGGTTTCAAATCCTTGTAATGTAAAATGAATAAATAGCCCTGAGAATACAGAAAAACAAACAGAGAATTAATTACTCAAATCAGTGAGCTCCAGAATTATACCCGTCTTTTTCTTCCTCTTTTGATTTGCTGTTTTCTATTCTGAGAGGAAAAGCACACTCTCTAATGATTTGGTTATTCTCCTTCAAGGGAAAAAACATGATTCTGAGCTCTGGCTCAAATACCAGCTCACCATATTTTGTTGGGTGCTTTGGTTGTTGGTCAGTTGGGTGAGGTGGGGAGATAGAAGGAGGAGAAGGGCAATATTAATACTACCATTTGCTCCTCTTCTGGGAGTATTTTAAATGAAAGAAGCAATCCTTGTTCTGCTCCTGAGAGGAGTGATTTATGCCTCTAATTTGCACAGAGCATCCAGGATTGCAAATCTCACTCTCCTACATACACAAACACTGAAAGCTCCCAGTGAGGTTGGAGAGGCGTCTGGCTGTTACCTTTCTGAGGTGTTTCTCTTCAATTTTTTTTGTAAAAATCTTACAAATCCCATTTAGCCCTGTGAATTTTAGAAACCAGATACTGAAAACCTAATGGTGACGAATAGGATCTTTATCTCAGGGTCTTTTTGTCACTTGGAAGTTGTTGCAATATTAACATTTTGAAGCTTATTTCTAATGCCTAGGAGTAGCGCCTCAAATCACTAGTTTGTCTTCACACATTCTATTAAGCACTTAAATTTATTGAATTAGCTTGATGTTTTAAATTTTTTTGAGGTGGTTGAGGCCCCTTCCCTGGAGATATTCAAGGGAAGGCTTGAAGAGGCCCTGGGCAACCTGGTCTAGTTGGGGGTGTCCCTGCTGACTGCGGGGAGGTCGGACTAGATGACCCTAGAGGTCACTTCTGGCCTGGACCATTCTATGATTCAATGATTCTATTTTCAGTTAATACACCTTGTAGAGACCTATCTTTCTTAAAATCAGCTACACACTGTCCTAGGCCATGGTCTCTAATAGTTGTGATATGTGATCCTAAGACTTGGGGATTTTGGCTTGGCTACAAACGAACTTTTTCCCCAGAGAATGACAAAAATTAGACCTTCACTAGATAACATTCAGGGTCAAACTAAGCTGACCTGTTGTTCAAAAACATTAACACATTGAAAATTAGGCTGTGCAAATAGAAAAACTAAAATATCTATTGACAAGAAAAATGAAGGTTAGGTTGATCCCCACAGCGGTAAGATACTGTCACATCACAATGCCTTGAAATTTCAGTTTGCTGAAAACAGGTAGCTTTTGAAATAGCTTTTGAAAAGGTTGGATCAATAGATTAGATTGTAGATATAAAAGAACTGCTGTAATAACAGTTTTGTTTTGTTTTGTTAATCTATAACATCTCTCAGTGCAGGTCATGTACTTCTCATTCTGTTCTGAATTTCCCTTCGTCTGTTCCACAGGTTGTAGTTATTTCTGTCAAAGCTATTCATTGCATCGGAGAGTATGGATTTCCATTACTGAGTAACGAGTTCATGCTCTTTATTTAAATAGAATTTTTACACATCAAAGGTGGGAAGTGTATTCTATTTTTATCTTGCCATATTTATAGCTTCTCTGAATGTTTGGTTCTATTTTTCCTGCTTTTGACACCTACTTCGGTGCAAGAAAAAGCAGAGTTTGAGTAGACCTTTGGTTTTGTCTCTATCTCAATCTATTTATTGAGATAATTCAGAAGAAAGCTTTATTTTCATTTTTAATCTGAAGCCAAAATGTTCACTTTATTAGTACAGAGAAGTGCACTTTTTATTGCACTTATATCTGTGTGTTGGTATCCATGAAATTTTCTTTCGTAGCGTGATCATTTTTGACTAAAGTCCTCGTATTGATAGATTAGGTTTTTTTCTTACCACAAGGGTGGCTTTTGACTGCTTATTGGGAAAAAGTACCTAGAGTAAGGATGTCTTTGCAAACTGCAGGCGCAGCAAACGCCACTGTCACTGCATTGAGGTTGGGTGACTTGCTTTGGGGCAGAGAAACTGCCCTGCATTAAAAACTGCCACATGCTGCTGCTAATCCTTGAGCTTGGCAGAAAGGGTCCCCGTCATGTTTGAAGAACTGTCTCTTGAGAGGATTATTTTTGTTTGGCTTTGTTATAAACTTAACAAGTCTCTGCAGGTTTGTGCTTACCCTTACCTTGTCTGGGAATTTTACTCCTGTAGTAAAGAAGTAGCAGCCACGCAGCAGCAGGTCTTAAGGATCCTACCTTGCAGAACCAGTAGCTGTTAGGAATAGCTTCTACAATTAATGTTATTCTGAATAATAATGATAGGAATAATAACTTCTATATCAGGAATAACTTTTATATCCTGTTCCAGGAAGCCTGGAACACTCTAGTCAAGTAATAAGCCAAATAAAAAAACCAATGCAAACAAATCAATTGTGACTCTTTCAGAGAATTTATCCATCCTCCTCTCCCAGGCTTTATTCACAGGTGCTTCTCTTGTATCTCAAGGGCACAGAGGATTTTTTTTGTCTGGATTTCTGCCAATCTTCTTTTCAATCTTTCAAACTCAGCATCAACCAATGTTCTTCCACCTCCTTTTCAAACTGATGTAGTGGAGGTTCCACCTGCTTCATCATCTTCTTTTTGGGAAGATGTATGATACCCTAGTGTGATGTTCACCAGTTTTAGGAATTCCCAGCATCATTTTCATTTTTGCATTAAGACAGCTTTTCTCATGACAGTTGCTTCAGCATACAGAGACAATGAATTACACTGGCATTATAATTTCCCACTGTTGAGCTTTTTTGTAATGATAAAATTACTTTTAAATTATGTTCTCCAATTCTTCTACGTACAACTTCATATTATCAGTTGAATCAGCTCACCTGTCCCAGCGTTATTCCTGGAGTCATATTCATTTCAGGTATGGAAGCCTTAAAAAGATGAAATTATTATTCTGTGTCTTGCTACCTACACAGAATAAGCCCACACGCTGATTTTCCTCTACATATTTTATTTACATTGCAGGATGATAAAAGAGGCCTGTTGCTATTATCAGCCAGAAAAATCTCATAATGGGTGGAATGTTGTACCAAGTTACCGTATGATGTAGCTTAATTGGAGTTTCCCAGGAACATCAGACCGTATTCAGAGCTCAGATTTAGCAACCTCTATCAAAAATTTCCCCTCTGTGTAACATCTCTCAAGCTGACACATGTGATGTTCCCACTTCTGTCTATCACTGCTGCCCACTGAAGGCATCTTCTTCGGACGTCCTTTTTGGTACACGTGTGTTGGACTGTCTTTCAGTAGACTTGGGCTTTATTTCCATTATTTCTGACAAACTCTTTGTGGCAGCAACAGGAGGTTGTAAAATTCAAATGAAATAAAGGAAGCAAGATACCCCTTGGAACTCACTTGTGTGGGACGTGCTGTCTGCGTGTGCTTTGTAACCTGCTCTCCCTTCCACCTCCCTTTTTGTTGGGATTTTTTTTTAATGTATATTGAATGGTTCAGAGAAGCTGTGGATCAGTTAATCTTCTGTACCTGTAATTGTTTTGGTGCAGGATAATATCCTAAGTCAACAGTAAGCAGGAACATCAAACAGATGCCACAAATTAAAGTATTTTAATGCTGTATGGGGGCACTACAGGAGTGGAATATACGTGTAAACATTTAATATCAAAGTTGTTCTGCTGTAAGGTCAGGAATGATGGAATAGAAAAAGACTCTACCCAGATAGAGCGTAACTCTGAAATCCAGAATTATGCAGTGGTGAAAAAGCTAAAACAATTCTAAGATCTTTTAGGAAGGAAATTTTCACTAAAGATAGGGAACTATCATTGCATGTTTCCAGTGTCAGATGTTGTGTGCAGGCACAGAGATATGCATGTAAACAGAAAGCGATCCAGAGGAAAGAATATCTATTTTTAAATAGAGTTTTTAAGAGCTCACTTTGTTCAACCTATGTACATGAAGATATAAAGTCAATAAAATATTCCTTTGCTGACATATGTTGGGGGCGAGTATGTACCAAAACAGGATAAAAATTAGTGGGATTAAAAGATAAAGTTATCCTAAATTCGAGGAAAGTAAAGTTTGCCATGGGTAAGTTTAGACCAGAAATTAGGTCTGTAACCATTTAAAGAGTGAAGTTCTGAAGTACCTGTAAACTTCAACTAGGGTGATAGGTGCAAGACACCAAAACTGTTGGAGATGGTGTCTTATAAGCATGTAGAAGGGGTTATGGAAGTATGAAGAAGAACTCTCAGAGATTCAAAATTACACTGGCACTAGGAGTTTTGGGATTCCTACAATCCTGAAAAAATCAAAGGAGTTTGAATAAAGGCTGCATTGTAACTTGTTTGTATAGTTTGCACATGGGCATGGCAAAAAGATGTGTTTTTCCCCTCAGGCCTGTCACCACACCACTCAGCTGGGTGTCACCTTCCTTTCCATAGAAGAAAATCACATATAATCAATATTCTGTTATATTTTGTGTTAACCTTTCTGTTGTCTTCAATCTGAAGAAATACAGATTTTCGTTTTTTTTTATAGGAAGCCATGAAATATTCTTTCAATCTTACATTAATGTACAAAAAAAGCTGTTCATCTGTAGCAAAAGACATGTAACTCACATTAACTTTAGAGTCAGGTTTTAATTTGGATACTTACCTAGTGAATTTTATTAATATAGCATCATTTGATTGTCGTGGAACAATGAAGCTATGGCTCTTCTAGTCTTTTGCTCAGTGTATCTGTTTTGATTTTTTGCATATAAATCAATTTTTCATAGCTGATCAAGCTATTCCAAAGCAAGCATTTATTATTAAATATTAACTACATTTAGCCTTATCGCTGTGGGAGAGAAACTAGAACGTTATGAGCAAAGCAGTAGGTAAAGAGGAGAGCAGGACAATGCTATTTTTCAAAGCATCACAGAAATACCTGCAATGTTATAGGCAGGGCTGTGGTACAGTCTGGGGTCTTTATCTCATCTTCTCCATTCGTGGCATCTCAAAACACTTTAAGGAGTTAAACACATCTGAGTCTAAAGGAAGAGACAGAGACCTGCGGGTGAAGGAAGCTATTTTTTCTCCTTGCAGATTTGTGCTGGTAACTTGAAGCTTTGTAACTACCTAAAAGTTCTCTCTGTAATGCGGGGGGTTTATCTTCCGTTGATACCCGTAGGGCTTTCCACAGGTAACCTATGGGATCGGTGCTGGGTCATGATCCATCTGCTTAAAGGTCCCGACACATCAAGAGGGAGATGGATGCATGTTGTCGGAGGGAAGCATGTCAGACAACTGCTCCCTAAGGCTCTAGTGTTCATAGTAATTGTTAAATCATTTACCTGATGCATTAGCAGGAGCAATAGAGCTACAGTGAGCGACTCGCACGTCTCTGCTGCTTTGTATTTACAGTGGAGAGATGGTGACTGCTGAGGTTCAGAGGGGCTGATAAAGGCAATACACTATTTTAAATAATCTTGTGCTGCTTCACGATGTGCAGAGCTCATAGAGAGTCCCTGAAAAATTCTGCAAAATCCACTTCAAAAATTAACTTCGCTTTAGTGTAATAGGCATGAAAATACAACCTCTTAAGTGAATGCTGTAACGTTTTTCTCTCCTTAAATTCTAATTTCAATGGTTTCGATTTATTGTATCTTCATTCTTTAGAAACACAATAGGGACATAATTCATGTTTCATAAACTGTACAAGGTTACAACTTCTAATCAGTGTCTTAAGAGCTTTTTTCTGGAGAAGAGGTAATAGATTTGTAAGGAAACAGAGAAATTAACTACCACGATAATAGTGTCAGGTGTAAAATTCTATATATCTTAGCAACTGGCTTTGTTAATTTTGATTGATACAGGGTTTCACTCATGGAAACACTCACGGAAATTTGGTACAATTATGAAATCTGCTTCGTGGTTCGATTTGACCTCTCCGGCATTTGTTTTAAATATTTCAATTTTGCTTACCTACTTTGAATAATGTAACAGTTATGGGAAATTCTCTGATTTCTGCCTTTACTCCTGTGCTGACAAATAGGCCCAAAGGATGCCCCACCTCTGGAGGGGCTCAAGGCCAGTTTTGATGGGGCTTTGAGCAGCATGATCTGGTAAGAGGTGTCCCTGCCCAGGGCAGGGGGTTGGAACTGGGTGATCTTTAATGTCCCTTCCAACCCAAACCATTCTATGATTCTGTGATTCTGTGTCAGAGCAATGCAAAAGCACAGTATCCTGTCTCTCATGGAAACAATCCCATGAGACGTTGGGCAGGAACAAAAGACCTGAAGAAGATGAGGCTGATGGTAACTGCCTGGAAGGAAGATAGCTGCAATGAGAGGTTTAGGGTTAGATATGGCAAAACCCCACCATTTTTAGCCCCTTAGAGGCTCTCTATTAGGGGAAACAAATGGATGCAGAAATCATAATGCCACCCTATGTTAATGTAAAGTGATTTCATGGTTTTTCATGAGCTAAACTGGAATCTAATGGTTTTGCACCAGAAACTCACAGGAACCAAAGGCTTATATTGTGACCTTGAAACCATAAATCCACCTCCTAATCAGACAATTGCTGTAATGGAAATGCAGTTTATCATGTGTGTATCCACCCCCTCCTTGACTCCAGCAGTAGATCTTTCCTTTTTGGTAGCAAAGCATATCCTTTGTGTCCTGTGGTTTCTAAGAGTTCAGCCCATCAGACTGCGAAGTTCCACGTATCCATCTTGTCTGCCTTGACAGGAGAGATCACCCAATACTTTACAGAATAAGTTCTTACGGAGCCGTTTGGTCTACAGTGTTGTGCTACTGCCTGTGTTTAAATCTGTTGAGTCACAATCATCTAGTCCCAGTCCTGCAAGTAACTTTATGTGAGTTGAGGCACCTCTTTTCACAAAGCAATATCCAGGAACTGTTGAATCACGACTGAAGAAAACCAGTAGTAGCTGCCTCACTTGTAATAAATGCTGTTTTCAACACTTTGCAAAAAAAACACCTATTCCCAGTCCCATGGTCCCCCTTCAGTTAGAAATGTGTGTTGCTATTCAGGTAGCTTCTCTCTTTGGAGCACCTAGATAGTCTTCTTGTCCTGAGCTGCCATCTCCCAGTGTATCTCCAGGCAGAATGATAAGGAAAGGTTTTCCTTGCATGCAATCTCCAAACCACATTCTGAGGATTCTAAAAAGATTTACATAACAAATACATTAATAACCAAATGAAGACAGCACCATTGCCAGCCTACAAAGCTGAACAATTATACATCTCTCATTTGAAGTCTGCTTATGATCATTTAAAATCATTAGTGGGTTTTGTCAGCCTAAAACAGAGATATGGCCATCCATTCCTAGAGACCCAAACCAGTAGCGTGACTGGTCCCTGAATCTAAATTAAAACCACAAAATAAACTAAGGCACTAATTCAATTATTTTTCATGTGAACAGGAGGGATTTTGCTCTTCCTAGGACAATGCCAATCTTGGGAGTTTTGAATTTCAAGAAAAAGAAAAAAAAATTAAGAAAAATCACTTTTTTAATAGAAAGTATAAAAGCAAAACATTCAAAGTAATCTGTTAGCAAGGTAGGGAACAATAGCAGGTTTGTCTTTCCTGTGTTTCAGTATTTCTGTAGTCTTCTGAAGCTAATGCCACATCTAACAGGTCATCTTGAGCGCTGTCACCAGCCATGTAATGAGCAGCCAGGGGATCAGGCCTAGTCAGCATGGGTTTATGAAAGGCAAGTCCTGCCTGACGAACCTGATCTCCTTCTATGATAAGATGACCCGATTGTTGGATGGGGGGAAGACAGTGGATATAATATTTCTGGATCTTAGCAAAGCATTTGACACTGTCCCCCACCACATTCTGGTGGAAAAACTGGCTGCTCATGGCCTGGACGAACGTACGATCTGCTGGATCCAGCATTGGCTGGACGGACGATCCCAAAGGATGGTGCTCAATGGAGTTAAATCCAGCTGGCGGCCGGTCACAAGTGGTGTTCCTCAGGGCTCAGTACTAGGGCCTTTCCTTTTTAATATTTTCATCAATGATATAGATAAGGATATAGAAAACACTATTAGTAAGTTCGCAGATGACACTAAGTTGGGTGGGAGTGTTGATCTGCTTGAGGACAGGGAAGCTCTACAGAGGGACTTGGATAGACTGGATAGATGGGCCAATGTTAATGGCATGGCCTTCAACGAGGCCAAGTGCCGGGTCCTGCACTTGGGCCACAACAACCCCATGCATCGCTACAGGCTTGGGGCAGTGTGGCTGGAGAGCTGCCTGGCAGAAAAGGACCTGGGGGTGCTGGTCGACAGGAGGCTAAACATGAGCCAGCAGTGTGCCCAGGTGGCCAAGAAGGCCAATGGCATCCTGGCTTGCATAAAGAATAGTGTGACCAGCAGAAGTAGGGAGGTGATTGTCCCCCTGTACTCAGCACTGGTTAGGCCACACCTTGAGTATTGTGTCCAGTTCTGGGCACCTCAGCACAAGAGAGATATCGAGGTGCTGGAGCGAGTACAGAGGAGGGCAACAAAGCTGGTGAGAGGCCTGGAAAACAAGGCTTATGAGGATCGATTGAGGGAGTTGGGGTTGTTTAGTCTGAGGAAGAGGAGGCTGAGGGGAGACCTCATCACTCTCTACAACTGCTTGAAAGGGCACTGTAGAGATATTGGTGCTGGTCTCTTCTCACGGGCAATGAGCGACAGGACAAGAGGGAATGGCTGCAAGCTGCAGCAGGGTAGGTTTAGGCTAGACATTAGGAAAAAATTTTTCACGGAGAGAGTGGTCAGCCAGTGGAATCAGCTGCCCAGGGAGGTGGTGGAGTCACCCTCCCTGACTGTGTTTAAGAGCAGATTAGATGTGGTGTTGAGAGATCTAGTGTAGGGGGGAACTTGTAGAGTAGGGCTGATGGTTGGACTTGATGATCCCAGGGGTCTCTTCCAACCTAAATGATTCTATGATTCTATGATTCTATGATTCTAATAATCTCAAAATTATCTTTGGTCTGCAGAAAATGGACTCAATTTCTGCAAGATTTGAGGAACCTTTTCTAATCTGCTTGTGCTACTATCCCTTAGCAAGAACTAAAATGTTTAATTGCACACTTGATTTAGCTTTTATCACAACAAAAATCTTCTCCAATCACAATGTGCCTGCTGTTCAAATTATTAAATGGCATGCCTGACTGGAAAGGGTCAAACAGTTTAGAAATTGCTGTTTCCAAGTGAAATGTTGGAAAAAGCTGTCAAAAACAGAAGGTGAAGTGAGTTGATTCTTCACTTGCCAAGGTTGGATGCATTGAATTTTAGAGTTTTAATATTATGTTAAGAGCTGTTCTCTGTTCTTGGCTTATTACAAGACGCAAGTTGGTAGGCTTTTATTCTGCTTGAAAACATCAGTCATAAGATAGCATGGTCCTGGCTTCCTCACCTCAGCCTTTTATTGCTGCCTTTACGGATTCATCCCGTGCAGCCCCGAGCTAAAAGGGCAGATTCATAATCTGGGAATTTTTCCAGATCCAAGGTACTTAACACCGAATGCATCTGCTGTATGAATTGTGGGATCTTGTTAGTCCATCGTAAAAACGCACCGAGGCCGAGCACGTCTTCTGACCATGGGCATGGTGGTGTGCAGCTCGGGCTGCTGCTACTCAATCCCTTTATTTGCTCTGGATCTACTTCAGTTCTTTTACAGAAACAGCCTATTTCGAATTTGTGTTTCATTGCAGGAGTGATAACAGGTTTAAGCTTTACTGCCAAAAGGATACAAATATTGGATTAAAAATTCCCGTGGTTTGGGGGACTCCGTGCGGGATTATTAGATCCGGTGGAATCCTGAAAATACTGCCAGAGCTGATGTTCTCTGTCTCTCTACCTAATGGTCTAGCATTTTAATGACAGCTTGAAAATAATTTGAGCGAGTATTTCTAATCACATGAATGGCCTGAAATTATTCTTCTACGATTCATCAAAAGGGAGGGCAATTCAAACTCATCTGTGTCTGAGAATGAGGGATAGAAATTCTTTAGAAAATATTCAGTAACCCAAAGGAGAAAATTAGGAAGCAGTCATGAACTGCCCATGACCTTTGAGTTTACAAACAGAATTTAGGATTTTTTTAAGTAGCAATCTTCGTCTTCACTGCAGAAATACTTTAATATGCTGTTTTTCAAATTCTTCAGACAATTTCAAGGAATTTTCAAGGGGATTTTTTGTTTGTTTTTATTCTGTACTGTTGATGGCAATTCTTTAGCAGATATGCACACAAGAACAGGCTTTATACAAAGCCCTGATGATAGCAGATTTAAAGACAATAGATATTTGTTCTTAAAGATGTGAGGACAAGCTGAGGAAACTGGGCTTGTTAATTCTGGAGAAGAGATGGTTTCAGGGGGACCTAGTTGCAGCCTGTACTGTTTTTCATGATATCTTACAGATGTTTATTTAAAACTCCTAATCTTGTCATTTCCTTCAATGTGATGATTGACCTTAGATGTGATGAAAGATTGTTAGATTTCGCCTAGGTCAGCAATCAAAATCAACTTTTAAAATCTCTGCAGTTGACTTCAATTGAATTTTCAAAAAGGAAATATCTTAATGAAATTACTGCATCCAGTTTTGTTGTGGGATTTTTAAGGATTAGGTCTTTCTGGAAGAATGACACCTGCAATTACGCTAATAAAATAAAGAAGAGGGATAGCTTTACATTGCCTTTCAGTCCTTAGGTTTCAGGATAATGACAGAGAATCAGAAAATTACTTTTCTGTTAGAAGTTTTTATTCATGTTCTACTTATAGTTATTTAGGAATATTATGGTTTTGTCTTGTTTTTGGATTTTTTTTTAATACATGTTAAATCTGGAGTAGATGTCCCAGTATAAAATATCTCAAAGTCAGCATTACACACATTTCTTGGTATCTAGTGTGCTACAAGAACATCTGAAATGACCTCATACTCTGCATTCTGTAACTGGCTATTGCTGATTGCAATGGGAGTTAGACATTCACAAAGTTCTAAATTATTATCACCATTGGAGTACCTCGTCTTTCATTCTCATGGCCTTAGAGTATTCTCAAGGCCTTTTCCTACTGTTGTTTGTATTATATTCTTCAGTTATGTCATAAGAGGGTTCCCTGGTCTTCCCCATCACCACTAACATCTACATGAACATCCACCAAACACCAAGTATGTATGGGGGTTGGTTAGAGGGAAAAGTTTGGCCTTCAGATTGGGAATTGCTGATGCAACGTTGTTTACATAAATACCACCACAAGTTTTACTATATAAAATTGCCCATTTAGAAAAATAATGTTTAAAAAGTTAGAAACTAACAAATTATTCTCAATTAAAATCAGTTTGTGGAGCTTTTTTTATGTAATGAAGTACACTTTTCCAGTTGTAGTTGCCATCAGCATTCCTTCAGTTTATACTCAGTCCTGACTCATTTTGATGAACGTAAATAGTCTCTTGCTGTGTTGGATTTTGAGACGGGAAAGGGGAAAGGTGGGGCTTAATACTGAAATAACTATTAGAAGTTCAATGCAATGCCAATAATTGAAATTTTAAGACATCCTGTTCGCTGCTTCCAAGTGAAATTATTTCATAAGGATGCAGAACACACTCCTAGGAGAAAAAGCCCATGCTAGTAAATATATGCAACTGTATATGTTGTTCCAGAAAAGAGAAAAATCATTTTTTTCAAAATAGAGCCAAGAAATAAATAAACATATTATTTTGAAATAAGGATTTTATTTTTAATACAATATTTTGATGCTTTTTGTGATACCACCCATGTCGATTTTAGTTGGTATCTTGGAAAAAATAATAAAGCTAAGCAGAGTAATTATTGCAGAAGACTGCTTTGCTTTATAAGATTACACAAACTTAAGATGTCTTCTACTTAATGAGCTTTTTATCTTTTATTTTAGCTTCTAGTATGTTCTCTCTTTCTTCCCCTCCCTCCCATTTCACATGTATTAATTTATCCTTAGGTAAATGTATGGAATTTTAAGTCTTACATCAGGTTTATTTTGAGTGGAGAAATGTTATCAATTTGACAAGTTAGGTTTGTCAGCAGAGACAGAGAATGTATTTCTTCCTAATCATGAAGTGGGGCAATCAGCTACATTGGGCAGCATAATAATTTGCCTCTATTGCTCTGTTTAACCATGCCCATGCCTTTTTTTTTCTCCTCCTTTAATGGGATTGGTGGTTCTATTGCAATGGAACAGCATTTAGGACAGTAAGTTAATGGTTTGAGATTTTCTACATCTCTCAGGTGATAACCTGTCACTGCTGATACGAAACACCAGATGACTACAATAAGGCACTGAATCTCTCCTGTAAAAAGGTGGGTGTAAGGTATAGGCAGGCACACGAGCACTTCTAGAATTATCTTCAAGTATATGAATTTTCCCACTGACTTATATGGGATTATTAATATGGAAGTCTATTTCTAAGATTGTGTTTTCTCCTATTACTGTCCAGTTATTTCCTATTATTACTGCAGTCCAATTTCTTTATTTTGTCTATTTTGATGTTTTTAAAGAGTCGGTTTATTCTTCATCTTGCAGTTACCTTGACCATCTCTATAAATCTTTCTTCAGAACTCCCCAGGTCCCCTTAAAGCTGCCCCTGTCTCTGCTAGTCCTGTTCCTATTTTGTTTCTTTCTGGTAGATTCTACAAGACACAGAGCAAATTTCATAATTATTTTTTTTTTAATCATGTGAATCATCATAATAATTAAACTTAATCAAATTAAATTTAATCCATTTCCAATCAATAGAGTGAAATCTATCCTGCTTCCTTTAGTGAGGCAAGTCAGGACAGAAATTACTGGATAAATTCCAAAGAGCTCCAAATTAAATCACTGTCATCACTCGTATAACCTCGTATACATGGGCTGAGATGAGATACAGGCTATATGGAATAAAGCTATGGTTTTTAGCTGCCTTTTAAATGAAAGTTTGTGCTTTTATAAGGGCTGTAGAAAAATGCATTCCATCCTTTAACAATGCTGAAGGTTAAAATAGACTGCTTGACTGTCTTTCTTAGCAGAGGAAAAGTTGTAATCAGAGAAGACTGTAATACAAGTGGAAACAGTCCAGTACAAATTGCTGCTTATTGACACTGGCTGATTTACAGTATGTAGGCACATAAAAAATTAATTTTAACTTTTCATGCATTTTACATCTGATTTTCTCAATTGGCTTTGTGTGAGTTGGGGTAGCCGTCTGTTCAAGCTCAGTAGCGAAAACAGTAGGTTTCAGTAATAATAGAGATTCAAAAGACAGTTTGTGGGGCTGCTTGATTTTCGAAGAGGCTCGTCATTAGATCACGGTGCTTATTGCAGACACTGCCTGAAGAATAACACTCTTAATTGCACGGGCAATTCATGAGGGCCCAAGGAAAGTTTCAGATTCTAGGAGAGACACGTTCAGAGAATGGATCGCAGGGGATTTGTGAAGGCACAGGAACAGGGAAAACTCAAGTTTTCAATTAATTTGCAATGAAATGTTTGCTTTTAAGTGACTATAACCTTTCCATAAAGAAATGGGGGAATGGCGCCTGCGTGGCCTGAAGTTTTAAAGTTTACCTAAAGCTAAAAATATTGATAACTATAATGCAAGGCCACAAATTACTCTCTTTCAGGAATATTGAATTCTTTCATTTATAAATATTTTATACTGGTTTCCTGGAAAATGTCACAATGAAGCACAGGTAGAAATAAAGATTTAATCTCTTCCCTACCTCTCAAAAAAAAAAAGCAGTGAGCTCCTATGAAATAATACTTCATGACAAAGTTACATGTTTATTTTTTTCCAATTTATTTATTTGGCAGCAGAGGTTGACTCAAATTGAATTGTAATTGAATATAGGGAAAACATTCATACTTCCAGAACATGGAGCTCAAAGACATACTTTATTTCCCAGGCATTGCATATTCAATAAAGCCCTTTTTTTGTAAGAGCCCAACATAATTTGTAGTTTCTGTTCAGCTCTGGGAATAAGGGATATACAGAGATGAGCTAGCGGGATTGTACCGCCGCTTCCATGTTGAAGTTTAGCACCGTCTAATCCTGAAACACATGGAAANNCTAATCCTGAAACACATGGAAATTTCTCAGGGGAAGGAGTGCCTTCCTACTCCCATTTAGACCCAACTGTAGTGGAGCATCATGAAGTTCTCTAATTACTACTCAGAGGCACATGAAGCAACGCTTCCTGATTTGGATCATCTCGTAATTGTCCCATGTCGAGCACAGGAGCAGATAGAATAAGAAGATAGGCAGAAAGCAAGGCTTTATGTGTGCATGAGTGTATATATATATATATATA
>VZTM01001724.1:11249-31674 GCA_013400555.1 Jacana jacana | reverse complement strand
AGTACTTATTTTGTATGTGCCAGTAGCAAAAGACACTGTGAAGCTGTGAAAATATGTACAGAACATTATTGTTAAGAATATACAAAGGGATTTTATATTTAGAAAAGAAAAATAAAATGGCACAAACCCCAATTACACAAAAGCAGCATTTGAATCCTAATGGATAATCATGGAATCATAGAATTATTCAGGTTGGAAGAGACCCTTGGGATCATTGAGTCCAACTCATCCAGCCTACTCTACAAAGTACTTTTCTACACCATATCCCTCAGCACTGCATCTGATCTGCTCTTGGTAGATGGTAGATGGTAATAGATGGTGAGTCAACCACCTCCCTGGGCAGCCTATTCCGGTGCCTGACCACTCTTTTTATGAAGAATTCTTTCCTAATGTTCAGCATAAATGTGATCAATATAGAATTAAAACCCCGTACATATTTCTACACTTTAAGATGGCTTTTATACCTCAGTTTCACTCTGGTTTAACTGACAGTGTTACTAATTTCTATCTGATTTGACTTAAGGTATATTAAAAAGCCGTGCAGTGGGAAACAGAGCTTCATGACTGTATAGCAATAGACTTCTGCTTTCTGTATATTAGTTTCCCTCCAGTGGCTGTTATTAGCAACTTCAGGTCCATTTTGAGACAGATTTAGTTAGATTGGGTTTTACAGTATTACATTGCTACAAATTATACCTTTATTCATGCCTAAATGGCCTTAGTGAAGTCTTTAATGTTATTTAAATGCAAACGTAGATCAGCCATTCTTCTCTTAAATGGAGATGTTTTGGTTCTTAATGTAGAGTGCATAGATTTCAGCACCATCCTCTTGTCCTAGATTACGCAGGTCATCAGGCTAGCAAGACTCTTGAAACCAGGATTTCAGAGAGGAAAAGGTGGGTAAAAAGTGCGGTACTTGCCTTGTATGGGCAGCACTCACTGTTTTATTTCTTGCATTGGGGCTCTCTCAGCCATACTGTGCCATCACAGACCTCATCTTTAATAGTGCTGACTGACAAAGCCAACATTGGAAGGTGTCTTAGATGTTTTTAATTGTGAATACTATAGCCAGAAAGGAGAAAAAAAAAGAAAAGAAAAAAGAAAAGAAAAAAGAAAAGAAAAAAGAAAAGAAGGGGTGCTAGAAACTCTGAGAGGTTCATTAAGCTACAACTAGTTTCCCCTGATAATGCATAATTACTTCCAGTGATGTTAGTGAAGGGATTGCATGTATCACTTCAAGTGAAAAGTGTTCCCTCTGTCTGTATAACTTATTTATTTTCATTACTGTTAATTAATATTGGTTAAAAAAAAAAGTTTTGATTACTACTATCTTGGTTTTATTTCTTTAGGAAGAGTGGCAGCAAGGAAAATCAGGTTAAAAACACAATTAGAAGGCAAAGCATCTATCATCTGCTGCCTGGATTCTGTAGGCAGAGGTGGGTGCTATGGCTTTTCTATCACTGCTGGCTCTTAGAACTCTTTATGAAGCTGCCAGACTGCTTGAATAGATAGCATGCTTTGGCCAGACTTGTTTGATGTGTCCTCATGTCTATGCTTGGACAAGTTTATAACTATTCATGTTGCCTGTAGTGCCACTGTGCAGGGGCCAGGGGACATCCTGGAACAGGGTTATAATTCTTTTTGTAACTGGAGACATTGTGTGCTTGATGATCCCTGTAGTCAACAGTTTTGATTAAAATTATCTCTTTTGGAATGGGAAACTACAAGCATCAAGAATTTTAGGAGCACTGGTGTGGGAAAAGTGCTCTAATTTGCTAGCTTTCCTGACTTCTGGGAAAAACAGCTGGCCATAGCCTCCAGAGGAGGTAGACACAGCTCTTTTGGCTTCCTTCCCCATCATTTTGGAAGTCTGGTCATGCTTGTGGGAAGAATGCAGCTGATACTATTTCTATAAGAGATCAGATGTTCCACATCTGTAAGAGACTCAGTAACATGGGAAAAAGAAAATATCTGCTTTTTTCTGCTCTTTTATGAAAGACAGGCCTCCTCTTTTCAACTTCTTGTCCAATATTGTTCCTCCAGGCTTCATTGAATTATCCCTTTACTTTGTCCTGTGAAGAGCTGTACCTTTAAAGAAGCTGAGACACATGCAAGTTATCAGTACAGCGAAGCTAGTTGTCAAAAAGTGCTGCTTAATTGAGTTTTGGATACTGAATGAAGGAGGAGACTATCAGAGTCTCTGGCTCTAGATGACTACTACAAAACACAGGGCCAAAGGAAAAGGAAAGAAAATAGTATACAGAAAGCAAAAGCATCCTGGAAGGTTGTGTGTGTGCAGTGGTTTGGGAGGCTGGAGTAGATGTGAAGGCTTCAAAAGCCATAAAACTAGTGATGGCCCTGTAGGTCTCAAGAATAAAGTTCTATTACTCACTGTAATCCTGGAATGTTATCATACATGTGTTGGATATGTTTCCATAGTGAATATCAAGGCAGAGCACAAAATCAGTATTTAAAAAAATCCTGTTTTTTTTAAAGCCCCCTGTACTGGGCTTTACTATTGGAAAGCTTGTTGGGTGTGATTTGAATCCTGATTGTCAAAACTTTCTGGCTTCCATCACACTGTTTCCTGTGTGATTTTTTGGAAAAAAAAAGAGCCTCTAAAATTGCATTATCCTCACAGGCAGCAACCACATTCTGTGCTGTTAGTCGTGGTTCCTTCTGTACAAATAACACTACCTTAGAAAGAAGCCTTTGTAAAATGAAGGACTACAAAAGCGTATCTTTCTACAGAGGATGTTTCTAAGATCTCATTTTGGTGTAAGTTAGGGTGACAATACAACAAAGTGTGAATGTTTCTCAAGTTCATGGCTACAGACCATGTGTCACTTGAGAACATAATGATTTGTACTGGGTTTAGCCAAGCATGGAAATAATTATTAACTGCCTGTTCAGTCTCTCTCTTAAACATGACCAGGTGAACTTTAACATCTCCAGGGCAGGAGCTGAATTGATGGGTTGGGTTAAATGTAGTAATGAGGGAGCTGAACTTGAATAACCAATGAAGGGTTAAAATGATAAAATATTATTTTAAATAAAATAATATAATTAATAAAATTAAATATAAAATGTATAAAATAAAGAAGGAGTATTTGGTACTGGATTTCCTTTCATGAAGGCTAGCTAATGATGTTGAAGATGCATGAGAAGCAGGGTCCAATGGCCAGGCAGAACTAGCCAGAATTAGCTGAACTTGCAGCAGAGAAAGCTGACAGTGAATGGTGGATGCGCAATTGTTACTGGTCATTTCTGTCAAGCTCTCTTTCTGTAAACCATTGTGAACTGCATCATTTACTTCATATTCAAAGGCTTTATGAGGAAAGAGCTGTCTTTTCTTAAGCCCCGTGGGGCAGTTGGCATTGGTGACATAAAGGAATGCTGGATGATGCTTCTGGGAGGAACATTCAGTAGATAGCAGAATGGGGAGCACACCTAAACACACCAAAATGCAGGGGAAGCTTGTGACAGGTTAGAGAACCTTGTTAAAAAAACCACCAAACCACCTCCTATATCTCCTTAGACATGATAGGTAATTAGGGTGGATGGAGTCTCTGGTAAACAAAACTCCACCATCAACAACTACCAAGGAAGAGGACACAAGACGTTTCTTCTGTTCTCCTTGCAGCTAAGGTTTTTTGTTGCTGGGGACAAGGCTGACACAGGGAGCTAGAACACATGTATCCCCCTTCCTGTGTCAGCACGGTGGCTTCTTGGCCTCAGATCATTGCTGAGGATGGAATCTTTTCTCTGGATGCTTGTTACGTGACTGTGGCACAGGTGTGAGTGTACCAGGACACAGGCAACAGTCTCTGGGGTGTCAACTGCTCCTGGAGTGATTAGAAACTTCTTTGTAGTGGAGCTGTAACACTGGTGGGATTGCTTTTGGCCATACAGGTACTTGAGTAAGACACAGGAAACACTCTCTGCATTCTCTGGGCTGGCTGATCAGCTGCAGGGAAAATAATTATAGTTTGTAATTCATGCAAGGCACCGGGGACAACTTCAACTGACAGTGGAGATCCTATTAAGAACAAACGTCATTTTGTATAGAATGTATTTGGGGTAAAAGTGTGTGTGGCATCTATGGACACCATGAAGATTTGGGGTTCAGTTCTGGATGATTTCTATCATACTTTTAGTGCATAGAACATGAAAAGATGAACAGTGCTCTCTTTTACCTTTGGTTTGGTTTTTTGGTATGCGGCAAACTTAGCTTGGTTATTTAGACAATGTCAGGACACCACATCATTCAGAATGAACAGTTTTAAAATATGTAAGTAAAAAAACCTTAAAACATAAAAACCCCTGTTACTTTGATCAAGAAGTAATACTAATATCTATTTCATTAAACTTATTAATCACATCAGTATACATTATAATATAAAATTGGTTGCAAAGTAATTATTATTAATAGCTATAATTAGTACTGACATTCAATATATTAATATTTATTAAATGAATTCATATCAGTTGAAATATTGTAAAAGATCAAATAATTAATTCAGCCTGATGCAAGCTTTTATTTCTTCTCGTTGTTATGGTGTGCAAGAAAGCCATGAATCCAGGATTTGATTCCCTCAGGTTCAAACAGATCAGAGTGGGAGAGCTGCAGGTTTTCAAATCTTGTCCAAGCTGACGGGTTGCTGAAAGCTGGTGCAAGAAAAAGTGTCTATTTTTATTTTAAAGAGGAAATTTAAAGAAAATGGCTCTCCGTTTCGCTTTGGCGCTTTGCCTGTCGCAGCATTGATGGAGCGGCAGGCACCCTGCAGTCTTCCTGGAGCAGCAGCAGGGCTCCCAAGTGGGGGATGCGATTCCACATGAAAAAGAGCTGCTGGAATTCTGCTGGGCCTTGTTATAGTCTTGCTCCCTCCTCTCTCTATCCCACACAGAATGGGAGTTTTGCATCAGAGAGAAGAAACCAATTGATTCAGGAGGTGCTGTCTGGACACCCCAAGTGGCTGGCTCGGAGGCCTGGGCTCTGTACCCTGCTCCAGCAGCCATACAGGCGATGCACATTCGTGATCAGGACATTTCTCTATCCTAACTTCCTTCTAGCACCGATTGGAAAGATTTACTCCTGTGGGTCTGTCCACCTCATCTCTTGAGGTTATATGGTCCACCACTTAGTGTTGTTAGGGGACAAAACCTATGGTCATATTGGAACATAATATGTCATATAATAGCACCTTATCTTAATAATCACTGTGTTACTACAATGAAAGAACAGGGTTAAGTGTGCACGTCATTGCCCCTGTTGCTTCTCAATTGACTGAAAGAATCAATTTCCATTTTTCACATGGCATTTCTTCTTTATGACTCATGGATTATATCAGGTGCAGAATTTCAATCTTTTTCTGTTTTAAAATGATGTATTTTGCTTGGTGCTGTGTAGCTTCAGCAATATGGTTATTTACAAGTAACATAACTGATACTCTGACCTAAACTTTGGCCTAAGAAAAGAGTTTACAAAACCTTGTGCTTTGTTAACTCAGAGCTCTATGCTGCACTCAAGTAGTGTATGTTCATCTTCAATATATTGCTGTTCTGTCACTCTCTGATACAATATGCTTCAAAGCAGCAATTATGCTGAAGCAAGCTATGTGAGTGAGACACAGCAAACAAATGCTCAGCCTGGATGACTACAGAATCTGCTAGATACACGTGCAAAATCCACATTTAAAATGAGGTGATCCGCTAGGATTTTTGGTTATGGATTAGCCAGTTCAGTTTGAGTTTCGTTTCATGCTCACATGAATCCAAGATGTGTTTTGCGATGGCAGCCTTCTGCATCCACCAGTAACATGGCTGTGAGAGCTTCTCAGTAATGGGCATGTGATTTAAAAGTGGTCTTTGACTTCCAGGTCCACCATCTCCCTTGAGAGATTTCAGCAATGTGGTGGAGGATGTAAGCAGCAAAAGAGAGGGAAACTAAGTAGGAGAAATATCGGAGGAGTGGACTGGGAGCTGTAATTATTAGAAGTAATTATTTAGATTAGAAGAAGTAATTATTTAGACGTGTTGTGGTATCACTCAGGCAACAGGATTAAAGCATACTCTCAAATAAAAGTAATAGTGTACTTATTTGATGGATCAACTTTATCCATCCAAATTGTCAATATTAATATGCTGTAAAGTTCACCTGTTTTTGAGGGGGGTGGCCAAATATAGAGAAGGAAAAGGAAAGAAGATATCACTTGCTGCACATTCAACCCTTTCCCTTTGTGGATTTGGAAAAAATATTTGCCAAAATATTTGTTGTCTAGAATATTGGACTCTAGGGGAGGTACTGAATTTTTTAATTTTGGAAGTGACCACAAGGCAACTTTGAATTATATTTTGAATGCATATGAGAACGCCCCAATTTTAGAAGTGCTATAAACATTCAGATTTCCCCCTTGTATTGTGAATATAAAATGGTATCTGATTCTGTATCTGTGGGCTGATACTCCAGGTGCAAAACATTTTGATCCTATTTCTCCTATTTTTACACAGATGAAAATATATCAGTAACTACACCAACTGAAATTATCGGACATAAGAAGGTTTTAAACAATTGAGATCAGAACGGGAGATACTTACTGTTGCCAGCTAAATTAAAATCCACACAGTAGTATGATCAAGTTTTATGAAAAATAAGCCAACAACATTCTGTTGGTGGCTACATCAATCTCTTCTTAGAAGAAACCCAATCATTTTCAATTGGTTTGTCATTGAATTTTCTCTCTTGTAACTTGCCTCAGCAGTTTAGTTAATCTAGAAGAACCCTAGCTTCTTTCTTTTTTATTTCCAGTGTTAAAAGAGATACAATCCCTTTCTTAGGACATTTGTGGACAGGTTTTCTGGCATCTGTAGGAAGAAAGCAGAGCACAAGTTGTCAGGAAGTTTGACGTTTAACAGCTCTATTAAATGCCAGTCTAGTGGGAAGTGTCCATGCCCATTGCAGGACGGTTGGAATTAGATGATCTTTAAGGTCCCTTCCAACCCAAACCATTCCATGATTCCATGGTCATTTTGAATATATGAATGTCTATAATGAACTTATAAAGTAATATCACTTGTAGGCTTACAGTAAGAAGTATTTGTATATTAAGGTTTTACCATAAAGTTCTTATGATCTAAACTCTTTCCAGCCTATATTCAAAAGAACCAGCTCCTTCGTTTATATCGTTAATATTAAAACCAAATTACTTTGCCCTTTGAGATGCATTGTGCATCTTTTCCCTATAGATTTTGAAATGGCAAAATAATACGTAGCTGCCTTCAGCATTAGAGTAAACAAAAATGAAGAAAAAAACAATCAAAGGAGAACTTCTATTGCCTTTCCAGAATTCATTTGAACTTTCATATTATACTTTTAAACATGTTGCTAGTATCTGTTCTGTTAGCCTTAACAGGATGGACACTGCATAGATAGTGGGCAAGCAGCGTTTAATTATAAAACTGTGTTCTCAATACCCAAATAACAAGGCTTCATCATGTGGTTCTTTTTTGATAATAATGTCTTAATTGCCTTGTATAATCAGTTTAAGCAGGGCCTGTTGCAAAGGACAAGGAGTACTGGTTTTGAACTAAAAGAGGGAAGATTTTGACTAGATACAAGGAAGAATTTTTTTATAGTGAGGGTGGTGAAACACTGGAACAGGTTGCCCAGAGCAGTGGTGGATGCCTTATCCCTGAAACATTCAAAGTCAGGTTGGACGGGGCTCCGAGCAACCTAATCTAGTTGATGATGCCCCTGCTTATTGCAGAGGAAGTTGGCCTAGATGACCTTTAAGGGTTCCTTCCAACTCAAGCTATTCTATGATTATTGTTATTACTACTACTACTATTATTATTATTACTACTATAATTGTTATCATACTACATCAGAATACATGGACATATATTTTTGATAGACTTTTGTTTGGTGGTGTGATACTTGACATTGGGGACTTAGAGCTGAGTGTGATTTTTTGTATGTGGTACACCATACCAGACAGGACTTCTGTTATGAATGAAAGCTTTAGCTGTATTAAAATACTATGTCCAAAATAGCCAGCCCTTTCTGTTACTGCTGTGAAATCTCAAAAAGTTTCATGAATATTTTTCTTTTCATGTTCAAATAGCACCTTCATGGATTCCTGTTATTGTTTCTCTAGTATCTGTACATAGGTATTTTGCCAGTGAACCTTAAAGATATTTAGAAAAATGTAGGAAAAGAAACCATTTTCTGCAATTGGTGTCTACAAACAGATGATATCTTCGCTCTGGAAAGCAAGTAGGTTTTTATGAGAGGGAACTTGTGTTTTAAAATTTCTGAGTGGGAAATTCAAAGAGCGGGAAACAACTACTAAACAGTAACTACTCTCCAAATATTTGTTACAACACAGCAAGGGAAATAGGCGGTTGATCACCTCACCGTGTTGATAAAACAAAAGCCCCAGAAACTTCAGGATTGGTAAACTACGTGTCTTGGCCCCTTCATAACAGAAGGGGGCAATGTTGGTCTTAGAAAGAGGACTTCTCTTGCCTGTCACGCTAAATTACATACCTAATGCTAGAAAAAACACTGGATTCATAGAGAGCAAAGAATTGATGTTTCATAGAGCTGCTTCATAGGAGAGGTGACTTTTCGTCAATAATATGATATTATCAGATGGTATATAATGAGTTTTTGATCCTGATTCCAGCTCAGGGGAAGTTCTCATTTTCTATATAAAAGCCCCAGCTTTTATAAACTTCAAAATCATGTTAGAAATATCAAATGGTCTAGGAAGAGATTTTTGAGCTTTATAGCAGCTATTGGGTCACACTTTTTCTGTGCTATAATTTATAGTTGGCATTTCAATCTAGGATTTGACAGGATATAGAACTTTTTTCCTTGCTAGTGTTCCCGCTAAGAAACAAATTAAAAATCTTCATTTTTGCCCCTTTTTTCTCACACTGTTATGCGTGTATAGCAGACTTCTGGGCCAATTCATAGAATCATAGAAACACAAGGTTGGAAAGGGTCATACAAGATGATCTAGTCCAACCGTCCTCCCGTCACCAGTACTACCCACTAAGCTACTAAATCTTGTCTTGTAGCACCTCGTCCAGACGCTTCTTGAACACCGCCAGGGATGGTGACTCCACCACCTCCCTGGGCAGGCCATCCCAATGCCTGACCACTCTGGGGGTTGAAAAAGTGTTTCCTGACACCTAATCTAAATATCCCCTGGTGCAACCTGTGGCCTTTCCCTCGAGTCCAATCATTAGTTATCTGGGAGAAGAGGCCAACCCCATCTTCTTCACAACCTCCCTTCAGGAAATTGTAGAGTGCGATGAGGTCTCCCCTGAGCCTCCTCCTCTCCAGACTGAACAATCCCAGCTCCAGCTTTACTACAACCATTTAATACAGAACCTGTATATTTCACTGTAGTCAAAAACTGCCGCACCAGTTCTCAAGAAACAGCATTCCCATGCTTTGGATGGACTCAGATCAACATAATGCTATCCAGCAGACAGAAAATAGCTGAGAAAAAAAATAAATAAAACATAATATATGTAAATAAAAAATAAAGAATAAAACGAAATATCAGAGAAAAAAATAGTGGTTTTATACTTGTTTTGCACTACAAAAATTAAAAAAGAAAGGCAGGGCTATCCAAAAGCTACTGAAATTAATAAACAGATATATTTTTCCCTTTTCTTATTACTTAATGGATGTTATGATGAAGACGTGCATGTCATTAAACCAAAGCTTGGTCCATGAGTAGAAATAAGTTCTATGATGTAATTATAATTTTAACAATGTAAGTATACCCTTGTATTTCAGCTGTCAGAGTTTCTAGTCTGACAATGTTCTGAATACTGTGCAAAAAATTCACTGCTATGAAATTGATTACTACTGTAGATGAGTAGTTAATGGAATTATTTTCTGCAATAAAAACATAATATCCTCAGCACGTAATGAAACAGATTTATTCAGTTACCTAATTCCTGGATGAATTTGATGTGTTCATCTATAATTTCCAAAAACAGAGAGATGGATACTCATTGCTGTATTGTTGGGAACACTGAATACAGTTTTAAAATCAAATTCTGTTTTTCTTAAAATTTAATTGATTGGAAAAGTCTCCTTTATTAAATGATTGAAAAACCTCAATATTCCCTCAGCCAGTTTTACAGCTGCCTGCTCCATGCCAGTGACTCACACAGGGCAAGGAAAAGGAAGAGAGGGAGAAGCTTTCCTCCAGCTCTGGGCACAAGCCCCATGTAAAAGCTGCTAGAAAACCATTCTCTGGAAAGAGGTGATCTGAAAATTCTGTGAGACAGTGCATGAGCATGAGGAATAAAAGGGAAATAACTCCAAGAGAAACCCCTGTGGCGTGCAGAGAGGGTGAGGGAGGTTGCCACTTCACCTGTGCAGGAAGGGAAGCCCCAGAAGAGGGAGCATGGAGGGGTCAGAGTTTGAAAGGGCTGATAGGGTACCAAGAAAAAAAGCAGAGTTACAGAAATGGAAAGCTGAGCTTATTTGATCTTTTTTTTATTATTTTTTTTTTTAATTATTTAACTGCAATATTAACAGTGGGATCTAGATGTTCTCTCAATGTGGTGTCCTGTTGAGATCCTCATGTGGTCTAATATTATGAGGAGAGGGAATGAACCATCCGTGATTTTTGTTGCTTAATGTGAGCAGAAAGTCTGAACATTAGCTTGGTAAGTTTTGAAGCTTCTATTTTATGATATTATTACAAAAAGAACCCAGAATACATCAAGGTGAAGACAACCTAGTTTTTCCTAAAAAACTATAATATTTTCTTTTTTTTGGTCCTTGAGTTTGTTGCCTGCTCCTTTCCCTTGAAAAGAAGGAACTGCCACCTCAGCTCTTTGGAAGTTCTGGGAGGGTGGTTCATGCAGTGGGCAGCTTGCTTTAGAAGATGTATTAAAACCAAGGCCTGATAACTTCTGATGAACAAGTCCACGCTTCTTTTCATGGCACTGGGTGTTAACTCAGCTCAGTTAACTGGCCAAATTTGTATCTGAATAATTATCCTCTGCCTTCTGCAGAGCATGTTCAGGTAGTTTGTACTGGAAAATATTTTTCTGCTTTGTTTTATTAACTTGTGGATTCTAAAACAGCCTTGTAAAAAATGATTGTAAAAGCTCTATTCTAGCTGAGTTCCATTCACATTTCAGTGATGGGTAAACGGCCATCTCTTGAGCAGAGGATTCATGACTCAACCTCTTTTCATTATTTTCAACAGCATTGTCAGGGTATCTTGCACTTTTCATAAAATATTATGTCTTTGTCTCTTGGAGCTAAAACAATTTTATTTTAGCATGACTGCTGTGTCTCAGGATATGCCTGAAATAAGTTATAGTAATTTCTGGAAACAAAATACCACCTATACATAAGCCTCTCAGGGTTTTCTAGTTCTAAAACAATTTGCAAATTGAATCCACATGTTCTTTGAATGGAGATAACATTTTCAAAAGATGTGTGTAATAGAGTAAGGTTAAGCCTGCAGTATCTTTTGATAGTGTGTTTAAGGCTGAGGACAAGGCTTATAAAAAACCTAATCTGCAGCCTATCTATACTGCTTATCTGTTGGGGTATCTCTTAGCAAGCTGACTAGTTTGCTTAGGAAAAGTCTCCAGCACACCTGGACTTGGCTGGGGATAGATTACTTGCAGTCTGGACTGGCTCTGCCTTTCAATGCCTGGTGAGCTGTTTTCTTGCAAGGCTTTGCTGGTGTCTGGCAGCGCTAGAGGACAGACCTCAGGTAGACAAGCGTCCCAGCACCCTTTCTTGAAGGCCCATAGTGTTGTCTTCAGGAGGGGAAGGCAGGTTCCTTGTGAACAGATGAAACCGGGCTAGCTATTGGCCAAATAAGAACCTGGGAGGAGGGTTTTGGGAATACTGCTTTTTAGGGATTCTCCTGGGAGCCACCAGAGCAAGTACAGCGTAGATGTAGACTGGGAAGTTGTAATGCAGCTCTCACAAGAACAACGATTTTTCACCACGCTGAAGATTTTCCTCACTGCGCCATAGAAGGCTCTTGGGACGTAATGCATGGAACCCTGTTCTCTGTTTCTGCTTGCCATTCTCTTAAACATTGAAAATCACACAGCATTTGGTTGTTGCTGCAGTGGTGGTTTGACTTTCAAACAAATAAACAGTTGTTGTGAGCTCAGAAGGCGTTTTCTAGTCCAGCTTTTTACATGCTACAGCTTCAGGGAACTTAGTCACAGTTGTTTTGTAATCTTCCCAAAAATATGACTAGACCACTTCTTCAGTCACTTAAACTTGAACTTTTAGAAGCTGGGTGAGCCCTCAGAAAGCCTAATAAAAAAAATCACTTTATGTTGCCGTTTAAAAATGTAACATTAGTCACTGTATGGTCTACACCTGCACATATCTGCTAATGAACCCCTGAAGTACTTTTTGGTAATAGGCACATGCTCTCAAAATTGCATCATGCCCTTAATGATTAAGAAAGAATAAAAAGAAGAAAGATGCTCAATTAAGGAGGATTTTAAGAAATTAGTTTAAACGTGAAGTCTAAATAACTGGCATGATTTTTCAGAAACATGGGGCTAATAAAATTATTTTCTAAATTTGGACCATTAATTTACATATTGAAAAGAAAGGAATTCCTTTTATCCGGAAGATTTCAAATGAATGTTCAGGTCTGTTATGTCTACCTGTCAGGGACAGCTCCTTTATTATTATCTGCCAGCGTGTGGACCAGCAACTGATTTGAGGCTCCAGTTGGCATAGTCTCCCTTAGCAGTTTTGCATCGAACTACCCATCTAACTCCTGGTAGCTGTCATGCTGTGCCAAAAAGAAAAAGGGATAGAGGTGATAGGTGCTATAGTAGGTAGGAGAGTACACCAGCAGGTATCAGAGATGGCATACTTAGGTGGGTGAGTGCGTATTTTCTTTACAATTAGTTAGCCAAGGTGGGCAGTGATAGGACAAAGAGTAATGGCTTTGAACTGGAAGAAGGTAGATTCAGATTAGGTATCAGGAAGAAATTTTTCACTATGAGGGTGGTAAGACACTGGAACAGGCTGCCCAGGGAAGCTGTGGATGCCCTATCTCTGGGAGTGTTCAAGGCCAGGCTGGATGGAGCTTTGAGCAACCTGCTTTAGTGGGAGGGTAGGGCAGGGCAGGGTAGTACCCTAGGTAGTTCCTAGGGTAGGGCAGATGGAACTAGATGATCATTACAATCACTTCCAATTCTAACCATTCTATGATTTGATGTTTTGGACCACAGTAGCCCCAGTTTTGGAGGCCGCAGTGCTCCCTGATGAATTGAAGAGGATGGGGTGGGCTCCTCACTGCACTCTCTGAGCAGCAGCCTGAGGCATACTGGCCCCTGTGAGCTGTAGGCAGGAGTCACTCAGGGCAGAATGGGCAACACCTGGCATCTCTGCTTTCATTTGAAACTGGACAGCATGTAACTACTGTTTGCAACTTAATTCCTAAGTATAGGTATCCTTTGCTTCTGAACTTGTCTCCAAAATCTTGTAAGCCTTGGATTTTTCTCACTTTGTAACTTCACCTTCGTAACATACTCTGAGATTGTGATTTTTTTGGGTGAAAAACAAAGGCATTTGAGGAACATTAATGAGTTCTTATTCCTTTTTTGCCTTCTCTCAATATATTATACTATACTCAAGAGAAAAGTGTATTATCACTCAAAGCTTTCTCCCCTTTCCAAGCCTGTTGAAAATAACATTAGCCAAGCACGATTCTGCAGGCAAGAGTATCCCAACCATGGCCTGAAAAGCTAAGTAATAAGTTTTATATTATTTCTTTTTAGCTCATTGTACATGCACAGCACAGGTGGCCAGCAGATGTGTAGTAAATCTGATGCTCCACCAACATGTTAGATTTAGTATTTGTGCTCAGGCAGCATGTGTGCAGTGAATCCAATGCTTCTGAGAGAGTGTGTGGTGCGCAGTGATGTTGTAACTCTGAGGTTTCCTCAACAAATGGCATTTATGAAGTCTGTGCAATATAGCCCCAGGCATGCCAGAATGTCTGGTAACAGGTAGGAGTAACTGGGCTTACTGATTTGATTAGGCTATGACATCTGAGGAAGTCATTGACAAATGCAGAAAACCTTAAGAACCGCCTAGATAAAATTTATGAGGTTCCATAAGAAAAAAAATAATCCA
Source organism: Jacana jacana (assembly GCA_013400555.1). NCBI lineage: Eukaryota > Metazoa > Chordata > Aves > Charadriiformes > Jacanidae > Jacana > Jacana jacana. Next base: position 17,504 of record VZTM01001724.1, on the reverse strand, counting down.
AGAAAATCCCTTGCAGAGGCTACACTGAGAATCATCATGAATCTCTTAGTGCTTTCTGTTTCATGCTCAAAATATTTTGAAATTTACAAAACCTAAGATATCATACACTGATTAAAAGAAATCCACCCTAGGTTTTTTTTTGTTTTGGATGGAGAGAAGAAAAAGAACATGGACTTCATGTCTTGTCACATGTTGTGCTTTCAGAAGGAGCACTGCTATAATGCTCACAGGTGTAGCCTGAGAGATGGAACAGAACACAAGTCTACTTAGCAAATGGTTGAAATCTTGTATTTATGCAAGTATATGCATTAATGAGGATGGAAAATAATCTTGCAAATTGTAATATGAAACAGGAAGAGAGAAGGTCCTTTCCTTCAAATTCCACTGTAGGCTGTATTTCTTCCATTAACGCTCTTTATCTGTTTCTGCATTTCCTTCCTCAGTTGCAGCTCTCTTGAAATAAGCTTTGAATTAAGTCATGATTTGAAAAGTTCCAAAGGAGGACCTTTGTTTATTACCAAACCATGTAAGAAACTGCAAGCTGATGGTCTTCATTCAGAGACTCCAAAGGGTGTCCCACAAGCAGATTTTGATCTTCGCTCCTGCTTTCCTTGCTGCTAACTGATATCTCACATGTAAAATGTGCAGGTTGTGATGATTTGTTTGGCATTTTTATTGCAGTTGTACCGAGGGTCATTGACCAGATCAAGGACCTTTAGTGTAGTACAAAGAAAAGTCCCCCAAAAGCACGTATATGCACTAAAATAATCACAGAATCAGAGGATTATATGAGGTTGGAAGGAACCTCAGGAGACCATCTAGTCCAGCCACCCTTCCAAAGCAGGTCCTCCTAGAGCAGGTTGCATAGGAACTTGTCCAGGCGGGTTTTTAATGTCTCCAGAGATGGAGACTCCACCACTTCTCTGGGTGCTCTGCCACCCTCAAAGTGAAGAAGTTCCTCCTCATGTCTAGATGGAACTTCTTATGTACAAGTTTGTGCCTATTTCCTCTTGTCCTCACTGGGCACCACTGAAAAAAGACTGGTCCCTTCATCTTGACATCCACCTTTTAAGTATTTATAGGTGTTGAGCCCAGAACTGGACACAGTACTCCAGATGGGACCTCACCAGGGCAGAGTAGAGGGGAGGATAAACTCCCTCGACCCGCTGGTCACACTCTTCTTGATGCACCCCAGGATACCATTGGCCTTGGCCACAAGGGTGCATATCCCACAAGGGCACAATCTCAAGGTGTTCCTGAGGAAGCGTGCTAGCCCTCTATTCTAGCAAACTGACTTAGTTGGGTCCTTGGAGTGTGCATGCATGTTATGCCTGCTTATGGCGTAACTTAATGCAGCTCTCATGCGTGAGCATTTTGTCTCCCCTCTCTCTACCCAGTGTTTTGCATCACTGTGTTGAAATAGTTTCAAATGCATCATGGTCACTGCTCTTCTTTCCAGCTGTATTGAGCTTATTATCCTTAAATCCATTGCTGCCACCAGAGAAGTGAGACTTGGCAGTGCTGAAGTGTGCAGTGCCAATTGGAATTCTCTAGCGCGATATAGGAGGATGAGAAGCTGGCTCAGCAATCACATGTGCTCTGCCTTCATGTCAAAAGCCAATATCCACTAGACACAAAGCCATTCAGTTGGTTAGGAAATATTGTTGAACTAAATAGTTTCTGGGTTTGCTTTAACCCTGATTGCTTTAACACGGCCCATGGAATCTTTTGCAGTCTACTGAGGTTGTCTCAAACTAGTTGAAGAGGAAGTTTTAACCACATTGCTTTAATTTCTTTGACTTTGACTTTCTAGGCTAACATTTGCAAATGTGCTCTTGGAATCTTCACACATACACTTGGGAGATCACGTTTCCTAGGAAAATCTTTAGGGTCAAATGAATTTTCCATATGGGGATTCTAGCCCCCTAGAACTGTCCCAAGAAATGGGAACTATCAAGCTAAAGACTGTGTACATTTAAAATAATATTTTTTCTCTCTTAAGTAGTGAACAAGTGCTATTTCCTGACAGTGCCTTGCATGTTGGACTTACTATGCTGTGTTTGTCCCAAATTCTGTTAAATTAAATCAGTTGAGCAGTTTCTGGTATGGAAATGCTTGGTTTCAAGCTTCCTAACAATTAGTGATGAAGTTTGCTATAACAGTCTTGATAAAGTCTTAGCTTTAGTGGGAAAGACAGTATGTCTAGAAATGCAGCAAGAAAAACCATTTTGTGAGATTTGTGGAAACCAGCCTTTAGTCACTTGTTCACAGCTTTCTCTTGCACCCTGACAAAGATGTGGTGCAATCTACTTCCAATTTCAATATTATCTCATATGGTAAAAATGACAAAAAGAAGTGCTCTTTTCTAGCTGTAAAAGTGGATACAATGATAAAAGAGGGAAATGGACTCCATACAAGGAAGTACTTCTGTCTCTGTTTAGCTTTTCTGAATTTTGGTGTGGTGTCCTGAGAATGATAAGACAGACATACAGACAGAAAGGCAGCTGGCAGACAGCCCTCCCATTTCAGTCCTTAGATCCTTGCAGTGCTGGCTAGGTATTGAACATATATTTCTGTGCTCTAGATTACATCTGACCTACAGGCCTGGACTCTTTGAAGACAAAAGAAAGGAATAATATTTTTGTGGGGGGTAACTGTCTTACACACACACTCAAACTGACCAGAGAAATCTTGTTCTAGAATTTTGTATTTCTCTTTATTGACTGAGAAGGAAAAGTTTATACTACAGGGGTTTAAAGATAGGTGCAATTAAACCTTATTCTAGGAATTGCAATAGGATTATAGGAATTAATACGCTAAAACTGACCTTTCCTAGTAAACATGTGAACATTGTCAGGGCAGGGACGGCAAAGCTGTCATTTAGACTTCAGTTTTGGTGGTGATAGTAACGGAATTTGGGTTTTGCTCTTTGTCATTTCTCCTATCAGAAGATTTCTGAAAAGGTAATTATTCCAATGGCAAGAACCTACCAGTCTTTCTTTAAAATATTTTCATGGACGGTTTATTATTCACTTTCTCTTGGACAAAATTCTTCTTTATCATAATGTCTTCTTTCCTCTTTTATCTAACACCCTCCCCACCACTTTTGTCTTTTGGTGCCTATCTCTCTGCGCCTTTGTTTTTCCCAACAAAAGGAGCTAGGCTCTTTTTGTAGTTGTTTTTCTGGTATATAGTAATCCCTAATTTCCCTAAGATATTCAAACATCTATCCTCAGGTTGGATACTGGGTGGATCCAGTGGATCTTCCTTTTCTGTGTTTTTTGCAGGTGATGAGATCCTATTCACTACATTTTGTTGGATTTCTAGAACTCCATTTCCCAAACCTGTATTTTTCTATCATTTTGCAGTCCTGCCCTATGATTGTGTTGAATCTTGATTTTCTCGTGAGTGAATTTACTGGTGCTTTTATATTTTTGTGCTAGAATGATTACTGCAAATATGAAATAGCCAGCTCAAGAAGGTCGTTTGCAATATCCTCCCTTTTAATAGTTTTTGCTTTCAGCACAGCTCATTACTCTTTTCCCTTTCATTAGTTTCAGATGCATCTCAAGTCCTATTAACTCTTACCTTTTCTATTGCTTGTTATCTGCCCAAATCAAACCAAATTTTCTTTGTTTTATCAAGCAGAGTTAGCATATTGGTTTACATTTATAGCTCACTCCAGTTTCCTTTTATCTGTATTTTTGTTGTTTTTCTCTTCTGCAGACATATTATGGCCCAGTAGCAGGCCCATGGTTGAAATGATGCCATCTTTCCTGTTTCTTTTTTTTTTTTTCTCAGTAGAGGCAGTACATTTCCTTGAATATTTTAATTCCTTCTTGAGATCTTCATGGTTCTCAGGAGGATGATAGCTGTATCATTATCACTAAATTACTAACCCGCAAAACCGGAAAATTAAGGGAGAGAAGAGACTATTACTTGTGAAGCTGCCTGTTATCCAGGGTCAATGAATAGCCTTCTTAGAAATCCTATTTATATGAAATTAAGTTCTTTTGTTAGTGCGTTTGTATACCAATTTCTTTCAATTATTTGCCAGAGCTCTGTGATAGGGGTTCATACTGTGAATATATGAAGGGATTTTTTTTTCAAATGAGTATGGTTGTTTGAATTTGCTATCTAGTTAAAGCTGTTCTTCATCCATCTCGGAGGCGGTGCCATTATCTAATATGTAAAAACCTCCTTCTTGCTATTGGTGAAAGCACCTGGTGTAAAGTGGTATAAGACTGTTAAATGCAGCTTTACAATGTAGTGTCATATTATTGCCAAATTATTCTCCATAGAGTTTTACTGCAGAAAAATTATATTTATACAGTATAAAAATATGTATCACTGCAGCCTGCCTTTTGCTTCCAATTCTCAAAAATGAAATTGCATCAAATGTCAGAAAGAGGTAGACTTTTTTCTTTCTGCCTTCAGTCACTTTCTGCTATGAGTTGGACGAGTATTCTGTAACTGGACTCTTTTGGCCTCTTTTACTACTGAAATAAAGCCAGATCTATGAATTAATTCAGCTTTTGCCTCTTTTAAAATGGATGAAATCTGAATGAAAGTCCCTTAGCATAAAATTATTTCATAAATAGCAGATTTAGAGGCAATAAAAATACAATTACTTGGATGATTACATCTCTTCTTGGTAGAGTAAAAGAAAATGTTTTGAAGTGAATCACTGGCTGCCCTTTACAGTTTTGTGTGTAGAGACCATTGTTAATAATCAATGACACTTGGAAAGACAGATGAATTGGATACAAATCATATAATAAAATACAAAAGCTGTTTGAGTAGACTTGTCATTCATCAGTGAAAACCAGTTAGAAAAAGAGAAAAATACCTACCAGTAATACCACTTGACCTAATCACTATTGTGGCAGTCTTTGATTAACGCAATTAGGCCATTCCTGAAGATCACGTATTTATGTAAAATATAATGGAATAATGTATATTGGAATGGAATAAACTTTCATATTGCTTTCAAGGACTGGTGCCTTCACAATTAAAGCCATTTGGAAGACATACTAAACCAAAGGATGTGGTGCATGTAACTCTCCATTAGTTTGTGAGCATTTGGAGATACAAACAGTTGAACGAAGCAGCTATGCCTAAATAACTTTGGTACTTTATGTAATTTGGATGAAATTTGCGTGTCGTGCCGTAACTTACCCATTCTGCTCCAGTCCACTGTATCACCTATGATCTGATCAATAGTGAAGGGCATCTATGAAAACTAATGTCAAACCAAGCTCACTGTAATTTGACTTACCAGTCAGGATGTAATTGGTTGTATACTGACTCCTTCTACAGTCAACACTGAGGCCTTGCTGAGCTGCTGTGAGGAATTTTAGCTAACACTATTTTCGTTGCTATTATTTCATATTGAGTATTGGATTGTTATTTGAATAGTCAATTCACTGTTAATGATTTAAAACATAATAGATGTATTTCTCGGGATGCTTGGATTCAAGCTACTACTGCAAGTTATTTACAAGCCTATTAGCCACAGCCATCAGGGCTTAATTTAAAACTTCCAATAAGTATGTACCTGATAAAAATATAAATACAGAATAATTTAAAAAAAAAAAGTCTAATTAAACGATAAGTTAAACAAATGATGTTACACTGCTGGAAGTGTTAGCTGCAGGGTACTATTGATACGCTACTTAGCACAGTGTTTTCAAAATCTTATTGAAGGGGCATAATATGAAAAATCATTTCATAGTAATTTAAATTTCAGCCTAGAACAATGAGAACAACATGCATGGCCCAAAACAGGAGGAACAGTCTACCCACAGTCTTTGGTCTCATAATGGGTGCTTCAGTCTTGCAGTCCTGGAGAATTAGGCAGGAAAGATGTTAGATTTGTCTCCCAAATCTCTTTTCCATGTGCCTCTTTTTCTTCTACCTTGGATATGGCTGGGACTACTGAGACAGGATAAGAAGTTGATGTCTCAGCCTCTCCTCAGGAGTTACTGATTCCCTGATGCTGCTCTTCATTTCAATTGCTTTGTTCGCAACAAATTCAGAACTTCAGGGGACAGGATGCCAGTATTGCCCTTGAGAGGCAAATTTTTCACACCTTTGGACAGTTTCTTGTCACAAGCTTTGCCCCCGGTTTTCCTCAGTCCTGATTTCTAATTATTCTTGTTTATCACAGAATAAATGATTCTTCTCAGAGACAGTCGTTCTTCTTTTAGAACTTAGTAATTTACATTTAAATAACCTAATTGCATCTTTTTTCTT
>VZTM01001723.1:2330-21283 GCA_013400555.1 Jacana jacana | reverse complement strand
TTATATTCTCCTCACTGCTTACCAGTCTGTTCAAATACCTTAAACAGTATCTTACATTAGAATTAAGTTAACATTAAAAAATCTTACTGCAGATTTTTCAACAGTTAAAAATCTTCATGCTTACCTTCACTGAAAAGTTAACTGTCAGTTTAAAAGAGTCTTGTGAACACAGCTGCCCGTGCACTTTGTGATATTCTCACCGTTCAGTGAGTCATGCCGTCTTTGAAAAGTTCTCCCTTACACTTTGGCTTTCACNACTTTGGCTTTCAACAACATCTATTCAGATACGGAACAAAAGCACAGCAAAAACTTCAGTTAAGCCAGGGAACAAGAAAATGCCTCCTGAATTTTAATTAACAGAACACACTAGAAAATGACTGTACTACATTCTCATAGGGCTGCTTCCAAATCAGACCAACATATTAAAAAAGTATCAAGTACCTTTTTTATTTGAGTACTACCCCTTATTTGCCATCTTAAATAAAACCTAGTTTACCACCTTTAGTTATTATAATACCCAGTGACAACAGGGTTCAACAATCTAGTTCTTTTTTCAAAAAAGCAAAAACTACTTACAGTGCAGTATTCTCAAACTACAGATAAAAATTCAAGTATTCAAATATCCCAACAAGTTGGGAAGTTAGAAAGTCGGAGGTTAGAAATCTATGGGACATTATCGTCACTGCCAAATTTTTATCTTTTTCTACTAACCCTAGTTTTCTAGAGTGTTCAGATAAACCCTGCACACTTCACACACTTCAGTCATGCTGCCATTCATACTTACAGAACACCATGATGACTAAACAGCAAATTTTAAACCTAGCAGGCAGCAGTGACATGCAACGGCCAGCGCACATTGGATCCAGTCCTCCTGCTTATTAGGCAATGAGAAAAAAAAAAAAAAAAAAGAATGCTTTTATCTTGAAGATGTTGGCACCTTGACAGCTGCAGCAATGACAGGGTCTTTTGTGTAAGCTTTAAACACTGTTGTAACCAAGATGCAATTAAATCTTCAGTACTCTGAAGGACACCACCTTTAAAGTATGCTAGAAAAACTTTAGAACAGCACTACTTCTCAATTCGTATGGACTGGAGATTTCGCTCTCCTCATAATGTCAGGCAATACTGGAAGAATATTAAAATGTTAGTTGTTTTAAAAGATTAAAACATGGAAATTTATACACCCTCCACAGCACTAGACAGCTGTAAACTGTGTTAGAAAAGGGGAAAAAAAGACTGTGGAGCCAAGCAAAACTGTCTCAAGTAACCAAGCCCTTCTATTTGTCTGCTCACAGAAGAAATGCCACGCAAATATTTCCATTATCTGTAACTTTTAAAAGACTATGGTTTATGGTTTATATATGATGATTTACGTGAGAGACTAAATCCAGAGAAGTTGATATTATACTAGTGGCACAAGACATCCTTTTGAAGCTATTTGGCCTACATTTTGCCCTTGGTGCAGTACCCGCCCCAAGACATGAGCTGGGAAACTCATATATAAAATAGGTAATGCTCACTTCACGTTGCTTTCAATGAATGCTAGGCACTGCTTTGCTCTAACAAAAGTTACCATCGATACAAAACAATTTCGGGAGACCAGTTTATTTTTTACACAAAACTGCTGAGACATTTAGGTGTATACTTGACCTAATCTCTTTGAATAAAAACAATTTATAAAGTCCTGTGCCACTGAAAAGAGCAGGGCTTAAACCCTGGAATTTTTTGTTTACAATTCCAAGTGATTCAGCCAGTATTGTACCTGAAAGTCCCCTCTCTCAAGCATGGCACTGCAGTGTTTTCCCTGGTTACAAGGACATTCCTTCTGCTCCCTTTCCTGCCCACTTCTCAGTATTTGCCATTTTCCTTCTGCACATAATTGCTCTATCCTCTGCATTTGGCATCAGTGTCAACAAAGTACACTTCACGGCTCAGTTTCTACTCTAAAAATTTTCTGGGGCCCTTATTTTAGGTTCCCTTTCATATTCCTGATTCCATAAAAAATCTTGGGTCATTTTTATGTAGACACAACAAGGCCAGATCTGGCAGCCACAGTAGCCAAGTCACAGGCCAAGACCTTAAAACGCCAGGTAAGAAATGAAGGTGCTATATAAAAAGATTCCTCCCAATTCTAAAGAATGCATAGGAAGCCTACAAAAAGGCTGCAGGAAATATAATCATGCCAACAGAAGATTACAGGCTTCTGAAAAGGATTTACAAATTACGTGGGTTTATTCTAAGTTAGGCCAAAACTTGTCAAGGGATGAAAAACAAATAAAATCATCAGAGGCTACAAAGAACTATTTACCTCCACCACTGAAATGACCACTGAACAAGTTCAAACTGCTTTAAGCAGCAATAGCAGATACTAGGTCACTTGGCAGGGCTGTGCCATGCGAGCATCCTCCACAGTAACCACAAAAGACAAAAAACAGATTGAGAATTTTAACTGATCTGCCGAAGGGACAATATGATAAAAAGGTACATAAACTTGCCATAGTCCTACTTTTGTATTGGTAGTGAATAGAAAAGCACTCTGCCCTGGAACAGTTTCCCTAGCACTGACCCCCCACTCAAACCCACGTTCCCAGATCTAAATGCAAAAGCACGCAGCACCTGAAGCTCTGGTTAAATTTATTTTTACCATGGCTCACCAACCCTTCCTTTTTCTGATGAGCTTTTATGGGTTACGCTACCTGTGCATTCTTTCACACAATATTTAATTACAAAATTTTAGTTCATTACCTGTACTCCTTGTTCAGTATTTTCAGTTCCTTTAAATAAATCAGCTCTTTGAAGTATTTGATTTCTCTGGAAGTGATTTCTCAACCCTCGTTTCCCAGCTCATGTCTTGGGGCGTGTACTGAACCAAGGGCAAAATGTAGGCCAAATAGCTTCAAAAGGATGTCTTGTGCCACTAGTATAATATCAACTTCTCTGGATTTAGTTTCTCACGTAAATCGTCATCTGAAGAGTTTAAAATGGTTTGATCGGTATATACACTATTCACTGCATGCTGTTAAAGTACAAAATACTTCTAGTTTTATGGATGTCACAAACACATCATGTTGGTATTTTAAAGGCTATCCAGACTAAATACAGCTATTTTCTGCCTAGGACATTTTCTTGCAATAAGATGCCTGAGAAGCACAGCCTGGGAAGGCTCTTATGAACTACAGGATTTTCAGACAGGAATTTATGCACATGTACCTACTCTCATCCAAAAAAAAAATCTATTTCTTCATCTGTCACGGTTTAGCGAACCAACACTCCTCTGCCTGCACTCCACAAATATCTTAGTGAAAGAAAATAGTAGTTAAAATTATTTAAATCAATGTATCTAAAAGTCGAGGCTGTCAGTCCCACACCACTTTTACAAAAAGCACGTGGACTACAGACACTCATACACTCTTCTCCTCCCATCAGTTACTTCAGAGCAAGACACTGGAACCTGTGTGTAATTACTGTCAAGCAGAATTTCTTCTGGTCTAGGAACTGTACAGAACTCTTAATCTACAATGCACTTCAAGCCCTTCTTTGTGTAAATAATACCAAGTTAACCATACAAGTAGAAAAGGTTGTCAAAGACAACTGCTAGTCTAATCTCAGAATCTAATCACAGATCACACTGCCTTTCTACAACCTCCATGAAGTAATTTTCCATAAAGGTATACACAGCTCTGCCCAGCTTCCTGAAACTGTTTCCTGTAACAGCCCTGTGCTGCAGTTCCCACTGAGTACTGGGATGCTGAGCACATCAACTCAAAAACCATGCTTTGTGAAAACACCATATAAGGGGGCTTATACAAGATACCTAAAGTGCATTGCACGAAGAGAACTGTTAAAAATACCAACTATGGAAACGGCAAGCAACAGTTACTAAAATTTTACGTCCTCTAGAGCCACAGCAGTTACTTCATATCATCAATGATATGAAGACAAAAATACTAATTTTTCTGTAAACCAAGTTTACAATGTTCTAGAACTTATTTTATCATTATGAAACTGGATGCTACCATCATTATAGCAATTCAGCAGTATGCCATTCGCATGTGCATACTCTCAAGTATGAGAGATTTCACCTCAGACTTACTCCCAGTGCCACGCAAGCATGCTAAGAGCCCCCAGCGCCAGCAAGATGGCACCCTGCCTATAGATTGTGCCTGCCTAGGCCTCTTCACTTACGGACACACAGAAAACTGCCATACAGCAACAACAGCATCACCAGCAACCAACAGGCTGGGCGCACCCTCTTGCTTTAAGCTTTTTGTGGTAACCACAAATTACGCCATCTTTACCCTCTCCCCAGCTCCTGCCGACCTGAAACCCTACGGAAGGAGGTCCTCCCACCCTCCTCTCTGCCAGTCGTCCCACCATTCGGCCCTACCAGGAGACAGCCGCTTGTGTCGCCTCTGCTGAGGAGCCAAGGCGGCGGAGGTGACAACACCCCGCCCCTCCCCGGCTCCGCGGCCATCGTCCCCTCACAGCTGGGGGCAGAGGCGCCTCAGAAGGGAGGCGGCGGATCAGGCAGGAACGCGGCCTCGTCAGGCCCGGGCAGGGAGGTCGGGGGAGGAGGGTGATAAGGGACAAGCGACACCGGAGCTCAGGCGTACCGCCCCTCCGGCGCGCGGCGTGGGCCTGTCCACGTGACCAAGAGCGAGCAGCCTGAATGGCCGGCGACCTCGTGGGGCGCTTGAGGCGCGGGCGGCGGCGGGGGTGTTGAAGGGTCCGTGGTTCGCTGTGGGGCCGTGGCGGCTCTTCCGACATGCTCGGCCTCTTCGCTAAGGTGTTCTCCTACTTTTGGAGACGCGCAGGTAGCAAGGAAGGAGAAGATGAGAGGTGGGCGGCTTCAGGTAGGAGCTCCTGGCCCGTTGCAGCTGCGCGGTGCCAGAGGCAGGGCTCGTGTGTGCCTTCAGGGCTCTGAGAGTATTGGGGGGGTCTCGTCCCCCGCGTGAGTGGGGCTGAGTGAAGGCTTGCTTCTTTCAGAAAGGAAATAAGGAAAAGAAGACAGTTTTTTGGCTACGGAGCATGTGGGAGTGTTCCTAGCAGTACCTTTCTGCCATGTTTTCTGAGCAGGAGAGGTTCCAGTTGCCGCTCAGGGTGCGGGCTGAGGCGTGAGAGGAGTGCTGGGCTGGCGGGTGGGGGGTGCTTTGGGCTTTACTTTGTGCTACTGCCCGAATAAGTAAACCTTCTTCATCTTTCCTGGGTTGTGGAATGGAGATAATAGTGTAGCTTTGATGTTTTTAGGCTTCAAAGTGGTGTAAAGCTAAGATGCTTTTAGTAGCATTGTTCAGGATAGCTAGAAGTGCTTTTTCATATTTACGAATACAGAAAGCAAAAAAAGATTACTTACTGTATTAATAGTTTTGCTTGAGACTGTAGCTAATACGTTAGAAGTCTAAACTATCATACTTAGTCTAGCTTTAAGCCTGAAAGTTTAGTGCAGTGCTGTTGAATGGAAGTTTTTTATATGTAAGTAGATACTACTTTTAATTCAAAAGACTTGAAACTCCTAGGTCTGCAGAGAAACAGTGCCATATTTCAGTTCACAATTGAATTAAATATGATATAATCAGGTGTGAAAAACTAATTACTTGTTTAGCTTACTGTTTTCTCAGTACAAAAACCTTAAATGTGTTGGGTTCCTAGTGCAAATAATAGATACACACAAGTCTATGGGACCAGACAGAATCCCCCCAAGGGTACTGAGGGAGCTGGGAGAAGTGTTCAACAAGCCACTTTCTATCATTTCCCAGCATTTCTGAATAACTGGGGAGGTCACAGTTGACCACAGTTGGTGGTTAGCAAACATGATGCCCATTCAGGAAAGGCAGGATCAGATGATCCCTGAGGTCTCTTCCAATTGCTATTTGATGATTCTGAGAGGCCAGAAGGAGGATCTGGGGAACTACAGGCCTGTCAGTCTGACCTCAGTGCTGGGGCAAGTTATGGAGTAGATTATCTTCAGTGCCATCAATGATCCTTGTGGGTCCCTTCCAATTCAAGATGTTCTATGACTTTTTTATGCAACTTCAAGAATGTTGTTTTTACAATGTAGCTTGTATTTAATTAGCTTTCTTAATTTGCTGAAACCATATTATGCCATAATACCTCAATACTTAAATGTAAAACTGTTGTTCAACTAAAAACACCAGCAGTTGCCAAAGAGAACGACTTTTTGTTAGAAGGCATAGCACTTTTAGTAGCATTTATTACTTGTTGCAAAGTTTCGTATAGAAGTGACTTGTTTTTATGTCAGCCCTTTTCCTCTGAATGCAGGTGATAAAGAGTTAAAAACTGTACAAGGAATAGTAACGCGATTTTGCCATGACTATGGGATGATAGATGATGTAATAACCTTCACAAAGGATGCTGTGGCAAAAAATGTGCTGCTGGCTGTTGGACAGGAAGTTATTGCCACTGTTGAAGAGGATAAAACATCGGGTGGCCTGAAGGCCATCAGGGTAAGAGATGAAGATAAATAGTGGTCTCACTTTCTCTGTAAATCCCTTAGAGACTTTCTTTTGGAAGTTACTATAGTTTTGGCCTTCCAAATTCTACAAAACAGGAGAGATTGCCAGCCCTTTACCTAGTGGGCATAAGCTATTTTGGGGGGTTGGTTTTTTGTTTTGTTTTTTTAATTATCTTATTCCTTCTCCTTTAAAATATTTCTCCTTTGATACTGACTCTCTGAATATAGGTCTAGATGTAGTGAATATGAAACTATTGGTTGAGATAATTGGTATGATTAAACAAATTCTTATGCTAGTTATAATCTTGGTGTATTAACTTCTCTTGAACTTCATTTGCAATTTTATATGACTTTTATGTGAATGGGTAGGAAAATAAAACCAGGGGCTGTCAGTTCACTCTTTTCGCACAGAAGTGAACAAAAACATTAAACTTCAAAACTTCCCATTTTAAAAAATCGGGAACTTAATGTAATGGAGAGTTATAAAAATGGAGACTTTGGTACCTTTCTTGCTTCGTTTGCAAACCTACTTCAAGCTTGGTTATACACTCTCACAACTTTAACCTACTGTAACTTTTAAGAATTGTATAGGCTGTCATTGATTATCTGGGGTACCCGTGATAATCTAGCTGAGAAGCTGGGCCAAGTGGCCCTTCACCATTTAGGTATTCTGTAAATATGACTGGTGCTTCAAAGACTGACAGCAGCACAGAAGCAGGTGACAGCTGCTTGGCATGGAACCCATCTCCTGGGCTTGGCTTAACTGCGTTACACTTGTAGTACAGTTAAGTACAGTTCTAGACTAGTGTACTTCAGCTAATAAACATACCCCGCCCAAAAGCCTGAGCCAAAGCTTAAGCTGCTTGTATAGAGCAAATCACAGTGTAACTAGGTTAAAAGTTATTGTTAGTTTTCTAGTAATGGATGTTTTGTAATTGAGCATCTTACCAGCTTATGCCCATTTATAAAGAATGTAATCAGCCAATACAGTGGCTTCAGGGATCATGTTCCAGATAATATGAAGGTAATAATTAGCCAAAGTATTCTAATATATCTAGTAATGTTATTAGTAAAGTTCTGATAGATAGGTGTAGTAAGTGTAAATTACCAGATTGAAAAAATTTGTCATTACTGTGTTAAATTAGCAAAAGATACCTAAACTGGGGAGGAAAGGGGGTCAAAGTCCTGCATTTATCAACTTACACTGTTTCTGATTCCTCATGCCTTTCTTTTATGCACCATCCTGATTTTGGTACTTCAGAGACAATTGGTTAGTTGCCAGCAGTGTTCAGGCAGTCTACAATCAGATTGCTGGGAGGGGTTCTCTTGTCAAAGTTAAGAAAAGCCTTAAGTAGACCTAAGGCAAGGGAAGCACAAGAAAGGTTTGATGCACAAACATGTAATTAGAGTAGTTGTCAGCGTTGCTGCACGCACAGACCTCTTAAAAGAGAAATTATTTACTGTTATGGTTTTTTGTATACAAAAATGAGCAGCCACAGCGAGTACAGAACTATGTAATAAGCACCTTGACTTCCATAAGCAGTTGAAATTCTGATATTTATTGTACCGATATAGAATTCTATGCATCGGCTGTTTGAATGTTGAGTTTTTCTGTATTAATAGGTAGATGCCATCCAGAATACATGGGAAGATCCCAGTCCTACTTGTTATGCTTCTGAGCCAAATATGAAAGTATTAATTGGCAATATTACCTCTCTGTCTAAGAATGGTGGCTATATTAATGGGAATACCTTTTTTGCCATGGAAGATGTCTGCGAAGGTGTGTAGGGGTTTTCTTGCTTGTTCGTTCTTAATTTTTTTTATATGTAGAATAGAAATATTTTCTGATAAACTTGCAGTCCCCCTCTCAAATAAGCTCTCGTAGAGTGTATGTAGTGAGACAGTGATTAGTGTGAAAAAGCTTCCTGCTCATTCTTACTGAGCATAACTTGCATGCAGTCACGTAAGCATAAGTTACATGTAAGCAAGTGTATTTTTCCACTTGGGTAATTAGTCATAACCTACTGAAGAGAAGTTTGAACTTGGTGGATTTGAATGAATGCTTTGTTCTGGCTGGGTATTTTATTCAAGTTAAACTAGTACTGTATGGGAGTAAGGCGAATCTTACCAGTAGCAATTAATCATGAGAAATGTCCTGGTTTACATAGGTTTCAAACCTTGTGAAGGTGACTGGGTGGAAGCAAAATATTTTATTAACCCAACAACATGGAACAGTGAAGCAGTTGCTGTAAAACCTTTGAGGTATAAGCGAGTAGACAAGGTAAATGTTCTGCGTGTTGTTTTTGGCAAGAGGAATCTTGTGTGAAGTGGGGTTTCGAAGGTAATTTTTAAGTTGCTGGTATAGGTAGATCTTCTGTAATGTATCTTTAATTAAAAGGTACAATATATCAACTCATCCATGCATAGGATATTTCCAGAATAACAAAGCTTTTTGGAATAGCATTGGTTAGAACAGGAAGAGTAATTTATTTACTGGCTATCAATTGTTGATTGGGATGCTTACTGTTGTTTTAGTTCATTGGTTGTAATGAGGATGTGTGGATTTTCAAACTTTTTTTAAGAAGTAATGACTGTGGAATTTAGCTGGTTTTAAGCCAAAACACTTGGATAAATTAAACATAATATCGCCCCTGTTTTTTCCCTTTTTTTTTTAATTTTAATGAAAATATTTGTTCCCCTTAGGAATACATATATTAGATTTATGGTTTATTGTATTTGCCTTAACTGTATGTCTTGAATAATATGTGCATGTCAAGCATGGGAAAAAATTCTCTTCTCTTGCGACTGCTAGTATTGAGGTATAAATTAGGTAAGTTGGTAAGTCACAAGGCAGGTAGCATGATTAAGTCAAGTGTACATACTGTAGCATCCACTTCAGTGAAACCTAATGCTTACCTGAAGTACTTGTGTTTCTTTACACCTTCTAAAGACAAGCACAGTGATTTGGTGTTAGAGCTTTATGTTTACCTTCTGTTAGGTTACTAAAACTTCAGAATCCAGCTCCGTTAATGCTGGAATGTCTGTTGCAGGAAAAAAAAAAACAACTATGCAATGATGGTATGCCTGTTAAATAAATAATATCAAGTAACACAATAACAAACTGTTACAGGTTCGCATTTCCAGCATCTGTGGAAGAAGTGGTACCGTAGATGAGAGTATATTTTTCACTTTGGATTCATTGAGACTTCCTGAAGGCTACACACCTTGTAGACATGATCTAGTGAACACAGTTGTAGTGGAGAGCAATCAGTCATGTTATATTTGGAGAGCTCTCTGCTTGGTACCAGTCAGCCAGAATGGGTAATACTTGTTCTTTCATTCTCTTCCCACTTAATAACCACTAGAGATGAATGGTAATTATGCAGCTCAAATTCTGTTGTATCTGTTAAGTGAGAAATACCATGCATTCTTCACTAGTTGACTAGAAGGCATGATAGATCATTGGGAAGATAAGAGTGTGTTATGATTTGACCCTTGATTTTTGTTCCTTTTTAGGGGGTGGGAACATGTGTTCTTGCTGGAGAAGCAAAACTAGTAGCAGCTGAGCTCAGGGGTATTGCTAGGCAAGGAAGGAATTTTGCATGCTCTTGATAGAAGAAAACCAAGCTCATGCTTTTACCTTGTATTTCCTCTAGTCTTTGCTCTTCCAGTGAGGACTTTACTGTTTGAAAACCATTCTAGGCAAAAAATTATGTAAATTTGATAGTTCTTTAATCCCATTTGCTTAAGTGGTAGTGATTTTTCAGGTATCTGTCATAAACAGAATAGTTTACTGAGCTGAGTAATAGAGATTTGTCAGGCTTGCAGATTACAAACTGGAATGTTCTGCAGGCACTTCAGATGGCATATGTGATGTGAGGAGGATCTGGACAGATTGCAGAAAAAGCTAGACAGAGTAGATGTTTGGTATGGAGAAGAGGCAAAATTTTGTGAAATAATCAACTACTCAAATGCAGAATGAGCAACCACTACTCATAGCAGTTCTGCAGCAAAGATGGAAAGTTTGACCTGTGAGGTTTGTCCTGTGAGAAACACAGATACTGCCCAGAGGTATATAAATAGGGCTATTTCCTGTAAAATCTGTCGCTCTGAGTGCTAATAAGGCCTTGATAGGACTGACTTTGATTCTGCAGGCCAAAAATAAGCTGTTGACAAATTGAAAAGTCCGAAGGAGAACAAAAAGAACGTTCTGATACCCATCAAACATACTCTTGGGGAGAGCTTGCCTTGTTCAGTCTCTGGGAAATGTAGCAAAAGGTGGTACTATGATGAACGGAACTATGATGAATGGAATAAGCTGTTTTCACTAGAGATAACAAATATAATAGATTTAAATTGTACCTAGGTGAAGCTTGAAGTGTTTGCATCGCTTTGCACACAGTACAGTTTGTTCACTTTATTTTTTCAGGTGGACCTATTTTTAGTCATAGAATCATAGAAACCCGAGGTTGGAAAGGACCTACAAGATCATCTAGTCCAACCATCCTCCTGTCACCAATACTGCCCACTGAGCTACTAAATCCTGTCTTGTAGCACCTCGTCCAGATGCTTCTTGAACACCACCAGGGATGGTGACTCCACCACCTCCCTGGGCAGGCCATTCCAGTGCCTGACCACTCTTTGGGAGAACAAGTTTCTCCTGACAACTAATCTCAATCTCCCGAGCGCAATTTGTGGCCATTCCCTCGAGTCCAAGTGATGGATTACAGATGGATAGAGAAATGTATCAGTAAAGCCAAGTTAAAGAAACAGACCTCAAGGTCTATTTTTCATTTTTAGTCTGTTTCCTACCGTGTGAAAAATTGAGGCAGCTTAAGCTGCAGTGGGAGACATCTAGTGGGCTTCACTAGTAAATAGATGTACCTAATAAAAGAACAGCTGCAGTCACTTTCTACCTTACTATATTAGGTAACTAAGGAGTACTGAGGGTGTATAAATATTGAAGAGATTATTAAAATATTTCCAAGCTATTTTTGCGCCACTTTATCCAACTGAATAGTTTCCTAATTGTAGAATAGAAAGAGGTCTTAAATGGTTTTTACAGGGAGATGACACTGAGAGGTTAGAGCTCTAGTGCCTGTCTCAGACAGGGAAGCACGTGTCGCTTTAGTTTCACAGACATTTTCTTACCAGTCATGATAAACGTGATACTGCTTTTCAGCTTTTTAAAATTTCTTTATTGTTTTGCTGCTTTCAGATTGTAACAGAAAGCAGTAGATATAAGCACTTGGGTATACGGTGAAACACTTCCAGTCTAGTCACTTTACCTCAAACTCCAGGGCAAATCAAGACCCTTAGTAAGGAGCTGTTCTTTGTTGCATCTTGGTTCAGTTCCCAAAGAGATCCCTAACAGTTTAACTCTCCATTTGATTCAGCTCTTCAGCAAAGCTTAGCTAGCTTCTTAATCATTTTAGTCTTGTATCCAATGTTTTATGCTGGTTTATTGTGCTGCTGACAAAAGGCTTGTTATTTTTAATTTGCTGCTTAAATTAGTAAACGTAATCTAATTGTCTTGGAAGTATAAGTAGCTGAGAAAGTGAATTCTCTAAAGTGCTTCTTCCTAAATACTGTGCCTGTGCTTTGGTTTAGTGATTCTTAAACTTGTGCTGAATCAAAGACTTCTGCTGAGTCTGTGTCTCAAAATTGCTAACTACAATTATTTTTCCAGACTATCTCACTGTAATGGAGTCGATCTGGATGAGCCTTATGAAAACTTAATGCAAGACAAAGGAGGTTTGGAAGTATCAAGAATGACTAACTTTGGAACTCTGAAACAGGGGGAATCTAAAAGAATGATCATCTGGATAGAGTAAGCCTTTCTGATTGTTCTAAGCTTTCTTTCCATCACTCCATAGTCTGTAAATCTGCCTTTCACACAGAAGCCTCTCAAAACTGAACCTTGTGTTTTATGGTCTTCACATTGACCCCCAAATACTATGGAATTAAGGAAAAATTCATATTTAATTTCATGTCTTTAGGATAGTCTTTTTATTCAGCTCCTGTCTTGCAGATAGTGCTTTGAGACTCCACAGTCCTGTGTCTCTTTTCAGTCCTAATAAAACCCTTTCTGGAGTGAGGATTAAAGTAAAAGCTTTTACTTGTAAGTGTGTTTTAATGAAACTGCAGGTTGTTTCATTGTCTTTAAAATCTTGGGAAAAGAGGACTTGTTGCATACTCAGGTATTAAAAGCAGAACCGTTTGTTTTGTTTTGTTTTTCCCTATTTGTTGGTTTTAGGGTTTTTAACTTGGATGCTGAAGGACTACGTTGGGGTATCCTTGCAGGTTTTTTGTTTTGGGTTTCTCTTTCATTTTTTTGTTAATATTTTTCACAATTGGTGTAGAGGCTTGAAGGATGTCATACCTGAATACCCTCTATTTCTTGCTATATGCTCTTTCCTAAGAGTTAGTTACCCAGTGATAAATTTTAAGTTAGCATAGCTCTTGTGTACACAGTATTTCTGTGTGCTTCAAATGGTAGTTGGCACAATCTAGAAATATGAACATTTAGCAGAAGTTCTGGTCCTCATGAGTTAGAAACAGCTGTGCAGTTTCTTTGGTAGTGGTGAATACTGGTGAACAAACCTGCTATGGGCAGTTTGCTTTGACTTCAAGTAGAATTAAGCTTTCCAAGGATATTAACTACTCATTTACTAATATTATTACATAACTGCTTGTAGGAATAAAGGGAGTGTACCACAGTCCTTAATCAGCTGCAGATTAGCTGGATGGGTGAAGAACAAGCAATTCAGTTTTCATATTCCCCATAAATGTGAGGACAGTCCAGAAGCATATCTGTCATCTCTTCCAATAAATCAAGAAAGCCTCTCAAAAGCTGCAGTTAGTTCATGTAAAGGCAGTGAAGAAACACCACATGTATCCTTGAATAATACATCGATTATGAAGAATGAAGTCCTTCCAGGTACAGTGAAATGTTAACATTTGAAAGCTGACTGTTAACTCCTCAAAAGGACCTGTAGGTCTGTTTGAGCCTACAGCCGATGCTAGCACGAGCAGTTGTGGTAACAGAACTTACCATGATCTGTTTACTACAGAAGGAATTGATTCTCAGGGTGTAGATTTATCAAGGACAGAAGAAAACTATTCCTCGGTGAAAAACGAAATTCTACATGATGGAGCAAGTGAGCAAAGGGAAGATGTGGAACAGTCACTAAAGCACCTCAGCGTTACCGGAGAAATTCTCATACCACCCGGCGGAAAAACGTTTGTAGTGATCATATGCACAGCTGTGTAAGTGTTTCTTTCTGTTGGTCCAGACTGATACAGTGGAAACCAAAAATAAAAATTGACTTAATAGTTCCCTTACTCTGGGCACAGTTCTCTTTTTGGTCTAGGATAAAGTAAGCCAGTACATATGGGCAAATGATGTGGAAACCTACATTAGACCTTGAAAGTAATTAGCATCGGAATGCATGATTTTGATGTTGTTTAAAGAAAATGGTGGTAGTAAATGAAGAAATACAGTGGGAGGAGATAATTTCTCTAAAAAACAAACCACAGTAAGATGAAGATTTTCAGGAATAAAGGATCTTTCCTACTTTTCTCCATTTGATACATTTAGAGTTAAGGTTTAGTTCTGAGTATCCTTAAGCAAGGTAGAGCAAAGCGATTTGCTGCAGACTGTGAGGGGATATGCTTCAGGTTGCTCTGGTGGAAATGCTTGGCTAATCTGGTTCAGTAGCAATAATTCAAAGTTGTTTATTGTGACAGAAGTATTAATCTTGTATCTAGTACATTGAAGGAAAGGATTTTATTCTTTACCCAAGCTTTTGATGAAATTGGAGTTCTGTGATTTACTTTTTTAATTTATGATAACTGATTGAACTCAGGGTGGGGAGTAAGTATGAGAAATTACCCTAAACTAGCAGTTCTCATGTTAGTGAAATGAGAATCTATAACTTTGATTTTAAAAAAAACTTAAGGCTAGGAAAAATTGTGAACATGATAGTTTTAATAACCTAACTTCTGCTTACTTGAAGAAATCCTGGATATAGCAAAGAACTCCTCATGCTTGGGTTTTCTGATTTTACTGTTGGACGCTGTATTGAAGTCACTGTAACAAATGAAGAAGAACTAATAATAGCACCTGTGAAACAGTTTTCTCCAAGAAAGCCTAAAACTACTCCAGAACCTCAGCCAAGGAAGACAATCGTGGCTGCCCCTAAATACAGGAGGTACTGTGAATTAGAGCAAAAAGTAACACTGACCTGCTCTGCTCCGTTTGGTATTGTTATATCTGTTCTTTACTGCTGGCAAAGAAGATGTGAAACTGGGAGCATCTGTACATGTTTATGTGCATGTTGTAAACAAGATAATTTTGGATGTCACTGATAGAAGAGGTAGTTTTAGTAATGAACTGTCTGATTTCTTTGTAGATCTGTCAAATGGGAACTCTTTCCACTCTACAATGTGGTGATAAACAAGATATAGATTACTATGGAACAGTGTTTGAGTAACCATTGTGCTGTTAAAAGAAAAAAGCTGGGAAATTGAAAATAGCTTTCTGAGAGACTTTTTTGCTTCTTAGCTCCTCAAGCATCTTTGACATCTATATCTGATAAATGTTTCCCACTTTTTTCATTCAGAGCTTTTCCTATTATAAATTATAGTATTTGCTTAGTTATAAAAATATCCCTAAACCGAAAAAGCAGACACAAGATGAAAGTACTCTGTAACTGCAGCACTTACCTTTCTTCCCAGTATAGCAAAATTCTTAATTGTCACTTTGAATGAGCCTATGTCTGTCATGTGTATGTGGTTTGGGTTTTATAACCTTGATACTGCATCACGTTAACTTACTGTTTTTCACATCTGTAATTTGAGAAAGTTAATTGATGTGTCATACACTTTTGTTCTAGAAATCACAGAAAGCAGTTGCCAAGCTTTCTCCCGCATTATACCATACCAGATGAGTTAAGGAAATGCGTGGAACAGGAGTTAGACATACTGACCTTTCAGCCTCTCCTAGCAGAGGTATGCATGCGTAGGCTTCTGTAAGAAAATGTATCTTATGTAAGTCTGTTTGTTCAAGCTGGTCTTTATTTAGCAAAAATGTATAGCTATTAGTGTAACAGAGGATGCTGTAATGCTCTTACCAAGTAGACTTAAATTTTTAATCAGTATCCTGTAACTCTGTGGGATTCAGTATGTCACAGAATCCAAGCTTACAGGAGCACAAAAAGGTAAATGTGAAAAACTGAAAAGGGAGTAGAAGTATACTGGGACAGGGGGAGATATTACTGAAGCTGAACAAAGATTCCTATTCACTCTCACTTTTTAGGCGTCACTGGAAAGGTTTAGTGGGGTGTCAGAACAGTAGTCACTCAGTTGTTTCCTACCAAAGCAGAAATTCTTAAGTTATTGTAATAACAAAAGATTCTTTTCTGGGGTTTGGTTTTTTTAATCATTAAATTTATTTCACTGTGGGTTGTACAAATTCTTCCCACAAGTACATCTATTTCAGAAGATGTAAAAAATAAAATAAAATAAACCAACCAAACAAAAAAAGCCATCCAAAGCAGAGGAAAAAAAAAAACCCAAACCCCAAACAAATCCTTGAAGTCAAACAAGAATATTAGTGATACCTTCTCCAAAACTCCTTATTTCTAGTAGAACATTGCTGCAGCTCACCTTCTGGGTTTTTCCGGATTTTTTTTCCATAAACTTTTTTTAGGACTGATAAACTAGGGCTGATGCTTCGTTTTTTCAAAGATATAAAAGTCTGTGTTGTCTGCCTTCTAAACAGCTCATACAAAACCTGAGGTTTCAGCATTAAGACAGCAGATTAGTGATCCTCTCTCAAAAAGAAGATAAAACAGTAGTATTTGAAATAATTTTACACTGAAAGCCTGCCACTAGCACCTTAGGTTCTGTCTGGTACTGGTGACTGTTTTAAGTCTCCTCCAGAAAGCACTGCTCATTTGCCTTGTATTTGAGTGAGAAGATAGAAAGCATTCTGTGCCAATCAGTCATTGTTTAGATAGAGCTTTGTGCTGTTGGAAAGCACCGCTTCAGTGAGATACATTAAGCTTTAAGGGAGAGAGTTCAGGTTCTTTCTCCTTGCCATATGTTGGATAATCATCAGCCAGGGCAGAGACTGATGTGCCTATCTCTTGGCTCATCTCTGCCCAGTGTACTTGTGTTTTGTGCTTCCTGGGGTTGCTGAGCGTAGAATTCAGTTTGTAGGCTGCCCCAATTCACCCCAAATCCAGTTGAAACTGCCATTTGTAGTAGGGAGAGGCTTGGTTAATTCTGTAACCGACTGCCCATAGTATCTGAGCTCCAAGGGGTATATGCTAATTCTGTTTGGGAGAATTAGACTGGAGTTCTATATATTAGCTAGACTGTAGATACATGTATTTAATTGTCTTAATTGGCAACCCAGTTGCTGTCTAACCGATCTTAAGAGGTGTTTTGTATAATGTTAAGAATGGTAGGTTTCATGTCTTAGCACAGAAGTTACAACAATGTTGTATGCTGTTTTGTTTTTCAGCATCTTAACCTAGATAATTACAAAGCAAACTTTTCTACTCTCTTGTGGCTTGAAGAAATCCATGCAGAAACAGAACTAAAAGACTTTAACATGAGTGGAGTTACTTTGAAAAGGAATGGGAAGTTCTTAGTGTTGGAAGTGCCAGGACTGGAAGAGGGCAGACCTCGCCTGGTTCCAGGTAGTAATTGATGTGAGAGAAAGCCAATTAGCACCTTGATCAATATCTTCAGTGCACTATGAACTCCATTGCTTAGTCATTTGTTTAACGCGGTCTCTGACATATTTGCACGCAGTCATTGATCTAGGCTACTGGCCAGCTGAACTGCGCTGTTAGTGTCTCAGGGTGAGCCTTGCAGTACCCGCTGTCTGAAGCAGCGTTGCAGGCGTCTGCTCTTATGCACGTTCTGATGCTTTAGGATTTTTGGCATACAGAAATTAGCGGGGCTTTCAGCAAAATCAAACTGCACACTGTAGGAATAATGTAGAAGACGGTAGGTGCAGCAAAAGCTGGGAGAGGAATTAAAATTTAATTCAGTAATTATATTTAATTCGATGTATTCGGTATAATACACAAGGTACTGTTTTCAGGAGGCATCAATATTAGGTGCCTTTTAAAATTTAACATACGACTGCATTTCAGAACAGGTGCTCACAGATACAGCAACTTTGCTGAAGGTAATTAATGTCAAGCACACTGCAAGGTCCTAACTTAACTGTACAAAAGGAAGAAGAAATTAAGTGTCCTCACCAGAATTTTACTATTCCTTGTAACATTATGTTCCCTTTTAACTTTGTTTACAATTAGGTGATAAGGTGATACTAAAAAGTCAGGTCTACTCTGAGCATATAATAGAGTACGTCGCCTACATTACTGAGGTAAGCAAGCTGTATCTCCTGTTGCAAGTATTGTGTTCTGTGGCTTCTGGAGGGGAAGCTGGCAGTACATGGAGTTACAGGTTAGTTTAACCTGATTTCTGGGAAACGAGGTTTGTTTTGTATACATTCTGATTGGGGGTTTTTTGTATTTTTGAAGACTTGAGATTCCCTGTTTTTTCTAGATTATAATCTTTACCTGCATTCATAACCTAATCTAGATATACAGTATGTTGATAGCAGGTAAATCTAGGTGTTCTTCTGGGGGGCTCAGTGCTTTCAGACGTGCTTCTTTGTGTTTGAATTACCAGACCTTTATCAGTAAACTGACTTTTCTTAATCTTTGCAACAGATTTGTGATGAAGATGTTACTCTTAAATTTAATGAAAAATTTGAGCAGGCTTACAACTCAGAACCCATGGATGTAGAATTTGTTCATTGCAGGTATTTTTATAAGTTTCAAAAAAGCTGCATTTAATTCCTCTGGTAAAGTGACTTTTAAAATATACGTGACTGTCAGTTGTTTTGGCAAATACAGGTGGGAGAAGGACATAATTAAGATCTTGCCAATTTTTTCACCTCTTTCCCTCAACACACCTTTGCCACCACATTCATTGGTAAAAGACTGTAACTGTAGTCACAACATACAAAGAATTCTTGTCTTGCTTCTCTAAATGATTGCAGCAACGCCAGGCAGTGAAATGATTGAGCTTATAAGGTGAGGGGAAGTTGGTTTGGGGGGAGTGCTGGGTGTCTTTTTTTAGGGAAAAAATACACCAATATGGCTGCAAGACTATGCAAAAAGTAATTGCTGACGTTAACCACCCACCCTTTTATACTCATGATTTTTTTTCGTGGTATACGTTATCATCTGTGGAGTTGCTTAATCTCAGTAAAACCAGCTTTGCAGAGAACGTACTTGAAAGACCATCTAAGTCTGGAACACGAGGCCATCTTTGTCTCACTGAAGAGCTAGAGAATATACCAATGTTACTCATAACAAAGCTGTTGATTGACACTTCTGCAGCACATTTCTTAATAGATGCTGCTGTTTTTATTTAGAACTTCTCTTCTTAA
>VZTM01001722.1:43928-58902 GCA_013400555.1 Jacana jacana | reverse complement strand
AGTTCCGTTTATTCTCCCCAAACTCGGTGCTTATTCAGTAACTTCCTTCCACCTTCTCCAAATTCAGCGTCTTGCTTAAATTGGAAAGTTAAGTGCATGAAAAGCTTCCTTTCTGCAGCCAGTTCAATTAGCCATTCTGGTTCTGTTTATTTTTTTAATCTGTTGGTGCCAGTAATGGGATCAGCCACAGCAGTGGTTTGAGGACAATTAGATGAAGCAGAAGCAGAAATTCATGGCTCTAGCAAGTGCAGTTGGCATTGCCTCCGTTGTAGAGGTGAAGTACTAAGGCCTCTAACCTCTGGCATCTCATTAAACTGTTTTCCTGTGTTTCTTCTTTTTGAATACATGTTCTGGTTTATAAGCAGTTGCATAGTATGTGGGTTTTATATTTTTTTTCCTGTCACCTGAAGCTAGAGGTTAGCAGTATTACGCAGAGCCGAGTGACTAAAAATGTTTCTTTGTCTCCCTGGTCCATTAAAGTAGGCTAAAGTCATTAGGACTGTAGCCACTTGGTGAACTCTGGGTTGAGTTGGAGTACATGCCAAGACAATGATAGAAAATACTTACTTTTATGTTTCCAGTAAACATATTTATCCTTTAAGAGAGGGATTGGATGATATGGTACTGTGAACGGAGAGAAACTAACTTTCTTGTATAAAAGCCACTGCCATTGGCTGATTCCCCGATAGGATAGACAGTGTAGGCAGCTTGGCTTTAGCATGGCACATTATTTTCCTAGAATACATATGACAGTGTTTTAAAATGCAGTCATCTCCTGTTTGGCACTTGCTTGCTGCATTTTGTATCTTAGTTGTTCTAGTGTTAGTGGAAAAATCAGACCAGGAAACTTCAATGGCTATGCAATCAATATTTTTATATCAGTGCAATACTTCATTTTTGTGTGTGTTTGTTTAGGTTGGCATTCAAGTTGGTGTTCAGTTGGTGAAGCGTTTTTGTTTGGTTCTGTCTTACATGTGGTATGTGCATAGCTTGTTTCATTTGCATGTTATCATGCAAACATCTCTCCCTTTTCATTGCAGCTGAGAGAGAGTTACAGTTGCATTTTATTCTGGTTGCAAATCACAAACTTAAACATAGAACAGGATCTCTCATTATTCTCCCTTACCCTCTTAGGGCAAGACTAATACTGTTCAGCTTTCACAACAGTGTGAAAGGGTGAAAGCATTCATTATTCTTTTGGATGAATGCTGCACGCGTAAAGGTCCTTGGGAATGTCCTCTCTGGACAAACATCGTTGTAACCAGACCTGTTGCTGTGGGTCTGAATTTGTTCAGTGGTGAGAAACACGTCACTTAGGGTTTGTTGTGTGGTAGCTGAGGACTTGACTTGTCCCTGCCTCGCACGCTGAGCAGTTCTAGCAACTAGTGTAAAGTAAGTGCTGCCATTCTGATATAAATGCCAGGCGGAGGATCAGGGGTGGGGATTAAAATGACAATGCTCTCAGTTTTATAGTAGTCCCTAAGCAGTCACAGGCAGTCACCAACCTCTGTCGTGGTAGCTGGAGCTGTTGGTCTGGTGCATCTGAAGTCACAGATCTTTTCTGAGAAAGTTGTGAGACTGGTTTTGAAAGTTAAATTTTAGAAAATGAATCTTGGGGTAATTTTATCTATTTGCTTCTTTGTTTACTTTGAGCTTTACACGTTTGAAGTTTCTTGGTTTTTTAATCCTGGGCTTTGTAGAATGACGGATGTGACCACTTCTGCATCTCATGCATGTGGTGTGAGAGGCACAAACCCTTGAGGTTACAGGTTTGAAAACTAGCTTGGAAAATAACCATTTTCACAGGGTAGGCTACGCTACTGTAGACGTATGGAAGTACATTCATTTTTGCAGTCTCTTAGTAACACGTAGTGCAAAGCATGAGCTCTTACTGCACGTTCACCTTCTGATCACACTATCTTCTGTTCCCATTAATAGATTTAAATAAAACCACTACTTCCAGTTAACGTCAGTGAAATGGCTTTAAATGATAAGAACCAATCAGGATGAGCTAATTAGCTGGCTAGGATCCTGAGTTTTCCAACATTTGAGTTTTTAAAATTATCAATTTAAATTGAATGCACAAATCAGCATCAAGACGGATGTAAAGGGGATTCAAAGTGTGTGCGTTCACCTTAGTCATAAAGTTCAGTGCAGTGAATGCTGACTGAATTAACTGACAAAATGTAAACAACCAGGAAAACTTGCTAGAAGTAATATGTTCAAGATTTCTGACTATTTGAGGTATTTTTGAGAGACATGGCATGTAAGCAACAGTGGTATGGGTAAGTTACTGCAATGAGCTTAGTGTTTGGATGGATTTTATGGAGTCTTATTTTTATGTATTAAGAATACTGTGTTGTACAGAGGTGTATGTTGGTAGAACAGTACTATACTTAGTAATTACTAAGATGCACAAGTTAGAACATACTTAAAGGCGATTATTACAGTTTCTGTAAGTATGGACAGAAATCTTGTACCTAAGCTAGCTATTTGTACACAGGAACTGTAGAGCAAGAAATTTTTTGTGCTGTTGTTGTGATGGAGTCAAGCGTGGTTAATGTAAGGGCTTGTCTCAGCAGAAACCTGTTTTGGGTTTATGGGTGGATTCTGTGTCTGTGTCGTAGCCACTTTCTTTTCTTTTTCTTTCACACTTTGTCTTTTATTCAGTTTTTCCTCACCTAAGTACTTGCTAAAATGGTAGAGTGGTAACCAGGGAACTCAATAGGGAGAAGGAGCTTTTTAAAGGTTTTACTAGTACTGGCTGCTCCAAAAGCTCAGGTGTCCCACGTGGGGGCTGACGCCCCAGCCTTCATACAGGGCGCTGAAGGAGTTGCAGAGGTCTTATAAACTTTCTGAACTTGGGTAGGCTGACTTCTGCACCACGTAACCCTCGATCTCTCAATAGCCAGAGATGACTGGGTGTCAGCAGAGTAGTAAGGAAGGCTGTTGCCAAACAGCCAAGGATCTGTTCTGGAGGTAGCTACTACTCTTGTAGCACTTGACCCTTGACTTGTTTTCTCTGGTAGTTGTCTCATAGCTATGGTGTGTTTTGGAGCAAGAGTTCTTACTGCTCCATCAAGTGATGACCACTTGGAGGGGCTTAATTTGAAGCTACCTCAGTTACACAGTAGTATGTGAAATATTGAAATTATTTCCTTTGTTTGAGTAAGTCATATCTTTATGATTTCAATACTTCCATGAGCCAAATTATTATAGTGTGCTTTTTTTATCTTATGTCTTTGATGGCCTAGGAAAGGCAAACTAAATGTATCTGCATGCAAAATGTATTGTCAGAAACCCCAAGATATCCTTGACCTACTCCATTTTTATTTCACTACCAGTACCATCTTTAAATGTGAGAAGTTTCTATTCCCTGCTTCTGTGTGATGCCATCTTTATTTATTTGTGATCTTTGACTGTTGGCATCCCTCTCTTTTTAGAGGTTAGAGGAAGAATTTTTGTAGTTGTTTTTTATGGCTTTAATGAAGATCAGTGATTCTCTTCCTGATGATATTCTCATTCATATTAATTCAATAAAGTTTTTCATTCAGTAATTCTGACTTTTTCCCAAGAAGATCATAGTGGCAGTGTAGCGATTGCTTCATTCTTGAAAACAGAAAATAACTATATGGGCAGACATGCAGTGCTTCAGAGTCTGGAGAGCTGTTTGTCTCTTACTGTATAAAATAAAGGATTTGTTGAGAATTCCAAAACTTTACCTTCCTTTAATTCCCTTTGTGTCTGTGAATCCGTGCCCATTCTAAATTTCCTTCTTCAAAGTATTCAAATTCTTCTTAGTGCTTATGTTTGAATAAGCAAAATGCTCCTTGAAGGAGCAAGTACTGTACAAGAGAGGACCCAGGCTGCTCCCCTGCCCTGGCAGGCATTGGTCTGAAAAACTAAATAGGGGAAGGAGTGAATTACATCATTAGAAGTGGTGAGGTCACACATGGAAAGGGCTTGGCTGAGCTGCTTAACAGAGGTGTCTAATCCCACTTGAGACCCTCTGCACAGTGGATGAGGCATCTGCAGATGACAAGGAGATTTAACCTGTAGGAGAGGCAATTGATGGCAAAACAAGATGCCTTAGGATATATCAAGTATTTTCGTTGAAGTCGGGGAGAGTGCAAAGTCTTTGTATGTCCAAGGGGTGGTATGGAAAGTTGGTGGAGATTGTTAATAAGTTCTTTCTCTGAAACTAAGGAGGCAGCGTATCATGCCACAGGTTAATTTAAGACATTGTTTAGTTTTAGCCAAAGCAAAAAAGGTTTGACTTTGTAGCACTATATTAACAGCACTGTGATGCTGTTGCTTGCAGCCAGACCACACAGTATTTCTTTGTATAGCAGTCTTAGAGACTTTAGTCAATCTGTTTCATTATCTGCAATGAGCATGTTCAAGAGTCCTGTCCAGAGCTGATTTAGATCAGTAGTAATGTTGCTTTCTTGTTATACTTAACTTCTGTTTCTGAAGGTGGTAACACTTTTATGAGGAAATGACTGAAGCTGCCAGATAAATGCAAAGAGTGTGTATGAACTGAAGAAAAATTACAGGTTAATATTAAAACCATGGAATGGAAAGTAAAATTACAAACCTATCTTGGTGATTAATATATTTACATACCAAACCAAACGTGGGTTTTTGTTTGTTTGTTTGTTTGTTTTGTTTTGTTTTGTTTTTCCCCATGATACTGAACTGTAAACATCTGTCAAGCATAATCTTATCATGCCACCTTGACATTAACCCAGTATGAAATACCCGGGTTCCCCTGGCCTTCAGTGCTCCCAGATAATGCATACACAAATCTGTTTCCTTGAAGCATATTATATGGGGGACTCAAAAAGAAGGGAAAGTGCTCATTCCTCCTGCTTCTTCAAGTTCCCCTTCATGGCTCAGGTGGGGACATTTGTGAAGGATCAAAATGGTAAGAGTATTGGGCACAGAACTGCAAAGTAGGCAGATAACTTTCAAATAGTGTCAAAAAAGTTTATGATTCATTGAAACTGATCCTTAGCTGTTTCTGTCAGCGTATTATCCTTTATTGTTTCTCTCCATTTACATTATTAGTTTTCTAAGCCATTTACTTACAGTTACTATTATCCTGTTCATAACTTTGAATATGTTAGTGTTGTGTTGCACTATGTTGCTACATCAATCTGAAATGGTTTGTTAGAGCAAACATACTTGTCTTGCTTTACTGTCTATTCTAATGATTTCTTTTGAGGCTGTAGTTATTACACTGGACCCTCCCAAGTTTTTTCATAGCCTGTATTCTTGTCACATCTTTCTTCTCCTTGTTGACGGAGCAGGGAATTCCCTTCTGGTGGCAATGGCATAGCATCCCTTTGGGAACAACAGCTTCAAACTCCTCTGTCTCTCATGGAATATTAATGAATGACCCCCATGTTGAACTTCTTTGTGATGTGATATAACTAGACGTAAGGATGAGAAACAAATGTGTGACGTCTTGTGTATCATATCATATGCTGAACCGTGTTCAGTAGGTGATTATGCTGAATAGATGTGCAAGCATATATGCTACAAGATTGTTCTGTTTGTGGTCTGTGTTTTCTTCTTTTTTTGGTTTAGGATCTAAGAACATGAGCCAGATTTCAACAAATGGGGAAAAGGAAGGAACTACCAAAACTATTGCACCTTCCCCTGTGAAAAGGTAAGTCACCCCCCAGCAGTTCCCTTCCAGCTTTTAAGAGACTGTGTGTTGCATTGGATAGAAGAACACATGTAGTTATCATTAGTAACAGTTTACCTGCCCTTAAGTTTAAAACATCTGATCTTCTCCTGACAAAAGTGAGAGAATCATAGAATCATAGAATTGTCTAGGTTGGAAGGGACCTTTCAGATCATCTAGTCCAACCATTAACCTACCTGTGATAAAAAGCAACAACCCATCACTAAACCATGTCACTGAGCACTATGTCAACCTGTCCTTTGAATACCTCCAGGAATGGTACCTCAGCCACTTCCCTGGGCAGCCCATTCCAATGCTTAATAACCGTTTCAGTGTAAAAATTTTTCCTGGTGTCCAATCTGAACCTCCCCTGGCACAACTTCAGGCCATTTCCTCTTGTCCTATTGCTTGTTACTTGAGAGAAGAGATTGACTCCTGACTCTCTACAACCTCCTTTCAGGTAGTTGTAGAGGGCGATAAGGTCTTCCTCAGCCTCCTTTTCTCCAGGCTGAACAATGCCAGCTCCCTCAGCCTCTCCTCATAAGACTGACAAGACTAGGGTACATTGACCAGTAATTCATTTTAACAAACCCTGTTCTGATGAACCTGGAACAGAGGCTCCACATGACACAGTTTGGAAACCCACAAACTAGGACAAATTATTGGGAAGGCTAATAGTCTCAGTTTTAAATAGGACAAAAACAGGTAAAGCCCTAAGGGGTGCTGGTCAGGATAGTCTTATGAAGTCCTGTGTGTCTCTTGGGAACTGTAGACTGGCTGGCAGGACGCTCAGGCCCTGGCACTTATGTCTCCACACAGAGCAAGCTCTGGTTGGAATGTACAGGCAGGGAAGAACTGGATATGACCTGTCTTCCAGCAGTGCTGTTAGTCTTGCAGTACAGTACCTGTTACACCAGTAAACCCACAACAAAACTCGTTAGTGCTTGTGCCTGGTCTTTAGGAGCAGTGGATTCCCAGGGCTTCTCTGGACTTTCGTGACCTGTTGTAATTATCGCTGCTGAAGTGCACATCTCTGGTTATTAGACATACTTGAGTGAAGGTGGTGAGACTTAGATTCAGAAAGGAGTTTATATCCCAATCCTTAATTTTAGGTGGAATTTGGATACCTGAATCAGCAAAGAATGGTCTAAAATAATAATGAGTCAAAAACTCAGCACCCAGCTTTTTTGCTAACTTGCCTGAATGTCTGTCTCTGTAATCCTGACAGGTTTTTCTAGCTGAGCAAATCTAGCCTTCTCTCTCTATTGAAGCTATGATTTGGGTACCTAGATACAGTCCAGTTACATAGAAACATACTAGGTATCTGGACTGACTTCTGAGGAAGGGTCTAAAACATCTACTGCGAATATTTCGTGGATAGCATTTCCAGTTGCCTAATATTTGCCCCCAAAAAGAAGAACTGCGTTTAATTGCTTCCTCAGTTTAAGGGAAATGGAATCAAATATTCTAGCCTTTAGAAAATAATCCTGATCATGGGTTAAAAGAAGTTTATGATTTTGCCAGTTGGTCGTGTTGAAGCTACACCGTTGAGCAGAAAACAATACAGAGGGATATAAATACTTGAAGGCAGGGTGCAAAGAGAGAGAATCAGGCTCTTTTCAGCGGTGCCCAGGGACTGGAGCAGAGCAACAGGCACAGGCTGAAATGCAGGAGGCACCCTCTGAACCTCAGGAAGCACTTTTTCACTGCGAGTGACAGACTACTGCCACAGGCTGCCCACGATGGTGGTGGAGTCTTTGGAGATAACCGCCATCTGGGAATGGTCCTGAGCAACTGGCTTTAGGTGTCCCTTCTTGAGCAGAGGGTTTGGACCAGATGACCTCCATAGGTTCTTTCCAATCCCAACCGTTCTCTCTTTTTGTAGTTTGTTAGGAAAGAGGAAAGTGAAAAGCAGAGATGTGCTCTTATTCTGTAGTGTAGTGATGATCGTATTGGGAAGGAATAGGAGCCCTTCATGACAGCTTGTGCTTCAAATGCTGTGTATAAATTTTTAGCAGTGAACTGTTAAAAAGAAATGGATAGGCAGGTTGTAGAGCAGGAGCCAAAATAGAGGGCTCTTATCATGGCAGCTTCAAGGTTTCTTGCCTGGGCTTAAAAGCAATTCACAGTCAGGTTCTCACCGAGTCACGGTTTTAAACAGTGTTCATCACCGCAAAAAAGTGTTGGAAGTTGTTTTTGTTGCATGCTTTCTGTTTAGAAATTGATTTGTTTTCCTCTGTGCCTCTCTCTGCAAGCATAAAACCTCTTTCAGGTCTGCCAGTCTTAGTGTGCGTGACAGGCAGCACACACTTTGTGAAGTGTTTACAATTTGGTAGTTTACTCCATCCTATCTAATTTTTGCGTTAATTGTCATCCTGCTTGCAAAGCATCTTTCAGCAGCTCTTACAAGCTCAGTTTTCATAATTTAACATCTCATTCACTGTTGAGATACACAGATATATAGAAGTTGGCCATTTCTGCATAAGTGGTATAAATTCAAGATAAACCATAAACTCCCAACAACAATAATACATGAAATTCAGATCTTAACCCTTCCAAATATTTTGAATCCCCCCCCCCCCGCCTTGAATGCAACTGCATTCCTGGAGGTAATACTAATATCTGAAGAGCTGCCATGCTCTTGCTCTCTAGCCATAAAGTGTGTGTCTGCTCTGAATGAATAATGACTCAGGAATCTGCAGTGAATTCCCTCCCAGGATCATTTCACCTAATTCTTTCTTCTCTCTCTCTTTTTTTTTTTAAGATATAAGAACACTACTCAAATTTCTTTAAGCCCAACTTCAACCTAAGTATTGTACAGTAGTTTATGGAGTGCAAAACCACTTGCCTTTTGCACTGCAGAACTGGAACATGTTTGCCTGAGTTACTTGCTTGGTCTCTAGTAAGCACATATTTTTAAGCCTGGGAGTGCGTTGTATGCATGTATGAGTCAATAGTTAATGGGTGCAGTATTAAAAAATAATTTACCTGATAAAGTGTAATTTAATTTCTTTTCCTGCTGACATACTGTAGCTTTGCATTTTGTTCACTATGTGAGAATTAAATGATTAACTCAGTGACCTGTAGTACCCAAAGGCTGAGGTTAAAAGTGGATTAGTGAGTTAAGTAGACACAATTCCTTCATAAAGCTGAGTCTGTCACCTCCTACTTTGGGCAAAGAACTCTGGCTTACGTCCTACTCTCTGTAAGCATCTGTAAAGCTTTTTTTTTTTTTTCCCTTCTTTTTGCTGCTTAAGTTGCACTTTGGAAAGCTATGTTATATTAATGCTTGTAGTGGATTGCTGTCAGTAATACTTCTTGAGGAGCTTAGTGGAAATCAAAGTGGCTGGCTAGTTCTGTATCGGGCAAACTGCTTGTTCATGTAGAAAACAAGCCCTGGGGATAGTGATGCAGGAGAAACATGACTAACATCAGTGAGAAGATGGGTGCAAATGCCTGCATCAGCTGGAAGCCACCTTCCAGTAGTTGGAGTGGCAGTGAGCAGGCTATTGAGAAGCATTAATGGGTTGGAAGTTATAGAACTTGACTGTGAGAATGGTAAGAATAAGGGAAAAATTAGAGCATCCTGCTGTTTTTCCTCCCATCTCCCATAGTTGTGATGAGAGACTGGTTACAGACGCTGATTTATCTCTTGAGCCAGGTAACTATCTTGACTGTCCTGGTATTTTACCGTGCTGCAGTAAGTGACGGCAGCTCTTTCATGTTGTAAGATCCATGCTCAATGTAGCAAAAAGAAAATGGAGTTACTGGGGAAGGAATAGAGGAGTATGCTACACTATGACCCTGTAGGCTGCAGGGAGACTTAATAGCAGCCTTCCAGTACCTGAAGGGGGCCTCCAGGAAGGCTGGGGAGGGTCTGTTTACAAAGGCCTGCAGTGACAGGTCAAGGGGCAATGGCTTCAAGATGGAGA
This sequence comes from Jacana jacana, assembly GCA_013400555.1. Classification (NCBI taxonomy): domain Eukaryota; kingdom Metazoa; phylum Chordata; class Aves; order Charadriiformes; family Jacanidae; genus Jacana; species Jacana jacana. The sequence goes on along the minus strand of VZTM01001722.1, from coordinate 49,278 downwards.
AGAGCAGATTAAGATTGGATATTAGGAATAGGTTCTTTACCATGAGGATGGTGGACCACTGGACCAGATTGCCCAGCGAGGTGGTTGAGGTCCCTTCCCCGGAGATATTCAAAGTGAGGCTGGATGAGGCCCTGGGCAACCTGGTCTAGTTGGGGGTGTCCCTTCTGACTGTGGGGAGATTGGACTAGATGACCCTAGGGGTCCCTTCCAGCCTGGAACATTCTATGATTCGAATATTTATCACCCCTGCCTTTGTTGTTCCTATCATAAAGAAAGTACAGTAGACCTGGAAAAATGGTAGAGAAATATAAGTATGTGGTGACTCCTAGACTGGGAGAGATTAAATACTCTGTGATTCTTTCACTTGGAAAAGAGATGAATCAGTTGTTAAAAATGGATTAAAAATTTTGGAGTGGAGTTTGTGATTAGGGAACCATCATTCATAGGGCCTTTTTTCTTTCTTTAATCATAGAACCAGTGAAGAACACAGGAGGAAGGTTTTGAAACAAAATAAAGTAATTGTGCCATAGTTAAATACTGGAGAATGCTGCTACCAGGCACTATTTATGCCAAAAAATCAAAAATGTTCAAGAGGTGTGTAAATAAATCCATAGAAGAGAGTTCCATCAAGAGCTGCATAAAATAAACCAAAAAATCAAAAACCCAAACAGATGAAGCCTCTAGTTTAATAATCTGTTAAGTCCATGTTGTGGAAGACTGTGAGAGCACATTGAATATTTGCCCTATTGTTAGACATTTTGTGTAAGCATCTGTTCTCGTTTATTCTGAGATGGGATTGACCTTTTTTTTTTGACTCAGTGCAGCCATAACTATGAGCATGTAGAATCTCTCTTTCTGGGAAGGTTTCTTCAACATAGCAGCTGCTTGCCTTCTTTCACATAGCAAGCAAATAGCTATATGCCAGGGTGGGTCTCTGTAATGAGTGTATGCCTTTAAGAGTTATTTTTATGAGGTTGGGGAGAGAATATGTGATCTGTACACTGTGTTGTGATTTGGTTTGGTTTGGGTTGGTTTGGTTTGGGTTTTTTTTAATATAGCTGTACTTTTATTTAGCTTTAAAAAGTTGAAAAATGAAAACAGTCCAGAAACCCAAAGAAGTAAAACAAGTGCACCATGGGAGGAAAATGGCCCACAAAGGTAAGGCGAGGCACAATGTCTTAGGTGTTATGCAATGGTAACTATCATTCCATAGCAATAGGTTAAAGGATATTGATATAATATATTAATGTATTGTGTCACAATAAACCTGTATTGCATATAAGAAGATAGGTCCTGTGATGGATAAATAATCAGTTAAAATTGAGGAAAGTAGGTGTAAGAGGAAGTGGACAGTGGATGAGAACCACCAGTGACTTTCCACAGAGATTTGTTCATAGACTTCTCCTATTGAGTATATTTGTCAAAGATGTGGAAAAGGGGTGATAGAAGGTTTGGTGATGGCACAGAGTTGTTTAGGATACTGGGAGTGAAAGCTGTGGCAGAAAGACCCCTAAAGTGTGAGTGACAAGTCACTGGATGCTGGATGGTATTGAGTCAATAAGTGTACAGAGAGGCATATGGGGGAAAAAAATAACCCTAGATTTCTCAGTAAAATGAGGTGCTTTGGAATTATGATAGATAATCAGGAAAATGTCATCTATGTAGCATTCAGAAAACAATTAGCAAGTATTAGGAAAGCAAGAGAACAGTGTTATGCCATTACATAAATTTGTGGATTACATGTTTGCTCCATGAATTGTGAGTGCAGGTCTGATGTCCTTGTCTCAGTAAAGGAGAAAGCTTTGAGAGCAGCAGCAAGGGTAATCAGAGGTGTGAATGGCTGTGCAGGAAATCTGTACAAAGAGCAACAGAATAGGCCAGGCAGGACACTTTTCTCAGCCTGGGAAAGAGACCATTTTAGGGTATGTGGTCTAGAAAATCCTGAGTAGTACAGAGAAAGGAGAAAGAGATCAGGATTGTATTTTTCCAGTGGAAAGACTTGGGATCTTCAGATGAAGCTATTGGAGGTGGTTTAAAATCATCGAGGAAGATGGTGGCTAGTGGATCACTGTGAAAGTAGGAGATCTGTGGTCCTCCTTTATAAGAGGTGCTGGAAGTTAGTGGATTCCTGGAAGAATCCCGGTGAGTCATGGAAGAGAAATCCCCAAGGGCTTCTGAAGGTACAGCAGCTGGCTCAGTAAGCTACCTGGAAATAGTGAGGGACTGGGAGAGCACTGGGGGGCTGTCATACAAATTCTTCTTGCTTTCTGTAGGTGGGTGCTTATGGCCACTGAACCAGATGGCACATTAGGTGTAATCCAGTACAGTCCTGCTTTTTATGAGATCTGTGCACGGTGTGTCTTTTGGGGGGGACAGGGAGATTTTCCCTCAGTGCTCCTTCTGCATGCATGAAGAGTTTTCAGAGTAAGAACAGGAGAGTGTGCAGATATTCTCTTGCTAAGAAAGATCTTTCTTTGTGATTTTTAAAGAAGTATTGTCAATTTTCTGCATTATGCCTCCAGTATTAAACTTGTTCTCAGATTAGCAGGAAGTTTGATCCCCAAGGAGCCACAGGAATGGGTAGAGGATTGAGTTTTTGCAAATCCATCTACTGGTAATGCTAAGAGGTCTCTCCTACATTTTCAAGGTTCAGTGTAAAATATTTATTGCTGCAAAGCATTACCATTTGTATTTACATAGCATGTATACGTACATATATAGTCAAATACCTATATGTGTGTGTGTGAGCCTTCTCATTTTTGTAGGCTGAATCTCAGTTCACTGGCCTGACTCTTCTGGAAGTTTTAAAGCCAACTTTTGCTCTTTTTTTTAATCCTAGTGGGCTGTATAATTCTCCCAGTGACCGTAACAAATCACCAAAGTTTCCTTACTCTCGGCGACGGAACCCATCAGGTGGCAGTGAGAATGAGACTGGACAGCCAGTCCGGAGGAGGTAAGAGCCCTGGGGTTAATTATTGTTCACTTCTCACAGTAGAAAGCTTGAGGTCCTGCATGCTCTGTATTCAGTAACGGTTCTTAGACTTACTTCTAAACTGGGTCCTGGGAAAAGGGGCATTCTAGGGGGCAGCTGTTAGTCAAAAAAAACCCCACCTGAGCAAGAATACCAGATCTGCTCATGGAAAGGAAGTTTTGGCTGTTTGCTTGTGTGCTGTTCTGGGTACTAGGAAAAAAAACCAACTGTTTAAAATATGGTAAAATGTTAAAAATATGAGAAATTGCATTATTGGCATGTACAAGATTCTTTCAGTTGCTGCAGCTATTTTTCCCTTGTGAAGGAAAGGACTGATGAATGTTGTTTGCTTGACAGTGAGCTTCTAATACAGAGAAGTGTTTTAAGTACATTGCTTTGGTTTAAGTGCAACAAAGATCAAACAAATGAGCCATAAAGTTGTCTTCATCAGTCCCATGTGTGAATTACTTTACATTAGAGAGGATGCCAGCAAAAATACAATTATGGGATACTTAATGTGTTTTTAGGGGTACGTGCTGAATTGAGTAACCTGGAGAAGAAAAATTAAATGCATGGATATTCTGTTCCATGTGTCCTGGATTGTGTCTGAAATGTGAATTACAGGGACAGTTCTAACATGATACAGTTTTGAGAGACTACATGTTACTTGGGATGATATGTCCTGCAGAGAAGCTGCTTTCATTGCTAAGGTGCTGTGATCTGCTCTGAAGCATAGACACGCATAGCTACTGTGCTGTATTCATCACAGTCTTCTAGGACTACCTTATGAGCCAGCACTTTGGAGTTACTTCTTTTTCTTACACCCCTGAAATTATTACCTTTCAAAGCCAGGGTTTGCCAGACAATCTCAGAAGACACAGCCGTACCTCTGAGAATGTGTAGTTTGATGTGGAGCTTTTATCTCTGTCAGGTTTTTGAGCTGCTCTAGCCCTTTTAGCTGCCACTAGCTGTCTGGGACAGGAATGAAGAAACTCACCCCTGGTGTGTGTTTAGTGACCTCATGCTCTAGTTAAAGTAAATGAGTGTAGCTCACTCTAAGTCAATACAGTTATGTTGATTTACCCTGTTGGATAGAGCCCTTGTAAGAGTTAATAGCAATGTGTTTCCTGAATGGATTTTCTGATTCATTGCTTGCTTAGGTGTCAGAAGGACTTGTTGGGCCCTGTAAAAACAAAGGAATAGAAATGTGCAATGCAAAACTGCCCTGTACCAAGAAAAGAACCGTTTTTGTGCACTCTGCAGTAGGAAATTTTTTGAGATGCAAAGTGTTTGTCATCTGGGATTTGCATTTGGCCGATCTCCTTGGTGGACAGGTGGTTATGCCAATAGTGAGGTTTCTCTTGGGCCACCACATGAACAAAATGTTTTTAAAAGCCTTATCTCATATGTGAGACTGTCAAGACTGACAATAGTAGGTAGACTCTAGCCTAATTATGTCTTCCTGAATCTTGGTTTTATTCATGCACTTTCCCTTTTCAACTGTTTAATAACAATAGCCTTATTGTTTGTGCACTCTGTTCTGGAATTAAGAGGAAAACATCAGACTTTGCTATGTTTGAAACATTAGGAAAATCTAAAGGCCTGCATATCATGCTTAACCTTGCAAGCTGGGTGTTTGCAATGGCAACTTGAATAGGATCGTGCCTTCGCAACTTGGTGTAAAGGTGTCCTGAAAAGTCTAAAGCAAGCATAAACTCTTTTTACTCTGCCTTAAATAATTCTGAAGAAAAACCCCAGCCAGCAGTATAAAGTTGGTTTTTTTTGAAGATGATAGTTTTTGTACATTTGTATTGTGACCCTATGGTATTTCATTAAAATTTCCTTAATATCACAGGAAAAATCAAAACAGTGGTGAAGATTCAGATTTAAAGCAAAGGAGAAGGTAAATATATAATCTGTAGCAGCCGTGACATGATAGTGAAGGTACTGATTGTATTTTAGTTCCCTACATCCACTCCCTTCCTTCTCCCCAATTTTCTTAAATATTTAAAAAGTTTGTTGTGTTTCTTTCTTATCTTTTTTCTAAAATACTCAGTAGCATAACCTTTTCATAGCACAGGTTCCTACAGGCTGCCTTGTGCACTCTTAGTACACCATGGTAGAAGCAGTTTGTGGAAGTTTACTCAAGTCTGCAACTTGAAAGTCAATTCTGGAAGTTTTAGCCTTTGGCTGTAACATCTACAGATTTTGGTCTGAGTTTCCCAGTCTCCCAGTCTACTTCTATTTAATCTGTTTTGAAAGCAAGCATAATGTTATTTGAGATTAATTGTCCTGCAAAAGGTAGGTGAAAAGACATACGCAACTTCTTAAGGTCTTCTCACTGTCTTGCACTTTTTTGCTGAGTTCTTTAAGTTGTTC
>VZTM01001722.1:21306-43493 GCA_013400555.1 Jacana jacana | reverse complement strand
AGATTATTTTTTTCAAGGATGTTACCGTTACAAGCTGTCAGTGATAGTCCTGTGTTAGATGTCCAGCACATAAAACTCTGAGGATTTACTTAAGCATCGCAGTGCTCAGAAATGACCTCTTCCCAAAGGCTGTGCCTACTGTATTACATTACAAATGTACAGGTTTGTTATTGTATATTGGAATATACCTTCTCCACAGGAGAAGAGTTGGCCACACTCCTCTCATTATAAACACAAAAAGGACTGCACCAGAATATGAACCTTTTCTGCCAACTGTTTCTTAGAATTACCAAATACTGCAGCACACCCCACCCTCAAGCCCCCTAATGGACTGTATTTGTTCTGTCTCTTGCCAAATCGACTTTGCCTTCTTTCTTGCTCCTTATGTCAGAGATACACAAAATACCAACCGAGAATGACCAAGAAAGTATGAGCAAAAGGGACGAAAGATGTTTTGTAGTTGTCAGACATCAGGGCCATCTTGCACCTGACTTAGGAAACCACCTTTGTTTCCTTTTTTGTTATTTTATTCAATTCAGTTAAAGGTGGTGCTTAATATTCAGTGAAAGATAATATTCTGACAGCCAACATGAGCAGCTGTCACTGAGCTGACAGCTCAGCAGCCCTTTTGTCTCCCCGCAAGTGCTTTTCTGACAGGGAACACAAGGTAATTTGATGTGCAGTATTCAAAAGGTGGATCAGATTTCCATTCCTAAAAAGCTAGGGAAAGGCATATCTTTAATTTGAGAAAATAGGATGTTTCATCTTGCTCTTCTGCCACGGTGTGATTTTTGCTGCCTTGTTACATTATGGGATAAATTGCTTAGGCCAGGGAGCTGTTGAATGTAGAAGAACACGGTCTCTCCAATGACCTGGAAGTCTGAGTAAATGGATGATGTAGTAAAGTTGAGATTCAAGATTAGTGGAATTCAACATGTGATAAGATTTGGGGGAAAAAAAGGTATACCTTTGGCCATGTAAGGTCTGGCACAATTCTGGGACATCTATTGCTCTAAACGTGCTTGAGCCACAGTATCTTTTGGATGCTGTCTTTTAAACTTCCTTTTTTGTTTTTTGTTTTTCTGTAGTAGTATATATCTTTCTTATCCCCACTTTCAGCTTCCCACAGAAATGCTGTTTTTTACCAGGGAAAGTGACTATCCTGAGCCTCTCAGTAGCTTTAAATTGCGAGCCATGAAATGTGGGGATGGGGAGAGGTTTCTGCTTCTCCTCTGTGGAAATTTCAGTTTTTCAAGTCTGTTCCCTGGATCCAAGCTGTGTTGAACTGATTTTCCCGGGCTTTGGTTGACTTCTATTGTAAAACATTGCAGTTTGAATAGGAACTGTTTGAGTTAATGATTTCCTATTCTGGGAGAGAAAGGAGACCAGACTCTGAGGCATTTAATGACACGGCAATTTGATAATATCAGCTGTAATTCACTGGGATTATGGAGACATTCATGGTACTATCAGCTGCGTCAGAAAGACATCTGTATCTGTAACAGTGTCTGAGTTTCTGAGCCAGAGAGTAGCGCGTTGTGTCCCTGGCCAGATATGATATACAAGGGAGGTTCTGTTCCCTGGGAAGTCTCTTGTCTTCTCCCATCCTATTTGGGCTCTCCTCCTCAAACTGTTAGAATGTGTTGTGAGCAGGTGCTTGTCAGTAGCCTCCAACCTCATCATGAAATGCTTCCCCTTCGCTCCCCAGCCAGTTTGAGGTAATAATTCGACAAATCCATTCTCTTAGGAAAGTGGCTCATCAAAGAGCAAACGAGAAGCCAGGAATCACAATAAGTTATATGTGTCTGCCAACACTATTGGAATTCAGTCCCGTGTAGCTCTTATTTCATGCCCAGAGACCTCAGAAGAAAAATTCTGTTTTCTACTGAAACAGAGCAATCAGTGATATTAACTCTGGATATCCTAAATCCTAGGTCAGCTCATGCTAACGTTGGTCATGGTTTCTAGGACCAGAGCCCTGACAACTGGTCTGTATGCTTTTAAATGTTGATTTAAGTGTCTCGGGTAGTAGTGGCCAAGTACTTTTCCCTACCAAGAGGTAGGCATATGCCCCTTTTCTTCTTGAAGAACAGCATCAGCATGTTCCACCAGTCTTTTTCAGGAATAAATAATCAGAGCCCCAAATGTGACTGTACAACTTGAAGCTTCACAATCAGAGGTGATACTAAAGTAACCACTTTATTTCTTTTTCCTCACATGCTGCACCATCTTTGTAGCTGTGCATTGGCTTATCCCAAAACTGTGCTGATACACACAGCTGCCAGTCTGTGCCCTTCAGCCTTTTTGTATTTATAAAGAGCAGTGTTAGTGGTGTTTCTTCCTTACTGCCTGACACTGGAAAAATGGTATGAACTTACTAGAAGCCATACGGAAGTTGGGGTGAATAGAAAAAGACAGACCTGGTAAGCATTTTGTTTTGCCTGCAAAACCAGAATTACTGGGTCGTTTCTGTTGGGTGCCCCACACCATATGGTAAGAAAAGATACGGAATGCATACAGTTCAAAGACAAAACATTCACACCTCAAAGGAACATGTCACTGTTTTGTATACACAAAGAATGCTGAGAGATGAAGTAACACAAACAAACAAACAAAAAGATAGTGTGATGATCCAAAAGGAAGGGCGCACTCACCTGACACTGCACTCTGGGTGCACTGCCTTTGAAGCATGTATTCCCAATCAGTGAATGAGAAACAGACAATATGACTTTCAGGTGCAGACAAGTCCTCTACAGTCTTTTAATCTGCATGTTCCTAGTGTCTTTGTGGTGTGTTTTCATGCCTTGTTTAGAACTTAAGTACTTCTTTGAAGATGTTAGTAGATAAATGCATCTTGAGATGTTGTTTTTCTCCTCTCCAGATCACGGTCTCGCTGTAACACTAGCAGTGGCAGTGAATCAGAGAATTCCAACAGAGAGCATCGGAAGAAGAGAAACAGGTGAACATTATGTACTGTAAATATAGAGACATGAAACACAAACGAGTACAGAATTGACTTTTCTACAGTAAAGCTAAAAAGAAAGAATCTAGCATGTTTTATATGTTTGCAATCCTCCTGAGGCAGGTTCGGGTCCTTATTTTCATAAGAAGAGAGATAACTGCCAAAACAAATATACATTATAGGTTTATGCCATGAATGCATACCCTCCTGTTGTTAGGGAAGAACTCAATAGTGAGCTGCAGAATTAAATATGGGGCACATTTACAAAAGATTCACAAAATTAATGCAAATAAAGTGGATAATGGTGATAATAAGGTATTTACAGAGTCTACTTCAATACCTCTCATGGGACCCCATTTGGAGTACTGTGTCCAGCTTTGGAGTCCTTAGCACAGGAAGGGCATGGACCTGTTGGAACAGGTCCAGCGGTGGGCCACGAAGATGATCAGAGGGATGGAGCACCTTTCCTGTGAAGACAGATTGAGAGAGCTGGGGTTGTTCAGCCTGGAGAAGAGAAGGCTCCAGGAAGATATTATAGCAGCCTTCCAGTACCTGAAGGGAGCTACAGGAGAGCTGGGAGAGGAACTGTTTGTCAGGGGATGTAGTGAGAGGACAAGGGGTAATGGTTTTAAATTGGAAGAGGGGAGATTTAGAGTAATTATTAGAAGTAAATTTTTCTTTATTATGAGGGTGGTGAGGCACTGGAACAGGTTGCCCAGAGAAGCTGTGGATGCTCCATCCCTGGAAGTGTTCAAGGCCAGGCTGAATGGGGACTAGAGCAACCTGCTGTAGTAGGAGGTGTCCCTACCCCATGGCAGGGGGGTTGGAACTCAATGATCTTTAAGGTCCCTTCCAACTCTAATAATTCTAGGATTCTGTGATTCTATCTCAAAATTTTCAAGTGAAGTATTTTATCAGAAAATGAAGTTTTGAGGAGAATACTTAAATATTTGAATGGATCTGAAACTCAGTGTTATTTATACATGCATGCATTTAATTGTATAAATATTTTTATTTTCTAATATGTGAAATGTGGGTCTAAACACTAAGAGTGTACAGAATGTATACAGTGTCAGCATTAAATAGGACAACTGTTTATATTGAGTTATGCTAGCAAGTTTGAGTTTTTACATTCTATTTTTCTTGTCTCTGATAAGAAAAAACGGTGTAACAGTTGATTTATTGTAGAAAAAAAATCCTTTAAAACTGTTGTTTTAAATGTTGCATTTGAGATAACAGCATATGAGAGTTATTTATGAAAATGCTTTTTATAAAGTAGCTATAATATTGTGTAGACAGAACATAAGACTATTCTCACTGAATGAATGAAGAGATATTTATGGAAAATTTTCTAAAAAGCTGTCTGCATAAGCTGTCATACTATCCTGTTGTCTTACATGCAGTACTCTGAGTGATAAATAATGTTCAGGTATTTTGAGGCTCTTAGAAGTAATTATGTGCTGGATACTGCTGCAGAGGTATCCTGTATAACAGTATTTTAAGCGTGATTTGCAACAGGTGGAGAGATGCGAAAAAATCATGGTGACATTGAAATGGGTTAGTATAAAGTATAATTGAGCTGTGAGATTTCTTTGGAGCTTACTTAAATCAGAGCATAGTCTTGTGAGATACTTGGGTAACAATAACCCAGTGTGCATTGAAGATTTGTTTTCCAGGTGAGCTCTGAAGTTTGAATTAAATGCTAAGTAAAGTTTCTGTGATCAGTAGGGAAATGGTATTTGGTATCCCTTTCTCTTAGAACACCTTGCCAGGCTTTTTCTCCTGTGATACTTCTTGTTCAGGGAGCTCCACAAGCAAGTGAAAGAAATTAGAGACTGACCACAAGAATGTTTTTAAGAGCTTCTTGCAATATAAAGATTGGATTGTAAGAAGGATTAAGTACTGCTTATCATTCTCTGAAGAATAAAAGGACGTTTACCCTACTCTTCCTCTCACCTCAAGGAAAGGTGCATAAAATTTAAAAAATTTTTAGTTAAAAAAACTCAATGGGTGGATTGTTTCTATGTTTTTCACATTTTCAGAAATATAAGATCAATCAAAAATGTTTATGTTGCAGTGCAGCATCTCTTAGTCTTAGGTGGTCACTTGAAACCAGACCAGACCAAAAGTCATTATGCATGTTAAAGTAAATACAGCACTAAATGAGTTGGAGGTCTGAGACTCACTCCTTGTCATCAGGTGCAGGAAAACCAACAGTCATAATGAATTTCTAAGTTTTGTTAGCAGCCACAGCTTAAAGGGCACAGGCACTGAGTAGCTTTCCTGTTAGCAGGGGTGAGCCAGCTCTAACAGCGTAAAAAGACAGATACAGTGAGGCTTGCAAGTGCTGTTACTCAAGTTTTACCTGTTGCATAGATTAATGTTGATTTACTTCCTAGTGTGACAATCAGATCCCTGGCACAAGCAATCAAAAAGCTTTATGGTTTTATTGGAATAAAGTGACTGAATACTCACATTACCTAAAAGCATCTGCTTCTGATTATAGGAGAGTAGAATAGCATGTTCACGTGAGAAGGGATCACTGTGAATGATTTATCAGATGAAAACAGATTTTCAGAGGAAAGCAGAAATGCAGGTGAGAACTTCTGAAGGTAAAATACTAGAAAAGGGTTAGGGAGAAACTCTTTATTTGATTGTAACCAAGTCTTTGATATTTCACTCCATCATGTCAATGTTTTATCCAGATACTCATAGAAATTGAGGACGAAGATATGATGAGCGTATTTCAGTCATAGAAGAAATGTATTCACTTTTTTTAATGCTGTGGTCAAAATTTATTGTGTGGAGAAAAATATATTAAACTAGTTGATAATGTGTACTGGAGCGTAGTCTTCTACTTCATTGTACTTACAAGATCCATCAAATCAGAATCCTTGAGTGACTGAAATGTTGAGGCTGGCAGGGAGCTCTGGAGGTCATTTGGTCCAAATGTACTGCTCAAGCAGGGCCACCTAGAGCCAGTTGCCAGGACCATTCCCAGGTGACTTTTGAGTATCTCCTCAGATGGAGATTCTTAACAAACTCCTTGANATATTAAGCAAGACTGACCCCAAAACTGAACCTTGATGGACACCACTGCTGACCAGCTGCCAGCAAGATTTCACGCTGTTAACCACAACTCTCTGGTCACAGCCATNGCAACCTATGCCAGTGTTCAGTCACCCTCATAGGAAAAAAATGTGTTTCCTCTTGTTGAGAGGGAATCTCTTGTGTTTCAGTGTGCCCATTGCTTCCAGTCCTATCACTGGCCACCAATGGAAAGAGCCTGGCTCTGTCCAGTTTGGAGTCACCCTTCATGCCTTTTTCCCTCAGCCTCTCCTCATTCAACTAGTTCTCCAGACCCCTCACCAGCTTGGTAGCTCTCCTCTGGACATGCTCCAGCACTTCACTGTGCTTCATGTAGCGAGGGGCCCAGAACTCACCAGTGCCAGGTACAGAGGCATGATTACTTCCCTATTCCTGCCTGGCCACACTATTGCTGATAGAAGCCAGGATGCTGTTGGCCTTCTTGGCCACCTGGGCACACTGCTGGCTCATGTTAAGCTGGCTGTCCACCAGAACACACATACAAAGGTCCTTTTCTTCTGGGCAGCTTTCCAGCCACTCTTCCCCAAGCCTGTAGCACTGCATGAAGTGGTTGTGACCAACATGCAGAATCCAGTGCTTGGCCTTATTGAACCTCATTCAGTTGGCCTTGGCCCAATGATCTGTCCTGTTCAGGTTCCCCTGTAGAGCCTTCCTACCCTCAAGCAAATCAGCCTAGTTTGGTGTCATCTGCAAACTTACTGAAGTTGCACTCAGTCACCTCACCTAGATCATCAGTTAAGATATTAAGCAAGACTGACCCCAAAACTGAACCTTGATGGACACCACTGCTGACCAGCTGCCAGCAAGATTTCACGCTGTTAACCACAACTCTCTGGTCACAGCCATCCAGTTTTTTACCCAGTGGAGAGTACACTTGTTTGCAAGCTTCTCCAGGAGAATGCTATAGGAGATGGTGTCAAAGGTCTTTCCAAAGTCCAGGTAGACAATGTCCACAGCCTTCTTCCCATCCAGAAAGTGGGTCACATGGTCATAGAAAGAGACAAGGTTGGTTAAGCAAGACCTCCCTTTCATAAACCCATTATGGCTGGCCCTGATCCCTTTGCTGCCTGGCACTTGCTGTGACAGCTCACTCAAGGTGATCCTCTCCATGGTCTTTCCTGGTACTGAGGACAGGCTGATGGGTCAGTAGTTCCCCGGATCCTCCTTCCACCCCTTCTTGTAGATGGGCATCACATTAGCCACCCCCCTGCCACCTCCCCTGTTGACCAGAATTGCTGATAGATGAGGAAGAGAAGCTTGGTGAGCTCACCTGCCAGCTTCTTGAGTACTCTCAGGTGAATCCCATACGGCCCCATAGACTTACTGGTGTCTAGCTGCAGAAGTAGTTCGTTAACTACTTCCTCCTGGATTATAGAGGAGTTATTCTGTTCTTCATGCTTATCTTCCAGCTCATGAGGCTCAACACCCTGGGGATAGATGGTCTGACTATTGAAGACATTGACTCCCATGTTGCACGTTCCTGCTTCCACCTTCTACATACTTCTTTTCTGTGCTTGACAATTTCCAGGAACTCCTTGTTCTACAAGTCTACTGGTGTTTTTGCCTGACATCATACCGGGATCGACTTCTCCTGAGCTTGGAGGAGATGATCCTTGTATATTAATGAACTTTCTTGGGCCCCTTTCCCTACCAGGGTCACATCCCACTGGACTGTTTCAAGGAGATCTTTGAAGAGGCCAAGGTTTCCCGAAGTTGTCAGATATGGTCTTAGTTTCTGCTCTCTTCTCAGGATCCTGAGTTCCACCATCTCATGTCACTGCAGCCAAGGCTGCCTTCAGCATTCCTATTCCCAGTAGTGAGCCCCTCGTTCCCTCATTGTTGTACATTGTACCTAAATGATAACTATCTGCTCAGATATTTTGAATAAGATTTCAGGAATCAAGTTTTCAGAGTTGTTTGCTTTAAGATAATTTATCATTACATAAATGTAGCTTGCTATTGTATCACCTGAAATGAGGAAAAAGGATCTCTAAGTCAACAGATGAGTGATGATGGTCTTAGGACTTTCCATTTTACCATCAAGTCTTCCTGCAGAAAATGCCCAATTTGTCACTATGATAGCTATTAATCTCAACTGGATTTATTTCACATGCCAGTAACAAGGATACTTTTTTCCTATAAGACATAAAACTGCTTATTCTCTTGTGGAAGCAAAAAGTGAAAAGAATGAAAGGAAAGTTGTAATGGACTTGGGAGTACAAGGGCAACACCTTTTTGTCTTTCTTTACAGTGCCAAAACAAATGCTTTATTGCTTCATACCTCTGTCTAGCAGAGAGCTGCTGTGGTATAACAGTACTTCAAGCATGCTGACACTACTTGTTCTAATAGCTGCCATGTTAGTTTATATATTTACATTTTCAGTAATTTGCTCAAATTAAAGAGATAAATAGCAGTGATGAGTACTGCTGTATTTTACAAGTAGAAGAAAGGAGGCAGAGTAGAAATATGAAGTACCTGGAGATAAATGAAGGCATTGCTCAGGACTGAGTTTGCCATGCAGCAGTAGATACATAAAAAAGTCAATATTGTTATTAACAATGACAAAAAAAAATAATTTCATTTAGTAGAAGGGCATATAATGAAGAAAGCATAAGCAGTAGCAGCTGACTGAGCATGTGACCATATCTCAGTAGGAGTGTGTGTGTGTGTGAGGAAAAAAGGTAAGGTGTGGATGTAAAACAAATACGTTAAATGAATATATAAGAAGTTAAATAAGATGAATAATAAGATAAAAGAGATGTGTCACAAAAGCCATTGTAGGGGACAGAGAAGAACAAAAGATTAAAAAAAATCTGGAAACCTGATTTTTTTTCACATCAGTTCTTTCAGATAAAAAAAAAGTGAGCATATGTATAGGACTGGATTTATTTAGGAGGGAAAAGAAATGCTGAAGTAGAATGGGATTACAGCGTGGGCAAGTGATGAAAACGGAAACATATACAGAGGAACAGTATCATTACCAGCAAAGCTGATTTCAAAAGTATGAAATGATAGACAGTTCCTGACTGACTCCTGCTGTCTCTTGACTACAGTTAGGATGTTATGGTCTTCTAATACATAGTATTGGAACTTTCCAGTGGCTTTTTACAAGGCATAAAAATCTGTAGTATCCTACTAGTTTCAGGATACTATTAGTAGTTTCATAAACTAACCTTCAGTTTCAGGTTTTTTCTTCAGGTTGCATAAAAGGTAAGGCAAGGGAAATATATTGTAGTACAACAGAAAGGAGAAAACTTCAGGGAAAAAAATTTCCAAAGTGCAGTAGAGTCCTACTGGTCTCAAAGTATAAACATCATCTAAGATTGTGACCACATCGTAGGAAAATGGAGACTCCTGTAGGTATGATGTTTGTCAAAGGAGTCAGTGAAGCATATTTGAAGAAGGAGCCTAAGGAAGACTGTGCATGGTGGGATTAGTGTGGTCTAACCGGAGGCCTATCTGTTAGCACACTTTTCCCAGCATTGACAAACTGGTATTTCTTTGCCGTGACCATCTAATGGTAATGCTGCTGAGGAATGGTAGTGTTTAGTTCGGGTTTTTTCTTTCTTTTCTGTTTTTACGTTTAGTTTGAAAAAAGATCTTTAAGTGATGTCTGAATTTTTTAAATATTGTTGGCAGCTATTATGTTCTCCAAAGCCTTGAAATCCTTTCTTCCTTTATTTTGTCCTTCTTTACCTTTAAAACAGGGAGACCTTTAAGACCGCTTTTCTTTTGTCGCTGCAGTTTTATTCCCTGTTAGGCCCAAGGGTTTCCGTTAGTTGAATGAAGCTGAACAGAAATGATGTGTTTACTCACTTAATGGGAGGTCATTTGTGGTCATTGTGGAAGTATGGTTTCAAGCACGAGGTACAGGGTCTCAAGTGCTCTGTGCCAGAGGATGAACCTCATGCTCTGCTGCATTGTATGGGTTTCCTGAGAAGAATGAGTAGCTCTCAGTTATTTTATGGCAAGCATCTGAATGCCTCCTTCAGACTACAGCTGTCTACTTGACCTAACGAGGGTTTTTTTTGGGAGAGGTGAAGTGAAGTACCATCCAGCGGGCAGACCCACCACCCACGGCAGCAGTGCTGGTCTGGCAGCCACCTGTCGTCTTTCTATGCAAGTGACTGCCGTATGCGCAAGGCAGTTGATGATGTTTATACCATGTGGGATAATTGCTGTCTCCGCAAATTGGATTATTTGGGATGAAAATCACATTTCATTACTTGATGGTGTGTGATTTCTACTAAATCCTTAGATAGACGTTTATGTTAATCCCTGCCACCAGATTACAGGTTTAAAAAGACTCGCTTAGAAATCAAAACCTGATGTTGCTGT
This sequence comes from Jacana jacana, assembly GCA_013400555.1. Classification (NCBI taxonomy): domain Eukaryota; kingdom Metazoa; phylum Chordata; class Aves; order Charadriiformes; family Jacanidae; genus Jacana; species Jacana jacana. The sequence goes on along the minus strand of VZTM01001722.1, from coordinate 33,084 downwards.
CTTCTCCAGATGCTCAGTGCTTTTTGGTAGAGTTAGGGCTGTTTACAGCAGCTGAGGATACAGCTCAACATTCATTATGCATGTGAAAGATCTGATTAAAGGAGAAGCAGCAGCCTGCATAGCCAGTTTAGCCTGATACAATTCAAAGCTCAATGAGAAAGGTACATAATGCAGTGAAGAACAACAACAGCAGCATGCTTTGCATTTCCTAGGCAGTCAAGTCTCCAGTGTAATCCCTTTATCTCTGTTCGTTTGTTTGTTTTACCTGCCAGTCTTCCCGTTTGTTTTTTGTTAAGCTCCTCTGGATTCCACAGTGTGCTGGTGGTACTGTCCTCTCAGGGAACCTACTCTTGGAGTGGTAGTTTCCAGGGTTGTTTCAAAATCCCTGCTGAATTTTAAGTTCAGTGCTGTGACCAAAGCATGTCTGTTTGTTTCACCTTAGCATTTCATCATGCTACTCATATCGGCAACTTCAGAACAGGGAAGCCTCTGTAGAAATTTGGGTGGCCTGGCTCCATGTGTCGTCGTAGAGTTACTTTAGCTTGATAGCTGAATTTGTTGTGCTGAATTTATAGAATCTTGACATTTGGTAAATCTGTACTACGTTCCAGTAAGGGATTCGTGGGTTTTAACCAAATTAGGGAAAAAAACCCCAAACAAACAAATAAAAGAAGCATGTTGTGTCATTTAGAAGCACACAAGCAGAGGCAGGGGAGATCCGCATGTGTCCTGGGCTTTGTTGCAGGTCAGGGTTAAGAGACCTCTTAGTCTGAGAGAGAACTCGCCAAGGTCCTCCCTGGGGGATTTTCTCCGGATCCTAGGAAGGTTTGAGTTGCCACAAAGTATTTGGAGAGGTGGTTGTAGTAGGGCCTTGTATCATCACGTGGGGCTTACACTTGCTGTGGGCTGGAATGATGAGGTGGGCTGGAATATGTAAATAGGAAAAAAATTCTAGATGTTTGTCTTGGGCTGGGAAGCTGAATTCAAGCTGTAAGCTTGGTTTTAAAGGCCTGGGTCATTTCATTTTTGCATTATACTGTTCTAAAACCTGTGAGTTCTCTTTGATGTAGGTTCTGACATTTTATTGTAGTTTGGGAACATTAAGTGAAATATAGCAAGATGAAAGTATTGCATTGCAAGATCTGGATTTTTGTGGGGAAAAAATACCCCGTTGCTTCTCAGAGCATCCTGTATCAGAGACCTCAGACTAAGCTCCAGCTACTTCTTTTGCAGATTACGGCAAGAGAATGACATGGTTGACTCGGCTCCTCAGTGGGAAGCTGTGCTACGGCGACAAAAGGAGAAAAACCAGGGGGACCCAAACTACCGTCGATCCAGGCACAGATCTCGATCGTATGTAACCCTTGCCCTCTTTGATGTGAAAATTAATGCTGCTATAGCATGTTTAAAAGCAGGAAGAGTATCTTCAGTGTGGTGGTGTTCTTCAGCTGCTGAGCAGCAGAGACTTTCACATGACACTTTCTCACAGCAGCAGATTTGTCTCTGTGGTCAAACTCCCTTCATATAGTGATTTGAATTTCCGGTCACAAATGACACAGGAAGGGCTTTGTACCAGAGCTAGTCAAGAACAATCACCATCACCTTGGGTGAAGTCCTGGGTGGTTTTGTGGCGCACTGTACATTAGTTCTGTAATGAGGACAGCGATGCCTCTGTTCTGGGCAGCAAGTCTGTGAAGACCCTCAGTTTTTGTGTGATAGGTGATAGTTTTGTGTGATAGGCATTTCACAGAAATGCCTGCACACTTGTTTAATCATGTAATATCTGTGGTATTGTTCCAGATGAGACAAGCTGCTGATGCCTCCATGTCAAATCACTGTTGACAAGCAGCAGTCAGTGATTTATTGCATCCTGGTGTCAGGATGGAACTGTGCTGCCAGGCAGTACCATTCTTGCTGACAGTTGTTTTTGACGTGGTGATGTTGTTGGCTCCTAAAATTAATTTTTGCAGACTAACGAAAATTCTGGTTTCTTTTAATGTATATTTTTCTTCTGATGGCATGTTTTGGGGGTATAGATGCACTGTTTTGTATCATGTTTGTGTCCAGCCTAGTCTGCCATCCAGGCAACGGCTCAGAGCAGTGCCAGCATCATCATGCCCGGCAGGCAGGGCAGGGTAAGGCAGGGCTGGGGCGGGTGAAGATTGCCAGGAGAGCACCTCTGAGGCACTGGAAGAGAAGACCAGCGATAGCAGCCTTTGAAACTGTGTCCCCACTCTCCATACCTGGCTAACATGGATAAATTGCCAGCCATGGTGCTGATGTTGTAAGGTGTGACTGCTGTAACTGACATAGGTATTTCCTTTAATGTCTTTTCTTAACTTTACCTTGCATTACAAGACTTACTAAGAGAAACTGTATGGTGCCTTAAATTATTATTTCATTTTTGCCGACTGAACCATAATCCACTTTGAAGTTTACAGTATTAAAATCCACTTGAGTTTTGTTTTCAGTTGCCCATGTTGCTAGAATTCTTCTGGCTTCAGTTTCATAGTGTACAGTTTTCATTCTTTTATGAGAAATAGAATTTGTCATTAAAGTTCCAAATGTTGGAATTTCTACTTTAACTGGCTTTGTACAGACTTGTTCACTTTCAGCTGCACAAAAGTCAAATGTTATTAGGTGTAATTATGCAATGATATATTACTCAAAATCGGGAATATTAAAGTTCACTTGTATGGCATGCACAAAATATAGCTGATTAAACTGGATTTACATTTTTTTACTCTATGCAGAAAGTGCTGTAAACTAGGAAATACACTGAGTTAATAATAGTTAGATTAAATTTATAGCCAACTTCTCTTTTTTCCCATAGGCCAACTAAATGTCTCAGCTTAGACCGCACGGGCTCCCTCTTGTGGCTAACTTTCCTTATGAAATGGTTTTTATTTTCCAGCACAGTGACATTCTGATTTATATTTTATTTATACTACTATTAATAAAAATGTAAACGTGTAGCATCCGCCTGAACAAGGAAAGGTCCTAGATGAAGCAAAGAGATGAGGAAATCCTGAAGACTTTGGGTGGCTTCTTATTCCTTTTCCCTATTGTGTTAGTGAAGAATATATTCCTGCTATTTGTCTCACTCTTCAGTTTAAAAAAGCAAACCCCAAAACAGTGAAATAAGCAGAGATCCTTAATATATGCAGGTGGGAACTAAGAAAAGTAAGACGGGAATTCCTTTCAAGATTCTTTAAAAAATTTTTAGTAGAAGGAGTTTTAACTGTTAAATTGCAGTAGGTTGTGAGAGCATTTACTTAGTTTAGTTTGATTCAGCTGTTTGCTTACATGACTGGATGCAGGTCAGAGGGAAGAGAAATGTGATTTATTAGGGTGTAGGGTATGATTGGCTTTGTTTTTAAATCTGGTCATACGGTCATTTCAATTTAAACATTTAACAATTGATGCAAACCCTTCATTTTAGTAATACAGATAAGGCTTCCACATTAAGTTCCTTATTGCAGTTGTCTTAACTACAGCTTTCTTTGGAAGCGTAAAGTAGTAGCTGAAATATTGGTTACTATGGCTGGCACAGTGCATTTAATTGATAATGAGTAATATTAATCATTGGTGGTGGTGAGGTGGTGGCTCCTTGGTCTTAGGAATAAAAATATTTGACAAGAATTTGACCTTTCTTTCTCCTAAAGGAATCAGCAAATAGAAAGATATCCCAATTCCAGTTCTACGGAATTTATTTTCAAGAGTTCATGTAAAACATCTGTGTAGCCACAGGGCTTTTCTTAATTAAGAAGAATGGCCATTAAAATTCCATGGCTATTTAAATTTACCATTTGTGACTCAAACTGAAATATTAATAAGGGTGCAGATGCAGACACAAAAAGTAATGTAGACCTCATTAATGTGTAGAGTTGTTCAAGCTTGTGAAAACAAAATAAATATAAACAAAAAACCTCCTGGAGACTCATCACTTACTGGGAATTCCCCTTAGGTTTCCTATGTATTAGAGAATCTGATTAGCGTACAAATTGTCCAGAAGCTATTGATTCAGATGCTGCAATAGGACAATCTGTGTATACATTATATGTCAAAACTGTGAGTTCTTAAACAGTTCACAGTAAGAAGATGAAAACAAAGTGAAAGAGGGATTGTGATCTGGTTTTAAGATTTAATAGGAGGATTGCTTTGTTGTGGGCTGTTAAGAAAGATACAAGCATGAATTTCCTGTGCAGTGTATGTAATACCTGCAATTCACTTTAACAAAACCTTTCTTTGTGTTAGCTTTTCTTCGTTTTGCCTTCAAAAGAAGCAGGAACAGATCTTTGGAATGAAAATGCTTTTATGAAGATACTTTATCTGTATCATATTTCTGGATATTCTATTGTGGGGATTTAACTAGAACAAATGCTGTGACATTATCCCAGTATGGTAAGACTTATAACCAGATGGAAGATAAATAATGTCAACATGAGAATTCATAAAAGCCGTTTGCTCTGGGGAATTACTGTGTTTATGTGTTTAGTCCTTTTTTTCTTCTTCTTTTTTTTTTTTTTTTCATGGGATGCCATGTTGTTGAACAAGTATTTTACAAGAGTGGTTTCATTAATAGTATAGTTGCAGGAATGAAGGAGAATGTCAGGGACCACAGAATTAAGTGCCCAGTGTTGGCTGCAGAAAGCAGGAGGCACAGTTCCTTGAAAATGGAGAAATGAAGATGACTTCTAATTTTACCACTCTCTTTCCACACTGCCCCACAAGTTAATATTTCTTACTGTAGGTGGGGCTTCACATGGTGTTTGATGATACGTGAGACTTAAGACCACATCCTGAACCGTTGTATTTCCATGAATAAGTAAAAGCCATGAACTGATCGAAAGGGTCAGTGGTGTGCACAATACCCTGCTTTGTGGGGATCCTGTGCTTGGGAGCGGCTGTGAGGCTTTGCTTCCTCAGGCAAACTAGGGCTTGTAGGCATTACAAAGGCCCCCTGGAGAAGCTGGCATTTTTCAGGGAGCTTTCACATTCCCCACTGCCTGATTATTCAGCCTCAGAGGAGGATGCCTATCTTCCCAGCCCCAGGGTGAATGTAGGGTTTGCAGCTGCTAGTTTGTGAGAGGGTTGCATGGAAGGAGAAATCAATTCAAAACTGAGGGGTGAAAAAGGCTGTTAAATGCTACTGCACACCAAGCTTCTGCATCAGCAAGGTAAAACTAGCATGGACAGATTTAAGGTGGAGAGAAGGAGAATTAAATGCAAGAAGGAAGAAGGGGAGGTAGGAGAAGTGAAAATCAGAGAAAATTAAATGCATTATAATAAACACAAACACATAAAGCCACAAACAGCTCTGAACTTATAGGACTACAAGCTAGATATGACCATAGCTAGTGCCATCATCAGGAGCTGAGCACTTAGAATGGACAGCAGAGTGCTCTGTCAAAGGACAGGAATAGTCTGGGGTGGCTGTGTCACGCTGCCTGGAAAGCTATTGCCACCTTGGAGCCTGAGAAGGTTATGGATTAGTTCATATTAGTCCCACTAGGGAATCACAAGTGTAAGGCAGTTTCTTACCCTTCTGTCTAACTCTGGTATTTATAAAGCAGTAAACAAGTATCTCCCAGTACTAATACACCAGTAAAATATTTTTAAAAATCTCCCAAAATATTACCATACCTAAACAATCTGCCTATACACTGTTTACTGCAATATAGAACACTGTCACTGGGCTGAAGTCTAGAAATAAGCCAAATGCAGTAACAGTGAAATAAGAAACAGTGAAACTGCTAGTGTTAGAGACCAGTTTGGAATTATTTCTGATAGAAGGAGAGACAATTGAAAGGAGAGACAATTGAACAGAGGCTAAAATGCATGACTCTGCTGTCCTCCTTGATCTCCATTTAGATTTGGATTATATCACTCCAAAAGAATCCTTGAATATGATAGGCCCTTGTGTTTAAGGGGAAAAAAAAGCAAGCTGTATGATCTGATGATAAAAGACATAATCTTTAGAAACTGTGGCTTCAGTGGGAGCATTTTTGCATGCTGAAACTAACTAAAAGTTGCGTCTCTCACATTTCAGATAGTGTGGAATAGTCTAGCTGTCAGCATTAAGTGTATATAATCCCAATGAAAAGAGTTACCTGATCTTTCCATGCAAATATAGTCCCTGCCACTGTGTAAAATGATTATTTAGTCTATTACTCCGCATGGGTTTAGGTGAATTCTACATGCAGCTTCAGCAACAGTGGTGGTTCTGCACTAACTTGACAATAAAATAGGATAAGAAAAATGAGAATAAAAATAAAAAATAAATTAAAAAAAGGGATGTAGTTTGGAGATGGTATCTTTGGAGAAGAGGAGGCTGCAGGGAGAACTAATAGCATCCTTCCACTATGTGAAGGGGACCTCCAGGAAGGCTGAGGGGGGGCTGTTTACAAAGGCCTGCAGTGACAGGAAGAGGGGCAATGGCTTCAAGATGGAGAAGAGCAGCTTTAGATTGGATATTAGGAATAGGTTCTTTGCCATGAGGATGGTGGACCACTGGACCAGATTGCCCAGGGAGGTGGTTGAGGCCCCTTCCATGGAGATATACAAGGTGAGGCTGGACGAGGCCCTGGGCAACCTGGTCTAGTTGGGGGTGTCCCCGCTGACTGCAGGGAGGTCAGACTAGATGACCCTAGAGGTCCCTTCCGGCCTGGATCATTCCATGATTCTGTAATTCAGTGGAAGGTGTGAGGCATGCCATTCGGGCTTACTTTACTACATCTCAATGTCTGCAACAGGGCAATTACAATTTTGCCTAAGTACTTTCTCTGTGAATTAAATATTTGCTAAAATATTTATATCGGTGAATACGTGTGGTTGCAGTTTTGGTTTGTTCATTGTTGGTTTTTTGTCCTCAACATTACAAAGGTAAATGAAGTAAGCAGAAACTGGTCTTCAAAATCACCAGGAAGGGAGAGGATGTACTGTGATCAAAGTTGAGCACTGGGTCCTCTTTAGTGGTGTTTACTGGAAATGGACAGGGATTACTGGTGTGTCAGCCTGGCGTGTCCCATCACTCATCTTGCCCACAAAGGGCTCTCTGAGCTACAAGACATTCCTGAGGGCCTTTTACAAAAGTGTTATTCCAAAACACATTATTCTCAGCCTGATAAGGAGTGGCAGTAGCTAGGCACTGATTTGCCTTGGGAAGTGATGTTTCTATTTTATGCATACTTATGCTGAAAGCTAGGAGAACAGGAATTGTGCTTGAGAGCCTGTCATTCAAGAAATGACTTTTCAGTTGAAATAAAGTGGTGAGGTTTAATGCATTTTCTGAGATAACAAATCTTAAAGTCGAAGTCACTGGTGGATTTCAGTTACCATGATTTCTGTGCAGGGTCTGTGCTGTTAAAAGTTATTTGAACAGTGACACATCAGACAATGTTTTTTACAGTTCTGCCTTTGTTGCATTTGTTGGTATTTATAGGAGAAGTCCAGATGTACAAGCTAAAGAAGAACTGTGGAAACATATTCAGTAAGTATGGTCCTTGAAAGGTCTGAGTGACTGCTTGGTTTGCCCCTAATGCAGTTATTCACATCCCCAGCACTGTGTCTATAAGGCATTATGAGCCTGATTTAGTTATGTGCCACAATAAATTATGCAGGCCTTAATAGCCTCTATGTGTAGAAGATACTGCAGATCACTGAATGCACTGAATACAGATGACCATTGTATGTAGATGAATTACTAAAGATGAATACAGCATTTTAGAAATTTATTCCTCTGTGGCTTCCAAAATGTCCCTCTTGTAATACTGACACTTTTAGGATGGCTTCTTATTCTATAGAACTACCAGTTGGGAAAATGGCTATCTATTCCACAGCATATTTGATGATCAGTATACACAACGATCATATGTATTGTGAAGCGACAAGATCAGATTTGCAGGAAGGTGAGAGGAAGGTGGAACAGGATGTGACACGCAGTTGAAGCTATCAAGGTGGTTAGACACATTTCTTAATAGGTTTCCTATTTTGATGTCAAGATAGCCTCAGGGCTGACAACAGCTTGTTTCAGTAAATCTTTTCAACCTAGCATAATAAAAATAAAAGTGGTTTTGCTCTTGGTAGCTACTGTTGTAGTTTTGACTTTGCCTAATCCTTTCTAGGAAGGAGCTTGTGGATCCATCTGGCCTGTCTGAGGAGCAATTGAAAGAAATTCCATACACTAAAATAGAGTGAGTTTACATCAGGATTTTTGTTTGTGAATATAACAGCTCACTTTTCTTATTTTACTGTGAACTCTGTCATACTGAAATAGAAGTGGGTTTACACATAATCTCTAAGCTTTTGTCTACTCCTAATGCTCATCAAGGATGTGTTGGATGAGGGCAGTTAATAGTATTTAAACCTAGTATTTTATCCTTCCAAAATATGAAAAACATCATCTTTCCCTATTTCTCCCACACACTCAGAAAGCTGTTGGAAGTTCTGTATGTCTCCCTATGCCATCCACCAATCCATGTTATACTATGCACTACAGAATCAGAGAGAACTGAATGCAAACAAGCAAATCCATTTATTTCCTAAACGTCTGCTTCCTTTTCAGTTTTTATTCTGATCATCTAAGGCATTGTTTGACCTGTTCAGCTCCTTTCATTGCTTGTCATGGGCAGCTGCCAGGGCATAGCTATTTCCTTAAGAACCAACATCTATTTTGCTGTGATAATTGCCCATTTGGGATGCCATGTGTCACTGCAAGCAGCTGTATGTGGCAGAAATGGGACCCTGATTTGCATTATAATATGTTTCTACAACACCACTAAACAGAAAAAGCCAACGTTAAAGCTGTATATATTAATGCATTCTTTATTACATAGTTAATTCCCAAATAAGGGCATGCCAGTTTGTGACCTTTCCACTCTTAAAGACTGAATTCCCAGTACAGACTCATAAGAAAAGCATCAGCCTTTTAAATTCAGCCAGTGTAAAAAGCTGTCTGTTATACTTTAATAAGAAATGGGAGGATCTCTCAGTTTGCAATTGAATTTATGTTTTTTGTGCTAGAGATCTGGTTTGATCTCTGATTTAACCTACCTTGTGAATTCTCTGTCTCTCTTAGGACTCAAGGCGACCCAATCCGTATTAGGCATTCACATTCCCCTCGAAGCTACCGTCAGTATCGGCGGTCCCAGTGTTCTGATGGTGAAAGATCTGTCCTGTCTGAAGTGAAGTATGTGAATGTGGTTATTAGCAATGGACTGGTTTAGTGTGGCCTAAAAGTTGTTCAAAGACTGTGGTTAGATTAGAAGTGACGTAGTTGCTGGCATCGGATTCAGGCAATCCCCTAAATACTATGTTTTCAGAGGTAAATGACTCAAAAAAGTAACAAAACCATTTCTAGTCCATTCTGGGCTGCAAAGGCTTGCTTGATCCACTCAGAAGGGGAAAACCTGAAAAAGCCAAAGAAACCTCGGTTGCTTTTCAATGGCAGGTCATGAAGTTGCCTAAGGGATGAGAACTTATGAGTTGCTTTCCAGATACCTTCATCTTTAATATAGTTACGACATCATCTGTATTAACTCTGTAATGTGTTTCATGGGAACTCAATACAACCCTCTTCAGCAATGAGTGGATCAGTCTTTCCTTGAAGAATTTGTTAAGGGTGCACTTATGAATGGAAAAGTGACAGCCTCGCTCTCAGGCCTTAAATATCAAAAGGAGTCTCCTGATGATATCACCCACTTGGGAGGCTAGTTTTAGCTGGGTGGCACCCAAGACTTCAGGTGAGACTCATCTCCCATGAAGTTGGGCTGCTTCTGTGACCTGGTGGAGGCAGGCCCCTCGTGAAGTGATGGGGTGGCCTGAAGGTGCCCACTGACTACTGAGGATCAGCATGATAGCTTTCAGATGTCTAGTCAGGATTTTGCTTTTCAGGTCTACGTAGCTGTCTGGGCCACTTTTGTTATTCTTCCTTTGCATAGTTACGGTTTACTTCATTATAGCAATACCCACTTTATGATATCGTAATTGCAGTGCGAAAACTGATCTGGTGCCTCCACTACCTGTTACACGATCTTCAGATACGAAAGGTCCCAGCATCCAGTCAATTCAACAGGTTAGTAGTTGTGCATCCTTTGCAATTTTCCTTTTTTGGACGGATGAAGAAGAGTCTCTTGCTTTATTTAAATTAGGTCTTTGTTTTTCAGAGAAAATTAAAGCCGGCTGAGATGTTTTTGCAGCCTCAGTGTGACTTGAAATTTTACATTTTGCTTATATTTACACTTTGTCTATATTTCCAAATATATGCAGTTCTGTAGCATATGCCCCTGCAAACACGTGCTTCTGCTACTGGAGGCCTCTTTATCAGTTTGAGGTTTTGTTTCTTTAAGATGAACCATGTTCTCCAAAGAATGAACCTCCACTGTTTCTTAAAATATGCACATGTGCTTGGGATGCAGTTGAAATCACACCCTGCTATATTTATTCACCTCTTTTTAGAAGTCATCTTAGAGTTTTGTTGCTTGGGCTTGAAGCCTTGGTGTTTGGGGTTGTTTTCTTTTTCTTTTTTATCCCCAAATGCTTAATGTCTTTTTACATTACTGAAATCGAAAAGGCTAGAACTTGTATTTTTAAATGTAATCACTGGCTTTCAGCATACCTTACAGTACCATATCGCTCAGCTTTGATAGTTTCATTAAGCTCACAGCAAATTATATCCAAAAAATACTTGCAGGTCTGTTGTGTGAGTACAAAAAAGTAAAACCAAAACATAGAATGGAGAATTCCACACACCTAACTTCCCATAACAGTCATCATGTCTCTTAATCTGACATGGATATACCAAAACCACATGCTGATGCTGTATTGTATGTGTTGTGGAAAACTGCACAGAATACAACCAGCAAAACTTAGGTGTTTTATCTTATAAGCAGTCAAAACAACCTAAGCTTGAACAATTTTAAAGCAATAAACAGATATTTTTCACTTTAAGGCTAGCTAACTTGATACTTGTTCTTTGATAGGAATTATGTTCAAGGCTATTTGTATTCCTGAATATGATGAAAGTTCAAAATGATGTGCTGTCCTTGATGTAAGGACTTGCTTGCAGTGAAGGGGAAGCTGGTATACTCACAGCTAAGCAAATTTATGCACTTTGTAGAAATAGGTAACTTGTGTCCTGTTAAAAAATTGCATTGTCTTATTCCCATTCTTATCGAATATGAGATGGCTTAAATTGATGTCCACAAACACCTCTCTTCTCCCTCTGCCCAGTTGCCCTCACAACAGTAGCCGATAATTCCTTGTGAGCACTTGCTTGCAGTGTTGTGCTAAATATCAAATAATTAGTCGTGACATTTCCTGAATAGGGAATATGAATCTAAATAGCAGAGAGGGGAAGCAGCTGGCAGGGGAGGGAGGAGGCAAGAAGGGGAAAAAGTCCTATTTAATCAAATAGTCATTGCTATATCCTTAGCCTAAGGCTGTCACAGCAGTAGTTACCAAAATACAGTATTCAAATTCTGGTATACCTTTTCAACAACATGTTTTAATTTTTTCCTTTCAGAGGCAAAATGGATCTAAAGACAGCCTAATAGAAGAAACGTCTCAACTATCCACTAGCAACGTCGATGGAAAACCCACTCCTAAAATCATAAAAACTGTGCAGGTGTCACGCTTCAAGGTGGAGACTTGATAGCCGTGACTGAAGATGGTGAATGAAATTATTCTTTGGAAATGGGGAATTTCTGTGTGTGTGTGTGTGTGTGTGTGTGTGTGCAAGGGAAGGAAGTCAACGTGGTAGCAATTTCTTCAGGACAC
>VZTM01001722.1:0-17153 GCA_013400555.1 Jacana jacana | reverse complement strand
TCTGGGCCACTATAATACAGTTTTTTTTTAATTCACAAAATAAAGACTAAGCTTAACACCTGTATGTATTACATGTTCAGTGTCAGCGCTAGAACAAGGCAAAGCTTGGACAAGGACATCATGGTCAGCTAGTAATAAAGAAACTTCTTCCATATGTGAGCCTCCTTTCTCTTCGAGCTTCTTTTCCTCTGTCATTTGAAGAAAGGCACCTTTTCTTGTGACCTTGTTATTTTTGTGAGAAATACCTACAAGCGATCAATCACCGGATGCACTTACTGTGTCTCAGCTATGCTCAGTAGCCCTGAATCAGCTCTATTAGCACCTGGCCTCTTACATCTCTGAGATACACCTTGCCCTTTCCGCTGTTGCTACCCTTCCCTGGCTTTTTTAGGGCTTGCTGTGCCTAGAGGCAGTTGTGGTGTTCAGACCTGGAGTGTGGATGTCAGTCTCAAATACTTGTGTCTCCTGATGTGTCAAAGATGGGAGATGTGTAACTGTCTCTGGCAAAGTTTACCCTGGGGCTGGATGCCATACAGATCTGTCCTCGCTGGACAAAGGACTGGTATTTGAGACATTCTCATCCTAGTTCTGCTTCTAATCTGCTCAACTGATCTGAGGCCAGCAATTTTTAACTTTGTGTCTCTGCACATACCTCTTCTGAGACTTCTTTAAGTGCTAGGAATAGGTAACTCTCACTTACTAATTAGCAACACCTACTACGACATAGATATACCTCTTAGCTAAACGTGTTTTATACAATACCGAGAGCTTGCTAACCACATCACAAAAAAAGCATTTTTGTCTATGGTGTATTGGTTCCCTTGCTCGTTAGCCAGTTTCTTTCATTAGGAGCTAGCCCGGATCTGCCGTTTTCTTCACTGCACTTCTTACCAGTATCGCTAACCTTGCAACTCCTCTTCTAATTGAGCTCATTATATTGAAGATGTTGGGAAAAAAAAGCCCAAATGACTACCATTTATGTTGCCAAATCAATCATCTTTATACAGATCAATCTTGAACTGGATAGTACATTTTCTTTGGGGAAAAACTGTTTAATTCAAAGGTAGAACGACTTCTGAAAACAACACACATAAACATATCAATGTGATGCGTATGTTCTATGTACATTAAGTATTCATGAAGCAACTGTGTGTTTTATTTTAAATTGAGTTTGATAGATGGCTGTGTCAGTACTTGTGTCCAGGTTATTTAAAAGTCAAGTAAAACTTGAATTTTTAGGGCATTCCATGGTTGCCTGTGTGTCTTATTTACATTACACAAAGGAGGAAAGCCTTCAGAAACACAGATTCATTTGACAACACCATCTGGTAAAAACAGGTGTAGTACCAATTAAAAACCACTTGAGGATACAGCTTCTTCAGATTAAGTATTTTTCCTGGTAGCTGAAAGTTGTTAGCATAAGCTTTATACTCCAGTGCATATCCATAGTAAAGTTTTCTTTCTTACCTAAAAAAACACCAGAAAACATGAGCTGTCAAAGCAAAGACGCAGATGCTCTTTCCTTAATGTGCCTTTTTTAAATTTCTCTCCTGTATTTGTCTCCCTGATAAGAGTTGTGATGGGAGTTCACCTTGGCTGGACACCAGGTGCCCACCAAGCTGCTCTGTTGCCCCCTCCTCAGCCTCAGCAGGATGGCAGGGGGCAGAGAAAAGAATATGATGGGAAAAAACTTCATGTGCAAAGATAAGGGCAGTTTAATAAAGCAAAAGTCCATTTGTGGAAGCAAAGGAAAACAAAAAATGTATTCTCCGTTTCCCATCAGCAGGTGATGTCCAGCCACTTCCTTTGAAGCAGTGGTCCCATACACAGAAAATTCCCCCACCTGCTCCCCAGCTTGCCCTCCTCCTTTCCCTTGGCTTTCATTGCTGAGCAGGCAGCATCTGGTCTGGAATATCCCTTTGGTCAGTTTGGGTCAGCTGTCCTGGCTATGTAGCCTCTCAACATGTTGCCCACCAGCAATATTTGAGAGGCAGCCATAACACTGGTACCTTACCACACAGCACAGCACTATGCTATGGGGAACATTAACTCCATCTCAGCCAAACTCAGTTTGTTAAGAAAACCACTGCTCTCACAGCTGGACACAATTTAAAGATACACCTTTCTCATGTTAAGATCTCAAAAATAGCTAGGAGTATGCAGTTATTTTGTCAATGAAGATACCAGAATGTACTCTACATTTTTCATAATATTATTATTAAGTCTACTTCAACTAAGCCCCTTTGCTAGGCAAGGGGTAACAGATTTACATTCAAGAGTCCCCCCCCACAGATCACCCACTGATACAGACCGTTTAATAGAGCTAACCTTAGCCAACTCAGATGCAGTGTGCTGAAAAGCTAAGGAGGAATTTGGAACACACCAGTTTTCTTTCTACTTTCTGATTCGCACCTTTGAATCCTGAGACCCCCTGTTCCACAGAGCATTGGAGGGGAGCGACAGGAAGGAAGGTTGGTGTAACACTAACCTACAGCACAGACCTTGGTTCTCTTGCTCACCATGACAACTTCGGAATGTGTCCTCCTTTCTGCTTTGTAATGCTATCAACTTTAAGAGTCTGTCAGACATTGTGTTCATGTCAAACAGAGGAAGGGGAGATAGCGGGGGGATGGGGAGGCAGGGAGGTGGAAAAAAAGGCAGTTTTTTTCCAAGGCTACAGTCTAGTTAACCAATAAAAACTAAAAGGTAGTCCTGACACTTAACGCCATACTTAATGTTTACCAGCATTACTATTTTAGCAATTAGTGCCTCCTTCCTCTGCCTCACTTTGTTGTTCCACCACACTACGAAACAGGTATTAGACACTGAAGCTTAAAGTTCTAGTTTTGCTTGTTGAAAGAGAATTAACATTTTAGACAGCCATCATTAAAACTTGGCATTAGCTGCTGCTCTCAAGAGTTTAATAAAAAAAAAAAGAAAGTCCTAAAAGCTACTCTTGCCAGTCTTGCACTTTAAGAACAAAGACCCATGAGCAAAACTCCAGAACAGATGGTATCTTTGGGGAATGTAATCCCTAAAAGAAACCCTAAGCTTTCAACTGCGTCCAATAATTATATGTTGGATCACTAAAAATTAATTACTCTTCTCTAACCCCCCTTCCCTCTTGACAAATCAAAAGCTGACTTACGCTCAGACTTTGTATTAATAATTTGCTTACTACATTCAGTACTGAAAAATCAGATGTTGCAAGATACACAACTTCAGCATTTACTCTTCTCACATAATTTATGAGAAGCCTCCCTGGAAAAACAATCAGGAATTCCACTTGTTATAACTACAGTTTTTCACTCTACTTCAAGTTTAGTTTAAGTACCATATTATGGAGCTGGTCAGGGTAGCAATAAACCAAGCTTGCAGTTTTCCATGTTGGAGAAACAACTTTCCCGCTCTTTTTAAACCCAGGTTTGCCGAATTTTAATTCCTGCTTTTCCTCACCATTACACAGATCTTCGCTAACACAATCTCCCAAATACTACAGAAGGCTATGGTTTCAGTGATCACCTCCCATCCACCTAATAGCTCATAGGTTTTATTTAGCGCAAAATGCAGAATTGATATCTCAATCACAACGTTGAGGAAGTCAGAGCTGTCAAACACAAGCAACTGCTCTTATAGCTTGGGAAAGAGAGAAATTCTGAGAACGTAAATCTTTATTTTTTTTTCTACATAACCATTAGCAGACACTGCACCAATACGGTTTTGCACCTTGTGTTACAATATGCAGGCTTAACACTCCATCTTCTTAACAGCTTTTTGTTTCCTATGGAGTAGTCTTGCATGAACTGCCACTGGTCTTGGGCTGGTTCTAACAATTCTTCCTGGGGAAAAAAGTAAGCACAACATGAGACTTGACACAAGCAGCACCCAGCTGTTTTCAGGAACATCCTCTAGGTCCCTGAGACTGGCACAAAGTTACAAAGGTCAGCTTCCCCCTCATCCTCCTGGAAAAAATTAAAAGCTAAAATCCCCAAATGTAATTTTGAAAGAAGTCTACATACAAGAGAGGCTCTTTGCCTGTCTAAGCAAGATTTCAGATCTTAACTACAAGTTGGTGGCAGCACTAGCACTTTCTAGCTGCTGGGAATCAATACGAAGTTTTGTAGTAGTAACTTATGCACACATACTCTGTGTGTTATAATTATAGATGGAGATTAAATGTAATGGGCATCATATGACAGTTTAAGAGAACAGTAAGCCAGTATACAAAGACGAGATTTAGTAATTTTATTTTGAAAAACAAGTAGCAGCCCTGTTATTAGATTCATTACTCACAATAGATTACACATATATTTCTGTTCCTAGTGTCTGACAGATTCATTCAAAAAGAGGGCACATCTTACTTTTCAGCCTTGCAACCCTCACCCCTACACCCCCGTAAAACCACCTGCAGTGCCTGTGGTTCTAGAGGTCTGGGATGGATTTCACTAGGTCATTTTCTACTAAGAGCACCAGCAAAGCATTAAGTGTACCTGTGTTTTTCATGTTGCTCAAACAGATTTTCACATTTCAATGCATGAAACCTGCATTTTTATAGTATTTTCAGGAGCATTCTCATACACTTGAAGGAATTTCATCACTTCACTAAAGATTTCTGTTCCATTCCTTCCCACAAGGAAACCAACAGAAGTAGATCCAAGCAGATCTTGTATCACTCAAGTTCACCACCTTCAGTTTAATTTTCCCCAAAAAGTTGACTAACTTGTCATGAGGAAATAGCATACAGTCTTGAAACAACTCCAGATTGACCAGTCTGGTAGCTGCTGGGAAGTCCCTTTCTGAGTATCCGTCTTCAGCATGAACAACTACTGGATCACAAACTTCTTTCAGAACTCACTCACCTTAGCTTACCTTAAGAGCTTGTCATCTTGTTTTTGTGATCTGCTGACAAATTATCAGTCTGCTTTCCCAGAGCTGCACTCACATTTTGAAAGCTGCTACTACAAACACCACACAATTACACAATCTGTATTTCTCTTCTGTAGTAGTTTGTACAGGATTATCAATATCTAGCACAGTGGGAAAAAAAAAAAAGACAATTGTTAATTGTTTATCACTCAAAAATATGAGTAATCCAAAAGATTCATTAATGGGTGCCAAATGCAATCCCAATTCTTCCTGAAACTTTTCCCTAAGTTTCATCTCTTCCTTGAACAAAACTCGTAATTCTTTGCTGGAAATATCACTGTGCAGCACTGTCTCAGCACCCTCCTCTTCATTATGCTGAAGATGTGTGAACAGGACATCTCACTCAACATTTCAGTTCAAGTTTCTGCTCTAAAGTAATTCTGTTGAACTTCACCACTTCACTACACACAAAGACTGAAGGACATAGCTGTACAGGAAACTAGTCACTCACCTCATGAAGGCAGCTGAAGGACAGCTGGGCAATCAGCACTGTGTAACTTTTTCCTACATGCCTGTTGGACGCTCAGAGGCTTTCACCACAGAGGGCTATCTCCGTGAGCTCAACTTCCAGCAAAACACACTAGAGCTCTGTAAGAAGCATTCATAGTGTTAAATATTCTGGTAGGAACAGACCCCACCACGCACCAAATAAGAGCCACCGTTGCTAGCAGTATTGAAGTATATTTTACACTTTCAACAGCCACCAAGAAAAGTCTGTTCCATGTACAGCAACGAGTAGAATACGTTATTATCCAATATTGACAGTCCTACAGAGGGCTTCTCTTTACACCTTTCTGACATCAGATGTAACTAACAAAAAGACAAATGCAAACCACAATTTTCCCCCATTAAAGAAGACTTTCATCTTTTCTGCAGTTGACTATTCTGAAACTTAGGTTTCAGACACTGCAGGTGTCTGAAATATTAAGTACTAATTACTTGCAGCACAGAAGAGGTTATCATGATAGATGGGATGGCTAAACAATGCTAGAAATAGCCATTATCATTTTAGTTTTTCCTCTTTTAGTAACTGTCAGATTCTTAGTTTAAAAAGACTGAAGCATAACATTCACCATATAACTGCTCAACAACACAGTTTCTACAGATTTTTCTTGTCCTTGCAAAAACTGGGAGGAGAAAGGTAAATAACCAGCTCCTTAAGTAGTTTGAGCAAGAATTCCTGTTTGCCTTTTTTGACACCACATTCATTCTGGACAGGAATGAATGGGCAACACAAAGGCAGAAATTTAATTATTAGAACTGATCATCTCTGAAAAAATAAAATAACAGCATATGAAAAAGATCAATTGGCAAATATTTAAAAATTCACAAGAAAAGAATATTTTATATAGTAAGCATTTCATATAGTAAGCATTTCATAAAAAATGTCAAGCACACCATGCTCTTGGGACATCTTGTGGTCATGCTGGTGCTTGCTTAGGCCACAGACAGACTTCCATTGCTTTCATCTGAAAGAAAAAGAAGAATACAATTTGACTTGGAAGAGTGACCAAGATACATGATAAATGAGCCGAAAAAGCAGTGTTGGCTGCATAGCAAAAGCCTGCTCAAATGAATCCAACATAAACCAGCTATGCAAAGAAATCAGAAAACTTGCTCTTCCAAAAGGTGAGCTTTTGGAGAATTTCCAAAAGTGAGAGAAATGTATATAAAAAGTTTCAAAACTAGAAAGTCCAGGGTATTAAGGACCACCAATTGTAGAACTGTCTAGGCTAGAAAAACCTAAGATGAGTCCAACCATCAACCTAACACTACAAAAACCACCACTAAACCATGTCCATAGGCACTGTGTCTACGCATCTCTAAAATATCTCTGGGATTGGTGATTCCACCTCTTCCTTGGGCAGCCTGTTCCAATGTTTGTTACTCTTTTGGTGAACAAGTTTTTCCTAATACCCAACTTAAACCTCTCCTGGCATAACTCGAGGCCATTTCCTCTTGTCCTGTTGCCTGCGACTTGGCAGAAAGACTGACTCCCACTTCTCTACAACCTCCTTTCAGGTAGCTGTAGAGAGCTGTAAAGTCACCCCTCAGCCTCCTTTGTTTCAGAATCAACCACCCCAGTTCCCTCAATGATGTGTGGAAATAGACTCCCCAACTAGAAAGTTGTGAAGTGGGTATGCTTATTCAGCGCTGGGCAGCAGAGGGGGTCACCCCACCAGAATCATGCATGCCTAGCATGGCAATTCACCTTACTTTTATGCAGCAGAATGTTACATATTCATCAGATTTCTCAATACGCCTATATATATGCGTGACCTGTCCCCACTTCGGATTAGAATTAGCCCTAAGACATCATTTTCCTCAACTCCTCCCAACCGCGCTTGCGCAGTGCCTCCTGGTGGTGGTCGCTGGGGGTCGTGAGGATGAAGGCTGTGTGTCTTCCTCGCGATGCACTTTTCTGTTGGTCTCTCTCCAAGCCACACAGGCGGTTTCAGCCGGCACCTCTTCCTCACTAGGTATTCTTTGTTCGAACCGTAGAACACCTTTTGCAACCTCATATGCTCTCTTTGTTTCTTTTTACCTACGGGTTGCAACGTTTCCTGGCCGTTGGTTGTTTATTCGTTTTGCTTAAGCAGCTACAAACGGCTGTACGTATATTTCTGTTAAGAGAAGGGCTATTTTAATTACCCTTCCTTTCCCACCAACTCCTCATTAAGACTTGCTCTCTAGACCCTTCACCAGCTTCATTACCCTTCTCGGGACACGCTCCTGAACCTCAACGCCTTTCTTACATCAAGGGGGCCCCAAACCGAACACCGTATTCGAGGTGGGACCTAACCAGTGCCTAACCTAACTGGGAGGCGATCACGTCCCCAGTCTTGCTCAGGCTACTCCTGACAGAAGCCCCAAGGTGACTGAATGCCTTGTTCCACCTAGGCTGAACAGTGAAGGGTTAATGGAAGCTCGCCCATGTGCTCAAGCAGTACGGCTATTCCCTTCACCGAGCGGCCCTCCCAGCCCCCGTGCCCGCCGCACCTCCCCCGGCGACAAGGACAGCACCGGGCTCTCAGAGAGGCCGTTTCAACGTCCGCAACCCTTTCCCGTTACCGGCTCAGCTTCCCCCCGGCAGCCCCGCCCGCTGCAGCCTGGCCTACCTCTGCAGGGAGCGCCCGGACCCGCTGGGCCGCCGCTGGCAGAGGCCGCTCAGGACCACGGAGGGCTCTCCGCATCGGTCCCCAACAGGAGCACATGGCCGTCGCGCGCCCCAGCCGCCACCCGCCAACCTCAGCGCGCGCCGAGAAAAGGACCGACAGCCTTTGCTGATCCCGGAGTGCCGGGAGAGGAGCGAACCAATACTCCGCCGAGGGGGGAGAGAGGGGACAAACACTCACCAGGAACCAGCACCTCCCGCAGCGCAGTTACCAGTACTGGCTCTTCCATAGACGTAAAGTAAGAATTTTCAGCAGGCGGAGTCCCTGTCAGGCAATCCCACCGTGGTGCAGGGCGGCGAGGTGGCGGGAAGTATCGTCCCTGACCCCCCGAACAAACAGAACGATGGAGACTCTGGGGGAAGGGGCAGGGCTCTCCTCCTAGCCGCCTGCGCATGCGCAGCGCCGTCGCAGGGGCTGTGAGGGAGGGCGGCCAGTAGGGGGAGCTGGGTAGAGTAGTTCTCGACGCCCGCTGCGGCGGCCGTGAGGGTAGTGCCGCCGCCTGCGGGGGGTGCTCGCTGCCCTGGAGCGGGTGGCCTTTCGTGCTGAAGTGGCCCCGAGGGGAAACTAGCTGTTTCGGTGGCGGGGTGGCTGCCTGAGGCATATTTTACGCCAGCGAGCTGGGCGCTATGGGGTTTTCAGCAGTGTGAGTTGCCCGATCTGGGCCCCTCACAGCACAGGTACTCTGCCACAGAAATATCCCATGCCTTGTGCTGTCAGTGCGTTAATGTTCCCTGCTTCGGTAGTCTCTGGAGGGCTGGCACGGTGAGCGATGATCCTCAGGCTCACAAGGGGCATTGGGTTTCCCCTCTGAGCATGCAGGTGTGTGTTTTTGCAGGAGCCCTCATGGGCTTCATCGTGAGGCAACTGCACGTAAAAGCTGATAATACATAACTGCTTGTTGGCAATCATATAGCCAGTGCCTTGCTGCTGCTCCCCAGTTGGAGGCTCAGCAGAGTAAACAGCCTCAGCTGACTGAGGTGGTAGCCCAACTGTGCGATGGCGCTGGGCATTGAGCGGTTGAATGCTGGCAGAGACTCAGTTCTGAATGCGGTTTCCAGATTTGCTGCCCATGGAGGTGGAGGCTATACATACCATGTTTGAAAGGTACTGAGAAGAGGGAATAGAGCCATTAACGTACATCAGGAGGATCAACTGGACCATAATTGGACAAAAAGCAGCATAAGGCTAGTAGTCTCTGTATGAACCTTGAGACCCGTACAGCTCTTACATATCTTGCTTGTGCTTCTTCTTAGAGCTGATGTGGCCTGCTTGCTGCTTCTAGCACTTCCTTACCTGGGAACAGCAGAGAGAGCAGTTACATTTGGTGTACAGAAGGCAAAGTCGCAAAATCACTTCTGCAGGACAGCCTGATATGTGACATCTTAGCTAAATTACAGCAGGTCATAAACTGGCTGCCAAATGACCAAGTGTTAAAGAAGAGGCATGATTCACTGCAGCCTTGATATTTGGACGGGGGGTGGGGGGAAGGGAGGGAGCCAAGAGGTAAGCAAAAGTCACCATTCACGGCTTCCGGGGAAGCGTACAGACTTGCAGGGGTGCTGGTTTCTTCCTGTGGTAATGTAGGCTCAGTTTGCATTACAGAAATTAGGTTTCGTATCATGGTGCTTAAGCAGATCTCTAAAACAGAGTGTATTAGTGTTTTGCTTAAGTTTATAGGAAAGTTTATAGCAATTACTGTTAACATTAATTTAAAGCAGATTCACTTTTGGTAGCTTTAGCTTGTCATTCAAAATTCTGATTTCCATATAAGATTGTCTCAGGCATTGCCTCCAGCCTAATTTATGCATGAATAAAGGTCAGCACTTATAGTAGTACTTAAAATACAGAAGTAGTTGGTCTTGCAGAGGACACTGATCAGGTTGTTGCTGACAGTCAGACTAGTAAATCAGTGGAGATCTGTTACTCTGTGTTGCTGATGCAGTGAAGTGTTGATTTGCAGCTCATGGACATCTGCCTCTACAGAAGTTTAAGTCAAATGGAACTAGTCCAGATTTTGATTACGTAAGCCAACAGCATAGTGAAGAGAAGGACTTTCATGTTTGTGACATTTGTTATTTTTTCCTGGGGATACAGGAGAGCTTGAATAGCTTCATCCGCATAGATGAAGCTCCATATAGAGCTCTATCCATAAAATCCTAATTGATTATATGAAAAACTTGGGCATTTCAGGCATCCCCATGATGTTACTGCATCACAGAATCACAGAATGGTTTCAGTTAGAAGGGACCTTCTAGTCCAACCCCCTTGGCATGGTCAGGGACATCTTCCGCTATACCACATTGCTCAAAGCCCCATCCAACATGACCTTGAACACTTCCAGGGACGGGGCATCCACAACTTCTCTGGGCAACCTGTTCCAGGGGTTCAATACCATCACCATAAAGAACTTCTTCCATATGTCTGTTCTATCTAAATGTCCCTTCTTTTAGTTTAAAACCATTTAAACGGGTTTTTGTCCTGTTACTACAGGCTCTGGTAAAAAGCTTCTCCATATCTTTTTTTTACACTCCCTTTCAGAACTGAAAAGCCACAGTTAAGTCTCCCAGGAGCCTTCTCTTCTCTGGGCTGAACAACCCCGGTTCTCTCAGCCTGTGTGAGCCAATGCAGGCAGGATGCAGGAATAACCACAAACCACAGACAAAGGGCAAATTTAATCTCAATACCTCATGGATCAGGGAATCTCTGAAGCAACATCTGGCCAGAGGCAGGCAAGCAGGGGAGACAGGTGCCACAGAGCAGGAGAGTCCTTATTAGCAAGAGAGTCCTTATTAGCAAGAGAGTCCTTGTTGGCCAGAGAACATAGGAGAGAAAGTGAACTGACTCCCTGTGCTAGCTGGTATTTCAAGGGTTCGAGCAGGCATAGCTCTTTCCCCGGTGCTTTGATCTTCTTCAACATCAGGGCAGGAATCTCATGCAGCCAAGATAAGTTGTTCCTGAGTCCATCACAGACTTATGTTATATCTAAGAGCAGATGTTCTAGCCACTAGCATACAAGATTAAACAATTTGTGTGATGTATGTGTTTCCCAGCATGCCAGGTGTGAGTCACTTGAATGTACTTAGAATCCTCCTCGCCAATCTTCCATTACTTTCCCACACAGTCTGTCTTCACATGAGAGGTGTTTCAGCCCTCTGTCTGGCTATACTCATGACCCTCCTGTGGAGATGCTTTAGCAGGTCTGTGTCTTTCCTGTGCTGGGGACCCTAGAACTGGAGACCCCATATGGTGTCTCCTGAGAGTGGAGTAGGACTNAACATAGGAGAGAAAGTGAACTGACTCCCTGTGCTAGCTGGTATTTCAAGGGTTCGAGCAGGCATAGCTCTTTCCCCGGTGCTTTGATCTTCTTCAACATCAGGGCAGGAATCTCATGCAGCCAAGATAAGTTGTTCCTGAGTCCATCACAGACTTATGTTATATCTAAGAGCAGATGTTCTAGCCACTAGCATACAAGATTAAACAATTTGTGTGATGTATGTGTTTCCCAGCATGCCAGGTGTGAGTCACTTGAATGTACTTAGAATCCTCCTCGCCAATCTTCCATTACTTTCCCACACAGTCTGTCTTCACATGAGAGGTGTTTCAGCCCTCTGTCTGGCTATACTCATGACCCTCCTGTGGAGATGCTTTAGCAGGTCTGTGTCTTTCCTGTGCTGGGGACCCTAGAACTGGAGACCCCATATGGTGTCTCCTGAGAGTGGAGTAGGACTGAATCACCTCCCTTAACCTGCTGACCCAGGATACAATAGGCTTTCTAGGCTGTGAGTGCACACTGCTGGTTTACGTCCAGCTTTTTATCCACCAATACTCTCAAGTCCGTCTTGGCAGGGTTGCTTGCCATCCCTTCATCCCCCAATCTGTTTTGATACTGGTGGTTGCCCTGACGCAGGTGCAGGAGCCAAGTGCAGCGTCCTTTCTTTATGAGTTTTTCTTTTTTTAATCTGTTTGATTTAAGTCCAGCAATAGGGTTTTAATCTGAAATAAAATTGAAAAAGGAATGACTTTGTGTCAGGCACTTCTGTGGCCTTTATATTAGATGTTCACAGTGAATCTGAATTTCTAATTTCTGAATCTATTAACATTTTGATATAACCGTCTTTATGAAACCAGGATATGCCAACTTGAGGTAATAATTAACAGTAATTCTTAGTTACCTAGTGAATGAAAGTATCCTCTTGAGGTGGAAACTGATACATGGCTTCCACATATCTAGGAGCTTTATCAGAAGGTGCTGGTGAATCGTGCTTTGGCAAGTTATGACACTGCTGTCCCAGCAGTATGCCTCGGTATTCTGCCACAGGTTACTATTCATGTTGTATGGTTAGCAGAAGTGAATTAGCTGCTCTGATACACAGGCCGCTTGTAGCTTTCATGGCCTCTTATGTGGCATCTGAGCTAAACCACTGACCTGCCACATGCAGTGGCTGAGGTGTTTCAGTCTGTCAACTCAGCCACAGGGCACAAGGGGAGAACTTGACCCTGCAGTGATTAAAACAGAAAAACTTACCTACCTAGTGAAGGACTTGAGACACTCGGCCTTTTTGACCTTGACATTAACAGGGAGATATTATTTTCTCTTTGTTTCATAAAGGTGTGATGAACGATTTAATCACTGCAATGGTTTTGCTTTGTCAGTTGGTGATATTTTTTAAAGTGGTTTCAGCCAAATGTGTCAAAGACCTAGGGAAATACTAAGTTCTGGAAGGTTTTGTGAAAAATCATCATGTGGCTAGTCAAAAGACCTGCTAGGTGTTGCACATATTATTTGTCATCTGGCCAAGTGGAGAAAGCATGGGAGGGAGTGGTGGTAATGTCTACACTCTCTGATGTAGACTTCTCCACTGAATCATAGGGCCATCTTGTGAGTGACACTGCCGTCTTCCAGTCTATGGTACACTGCCTGTGGTCAGGACATACACAAGTAGGTGTATGTGGTCAGGATTTGTGTCTCCCAGCTCCACTGAGCTGCTGAGAATGCAGCACCGAAGTGAATCTTGCTGGCTACCTAAACTAAGGTTTTCCCTTTCTGTGTAAATGTTGTTGAGCACTTCCTGACCATGCACAAAAGGCCTGTTCTTATCACAGGCTTTTGATGGCATTGACTTCAGTTCTAGAAAGTACTGGATATCAGGAGTGATCTCTTCATTCACTCTTATTTCCTATTTTTCAAGTGTTATTCAACAGCAGGCAACTGACATCCTCAGATGAGGACTGCTGCTTTTTTTTTGTTCCTCCCCCCACTCCCCCGGAAATGTCATGTCAAATTACGTCAGCTTCGTATAAATTTGCCACTGCATGCAAGGGAGGAGAGTGAAGTTAACAATCTGACCCAATTCAATATTCAGTCACACTCTGCAAGGACAGTGCAGTAGAGACAGTTTTGGCTCCTCATCTCTTCCAGTAGTCATTGATTTCCTGGGACACTAATAAGCAGTCAAAATCTGAATCTGTCATAAATACCTTGTTTCGTTCAACTCTGTCTGGGTGTGTCCTTAGTTTTCCTGAGTGGATTCCAACACTACCCTGTAAGGGTATGGTCCCCTGTTGTGCTTTCTTCAGCAAGAAAACTAGTTGCTGCCCTTCCTGGCTTGAGGCCTCTTGTTCCTGTTCCCAGCGTCAATTAACTGCTTCATGAGTTTCCTCAGTGCCAGTATTTGTGGCAGCCTGCCACAAAATGGGTCACTGAAACTATCAGAGCTTCTGAAAACAAGTGATTTGGCTTTGGGCACAATTAAAATGTGCAATACAAGAAAATAAACAAAAATGGTTAAATATAACCTTAGTAGAACAAATAAACATTAAGGTATAGCGTAAGCACTTTAGGATGTGTGTTGCATAGAAAGCTTGCAGATCCACATATTCTTTTCTTCCTTTTCCTCACATAGAATAATGGGCTGCTGTGTACACAACATTTTAGTGATGTTTCAGGAAATCCTAACAGAAGATGATAAAAAGAGCGTCTCAAGGGAGTATTGCAAGTAAAAGTTGAAATGTCTCTCAAGTACTTTGTATGATATTGCTCCCGTCTTGAGTGATTGATTTGGGGCACTTTCAATCTTCAGTGCTTTGGGGCTTTCTGCATGCCCTTGCTGAATTCCCACCAAAGTTGCAGGATGTGATTTCCTTGGCTTTTTGTCTGCTTCATTTCTCTATTTTTTTTTCTTTCCTGCAATCCACCAGAGGTCAGTGTAATGCCAAGAATGATGAGGAATGGGGACAGGGTAATAATGCCAAGTTTCCGCCAGTTGCTAGGATCATAGGAATTATTTGAGTGCAGCAGTGCTGCAGTGTACCTTGTCTTTTACCAGTACCAGTTGAATTGGGGGGTGGGGGGGGCGGGTATGAAGCTGACAGAAGGTCAGCGCAAGGTCACCTGAAGATGGTGAGACTGTTAGAGGTTGACAGAACTCCAGAAACATGAAGCTTGCTGTATCTTTCAAATGGTCTTAACATAAACTAGGGTGATTCCATATATGCTGGAGAGCCAAAGAAATGACCCAAGTCTTGCTAGCTCTTGTTTCAGTGGATCCTGGTGCTAACACAGATCACAGAATGTTTTCAATTTGAATGAGAAAATAGTTTGTTTTATACACAGTTTCTCACTCCTTGTTTAAAGTTTGTGTATTATGTATTACGAGGTGGGATGAACAAGTTCCCAGGATTTGTGCCTTCATTATTTTACATATTATTACCAATTTTTACAGCAGGCACTCCTGTTTTTCAGGCTCTCTTTTTCATTATTTTCATTTTGTTTTCCTGAGCTTGTTAGGAAATAATCTCACCTGTTTTGAGATAGAGTGCCTACAAATGCCATACAAAATTCTGGCTGAGTCTGCGCTGCTGGTTTCTACAGAAGGACTCTGCTATTTTTATTATTATCCCATCTCCCATTCATAAATGCATTTCAATGTTTCCCATCCTTTTCCTAACAGCACCTGTGGATTGAATAAAGGCCTTCCCTGGGCTACAGTGACATGTCAGCTTCCTTCAGAACTGATAATATTAATTGGAAACATTTTAGGACTCCTAACCTATTATCTCTATGGTACTTTACTTTTTATTTGTTGTTACTCAATTTGTTTGCCATTGTATTTGCAGGTTTAGCTGACTTGTGCAGGCTCTTCTGAAGTTCCTCTCAGCTTCTACTGGTAGCCTGAAAAACTAACTATGTTTGGTTAAAAAACTCAGTAAAATACTGGTGCTTGAAGAAATCTGTTAAATGTGTGATACTTTTTTCTTTCAGAACTTTCCATAGCCACTCTGTGTATACAAAGTCTTCATCTAGTGGATTGCATTTGGAGCTTGTTTCCTCAGGGTGAAGAGTTTTACCTTCCTGTTCAGTGATTTGTTTCACTATGAACGAGGCAATAGATTAGATTATCCTGGAGGAGAAAAAAAAAGTAATTGAGCAAGTGCTTTTTCTCACCTGTGATGTGAATCCACTGACTCTTGTGTTACTGCTAGGACTGAAAGTTTGGTATAAACTATCCCAGGCTCAGGCAAATTAGTTAGCAAAATAAATTTTCAAGCACTCTGAGCATCCCTGAAAGAGGACTCATGTACAAATCATAGAATCATAGAATCATAGAATCATTTAGGTTGGAAGAGACCCCTGGGATCATCAAGTCCAACCATCAGCCCTACTCTACAAGTTCTCCCCTACACCAGATCCCTCAACACCACATCTAGTCTACTCTTAAACACAGTCAGGGAGGGTGACTCCACNCTGAGGTGCCCAGAACTGGACACAAGACTCAAGGTGTGGCCTCACCAGTGCTGAGTACAGGGGGACAATCACCTCCCTACTTCTGCTGGTCACACTATTCTTTATGCAAGCCAGGATGCCATTGGCCTTCTTGGCCACCTGGGCACACTGCTGGCTCATGTTCAGCCTCCTGCACCCCCAGGTCCTTTTCTGGCAGGCAGCTCTCCAGCCACACTGCCCCAAGCCTGTAGCGATGCATGGGGTTGTTGTGGCCCAAGTGCAGGACCTGGCACTTGGCCTCATTGAAGGCCATGCCATTAACATTGGCCCATCTATCCAGTCTATTCAAGTCCCTCTGTAGAGCATCCCTGCCCTCAAGCAGATCAACACTCCCACCCAACTTGGTGTCATCTGCAAACGTACTAATAGTGTTTTCTATGTCCCTATCTACATCATCAATGAAGCTATTAAAAAGGAAAGGCCCCAATACTGAGCCCTGAGGAACAAATGTGTGAGTCTGCGTGTCAGATCACAGACTGCTCCCCTAAATACACTTCTAGGCTAATTTATTTCCACAGGTAGATATAAATAATTCTCACACTTACAGGAAAAGCTATAGAAAGTCAGTTTGGGAATTGCTTTGTGTGGAGATCTCCACAGCAGCATATATCATATATCTGTTTACTCTTAAGTTAAAAAGAAAACTTGAAACTGATGCAGGAAAATGATGCAATAGTTCCTGGTGGTGTGGAGTGTTCGCAATTGTGCTTGGCAGCCTTGTGTTAACTGCTCAGCTGCTCTGTGGAGTTGGTAGATAAACTTGCCCCAGCTTCTGCTTGTGAGAATGTGGCCTTTGTGAAGGCAAAGGATTATTAACTTATGTGTAGGAGGACTGATTCATTTCAGAGCAAAATATTTTGTGTGTATATCAGCACTCTTTTGCTCTGTATGTGGCATTTACACAACACTTGTTTTGGAGAACTTTAATTCCGGATACATTTGCACATTCTAGAAATAGCTTTTATTTTCAAAACATTAGTTAACATAAACATACACCCACTCATCCTTGCCAGCATTGTTATGGCTTTGTTTATTTGTTGTTGAGAAGCTCGATCAAGGTGGGCAGTAAGTACACATAATAATTATTTGATTCTCTAAATCACCACTGTGGTAATTTACTACCAGTAGTGGTAGGGCTTTTCACGGTGATTTGTGAAGTAGTTTTATTCTTCCTGCAGAAGCTTGGTCTTACTATGGCTCTTTGCAAGCTAGCCAGGAGTAGGGCGTTCAGTTAATTTGGTACTGGGCACATTTGAAGTATGGCTTCC
>VZTM01001721.1:0-35216 GCA_013400555.1 Jacana jacana | reverse complement strand
CCCCCCAAATTTATGAGACAGGCAGCGTCCCAGTGTCCCAGCCCGGCCCCGCAGACAGGGGTACCACCCCCCTGCTCTTGTCCCCCTCCTGGTGTGTCCCCCGGGAGGGCCTGGGGGGCAGGTGGAGAGGTCAGGGGTGGCATCAAGAAGGTGGGGGCCTCAGTCCCCCGCCGAAATTGGGCTGAAAAAGTGTTAAAAATGTTACTNTTCGTCCGTCCCTCCATCCCTCCATCCCTCCCTCCCTCCGTCCGTCCGTCTGTCCCCAAGAGGCCGCTGCTCCTCGGCATCGGTCACTGCAGGCTCCCAAAGGGCTCCTCACGGAAACACGAGGCGGGCGAGCGTCCCGGGGGGCGCGGGGGGAGCGCCCTCCCGCTCCCTACTGCAGCAGCTTCGGTACCTGCACCTGCCGGAGAGGACACCCCGTTACTGAGGGGGACGGTGAAAGGGGACACTGGGCTGGCCCGGGGGTGTGGACCCAGCGTGGTAGAGCTGAGCCTCCTCTCTCTCCGCTGCTGCAGGGGATGCTCAGTGCCCCAGGGGAGATCCATCCTCTTAGAATGGGTTGGGTTAGAAGGGACCTTAAAGATCATGGAGTTCCAACCCCCCTGCCCTGGGCAGGGACACCTCCCACCACACCAGGCTGCTCCAAGCCCCCTCTAACCCAGCCTTGAACCCCTCCAGGGATGGGGCAGCCCCAGCTTCAACCTGGGCCAGGCTCTCACCACCCTCACCCCAAAGAAGTTCTTCCCCACATCTCAGCTCCATCTCCCCCTCTGCCAGGGTCAAACCCTTCCCCCTCCTCCTAGGGCTCCCCTCCCTCACCCAGAGTCCCTCCCCAGCTTTCCTGGAGCCCCTGGAGGGGCTGGAAGGGGCTCCAAGGTCTCCCCGGAGCCTTCTCTTCTCCAGGCTGAACCCCCCCAACTCTCTCAGCCTGTCCTCCCAGCAGAGGGGCTCCAGCTCTCCCAGTATCTCCGTGGCCTCCTCTGCTCCCTCTCCAACAGCTCCCTGTCCCTCTGCTGTTGGTGGCCCCAGAGCTGGAGGCAGCACTGGGGTGGGGGTGTCTCCCCAGAGCAAAACAGAGGGGCAGAATCCCCCCCTGGCCCTGCTGGCCACACGGCTGGGGACACAGCCCAGGGTGCAGGGGGTTTCTGGGCTGTCAGCCCATGTTACAGGGCGAGTTGAGCTTCTCACCCACCACCACCCCCAAGTCCTTCTCCTCAGGGCTGCTCTCCAGCCTTTTGTGGGGAGCCCAGCCTGGGACACAAACCGTCAGGGCTTAGTGAGATGTTTCAAGGCATTGCTGGGTTGACTGTTGGACTCCATGACCTTAAAGGTCTCTTCCAATACAAACAATTCCATGATTCTATGATTATGGTGGGACCAGAGCTGGAGACTAGCCATCCCTGGGCTACCTCCCACCTCCAGGGGTATGGGCCCAGCCATGCCAATGTGGCACCAAGAGCTTGGTAAGCTGCTGCCCATGGGGACTCGCTGCCTGCAGACATGAACACTGGTCCTCATGGGTGGACCAGCAATGTGCCCTTGTGGCCAAGAAGGTCAATGGCCTCCTGGAGTGGCCAGCAGGTCAAAGGAAGTCATCTTCCCCCGCTGTACTGCCCTGGTGAGACCACATCTGGACCACTGGGACCAGTTCTGGGCTCCCCAGTTCCAGAAGGACAGGGAACTGCTGGAGAGGGGACAGCGGAGGCTGTGAAGATGCTCAGGGGCTGGAGCATCTCTCTGCTGAGGAAAGGCTGAGGGACCTGGGGCTGTTCAGCTGGAGAAGAGCAGACTGAGAGGGGATCCCATTGATGCTGAGCAAGAGCTAAAGGGTGGGGGGCAAGAGGATGGGGCCAGACTCTGCTCAGTGGTGCCCGGGGACAGGAGAAGGGGCAACGGGCACAAACTGAACATGGGAAATTCCATCCCAACATGAGGAGGAACTTCTTGACTGTGAGGGTGGCAGAGCCCTGGCAGAGGCTGCCCAGAGAGGTGGGGGAGTCTCCTTCTCTGGAGACATTCAAACCCACCTGGACACATTCCTGTGGGACCTGCTCTGGGTGACCCTGCTCTGGCAGGAGGTTGGACTGGATGGTTGCCAGAGGTCCCTTCTGACACCCACCATTCTGTGATTCTGTGGGTGTGGGTGAGCCTCCCCCGCCCTGCAGCTCAGCATTGCTCCTTCTCTGCATGAGGAGCTCCTGGATTTCCATCTCCTGGGGTTACAGGGTAAAGCTGGATTCTTCCTTGGGTCCCAAACCCTGGAGCCAAACCCAGCTGCTGGAACGAGGTGGATCTGCCCACCCCAGGGGCTCTGCCATGGGATGGACCTGTTGACTGCGGTGTGCCCTGGAAGGGATGGTACAAAGAATGGATCTGTCCATCCCATGTGCTCAGCGAAGAGATGGATTTGCCACCCCAAGTCCTTGGCACAGGGTTTAGGACCACAGATGCCCCACTCCTTGCCCTGCACCAGAGAAGGACAGTCCTCACCTCTCCACCACCCAATTGACAACAGATATGACCTCAGATCTCAGCCCACAGACCAACCCTCTGGGTGGACCTCACTGTAGGCACTTGCCTTCTTGAGCTGTTTGAGGTTGCTGGAGCGGATGGCAGCCAGGAGCTGGTCCCGTGAGTTCTTCTCCTGGACCGGCAGCGCCCGGTCTCCCAACTTCCTCTGTGTGGCTGGCGAGAGCGAGTTCCTCAGGTTCTCATTGATCAGCGGTGGGGCGAGTGGAGGGGGAGGCGGGGGCGGCGCGGCAGGAGCCCCCCCTTTCTTGGGAGAGCTTTTGGGGGAAGCCTTGGGGGATGGCTGTGGGGATGGCTTGGGGGACCCCTTGGGTAGGGCTCCAGGCTTGGGCACCTCCAGGAGGTCTTTCTTCTCCCCACGCTCTTGTGCCAGTTTCTGCTCCTGGAGGCGTTTTTGCCTCTGTTTGTCCATGTTTCGGCTCAGCAGGTTGGTGACTGTCATGCGTGGGCCGGCCAGCTCAAAATGGTAGCCCAGCTTGAGGAGGGTGGTGTTCTCCTTCAGGAGCTTGGCAATCTCCATCTCCGTCTTCCCCCCACAGATGTGCCGCTGGTTGTGGAAACGCAGCTCCGTCAGCGTGTTGTTCTGCAGCAGCGCCCGGAAAATGGCCAGGATGCCCTTGCCCGTGATGTGGTTGGAGTCCAGGTTGATGCTCGTCAGCACTTTGTTGGACTTCAGCATGATGGCGATGGCAAAGGCCACGTGGTCGTCGGCGCGAGTGTTGGCCAAGGCGAAGAGCTTGACCACGGTGTTGAACTCCAGGGCCTCGGTGAAGCGCACCAGGGTCTCGTTGTTGATGCAGTCTGAGTTGTTCACGTTCACTTCCGTGACCTCGGCGTCGTTGTTCTTCACCTTCTCAATGAGCTCGTCAAAAATGCTGGAGGCTTCCTCATCCTTGGCCTGATCCGAGGAGCTGCTGCTGGTGGGCTTGGAAGGGCTGCTGGTGGCTGCTGCCTCGGCCTCGGCCCCGGCCTCCTGTTTCTCCTCCGCTGCCTTTTCTGCCTCTGGTTGGGATTTCTCCTTCTCATCTGACTTTGATTTTTTCAAAGCTGAACTCTTTTCCTCTTCCTTTTTATCTTTTTCTTTCTTATCTTCTCCCTTTGTGTCTTTTTCTGCCTCTTTCTTTAACCCTGAACTGTTCTCTTCCTCCTTTTTGTCCTTCCCTGTGCTCTTCTTCAATGCAGAGCCCTTTTCCTCTTCTTTCTTGTCCTTCCCTGTGTCCTTCTTTGCTGCTGACTCCTTCTCTTCCTCCTTTTTATCTTTCTCTGCATCCTTCTTTAATGCTGAGCCCTTTTCTTCCTCTTTTTTACCCTTCCCTGTGTCTTTCTGTAATGCTGAGCCCTTTTCTTCCTCCTTTTTACCCTTCCCTGCATCCTTCTTTAACGCTGAGCCTTTATCTTCCTCCTTTTTGTCCTTCCCCATCAGCTTTTTCTCCATGGCCTTGACTTTGTTGTTGATAGCCTTCTCTTCCTTGCTCTTGGTCTCAGGCTCAGCTTTAACTTTGGGGTCTGTTTTCTGAACGCCTTCTTCCTTTTTAGAGTCCTTCCCCACTTTTGTATCTTGTTTCTGGGCCAGGTCTTTGGAAGAAGCTTCTTTTCCCTTTTCTTCTTCATTCTTGGCTCCCTTATTCTTCTCACTCAACCTGCTTTCCTAACAAGAAAAAAAACCACCAAGGCATTAATGAGACAGACGCCTCTGACCTCCAGACTTGTGACCCAGTCTCTTTGTCACCGGTTCTGCACCTCTGTCACATGGGAGCAGCCACAGGGCCCCTCGGGGCAGCTCTGCAGCCAGGGAAGGTGCGTGGGAGGAGGCAGGAAGGTGTTGGTAAAGTCTTGGACTACACCTACGAGGGACAAACTGCCCTAAACCGGGTATTTATGGGAGAAATCTAGTGAGAACATCATGCAAGGTCCCCAGAAGGCGGCTGGGAGGTGCTATGGGGGACTTTGGTCTGTGCCACAGCAGGGGACAGACCCATGGCCAGGACTCATCAGGGAGGAGGCGACCTGCTCCCAGTCCTGACGGTTTAGCCCTGAACACGAACCAGAGACTCCTCCATCCCCCTGCCGTGATTTAACCACCACATGTTCCCACACTCCAGCCCGTGGTTGTGCTTTGGAAGAGGAAAGTTTAGCCCACCCGTGGTTAAAGGGTTCAGGGGAGGGTTCAGCATCTGAGAGCCCCGATTGTTGGCAGCGCCTGCAGGACCCAGGTGTGCCAAGGTCCCCCTGCGGCTCCCCACAGCATCTCCTTCTGCCTCCAGTCCCTTCCCAAAGAGCTCCAGAGGTCCATGGAACACCCTCCCTCATCTCCCTAGAACAGACAATAACCTCCCTTTGCAGACTGTGCTGCCAGACCCCTTCCTGTCACCCCTCCTCACGGTCACCCTCTTTCTAACGACCTGTTGTTATCCTATTTTAAACCACCTTTTTAACCAGGGATGCCCAGGTGCTCTCCCACCTTTCTTCCCCAACCATTTTCCAGCTGGATGCTCTGCCTGGTCCAGAGCACCCACGTGCTTCCTGTGCTGGCCTGGACACATGTGCAAGCGGGGGAGCATCCGCAGTCGGTGACACAGGTGACACTGCTGATCCAGCAGTCCCACCCAGCCCTGGGCTCTGAGAAGGGCCTCCTTTTACCCTAAGTTCGTATGGTTTTTTAGCTCCCTGGGGGTCACAGTGTTTATTGCCTTGTAACTCTTGGCCTCTTCCCAGCCCATCTTCCCACGGCATCCAAAGCCCAAAGGCATCACAGCGGGGAAGAGCTTAACTGGAGTTGTCCCATCCTGGGGAGATTTTGCTGCACGTGTCGGGCAAAGCAGTGTCACTGCAACTGGCACCGCCTGCCCCTGGGGATGCCCCTGTCCCCCTGCGCCTAGAAGTCATGCAGCAGAGCGTCCTGGACCTCTGGAGTTCCCTCTTTTATCGCCAGTCCAGCCAAGATGCCCACTCGTCCCTTCGTGGGCCAGAAAACATTAGAACCGTGGAACTGTCTGGGTTGGAAGGAACGTTTGAGATCGAGTCCAACCATCAACATAACTCTGACAAAACCCACCACCAACCCATGTCACCGAGCACTCTGTCAACCCACCTCCAGGGATGGAGCCTCAACCCCTGCCCTGGGCAGCCCATCCTAAGGCTTCAGAGCCCTTTCTGTGTCAAAACTGTTCCTGATCTCCTGATCTCCACACTTGAGGCTGTTCCTCTTGTCCCTTTGGCTGTTCCTTGGGAGAAGAGACTGACCCCCTCTGGCTACACCCTCCTTTCAGGGAGTTCTGGAGAGTGAGAAGGTCTCCTCTCCAGCCTCTCCAGGCTGAACACCCCCAGCTCCCTCAGCCGCTCCTCACAAGACTTGTGCTCCAGACCCCTCACCAGCTCCATTGCCCTTCTCTGGACTCACTCCAGCACCTCAGTGTCTGTTGTGTGATAGAGGGCACAAAACTGGACCCAGCACTTGAAGTGGGGCCTCAACAGTGCCCAGTACAGGGGGACAATCCCCTCCTGAGTCCTACTCAGAGGTTTTATCTGCCTCTCTGCAGTTGCACTCTTCAAAAGCAATATTTGCCTCTGCTTTTTCACTCACCACGATGCCGCTGCTGTGTCTGGGGGACTCTGAGGAGCTCAGTCCGGCTCTCGGTTCCCCAGCGCGGCCTGCACCCGGCCTGCACGTGGGGGGACGCAGCCCCACGGCTCGACGGCCATTTCCTCACAGACTGCCTCTGGCAGCAGAGCATTTTCTTCTTTCCCTTCACGCTTTAGGGCTGTTTCATCACTTGCCTTTTATCAGTTAGACACCCCTTTATTGTAATTTTTACTATTTTTGGGAAGCACCTGAACCTCCCCACCCTGGCACAGCCAGTCCTGTGAGTGCTGCTGACCACGACCAGCACCAGCAGCTCCAGGACACAACATATGCCAGGTTGCAGCCTTCACCCATGGCCAGTGGGGCTGGGAAGAGTCTCCCAGCANTTTCATCACTTGCCTTTTATCAGTTAGACACCCCTTTATTGTAATTTTTACTATTTTTGGGAAGCACCTGAACCTCCCNGAGGAAGGGGAAGGGTTTGACCCTGGCAGAGGGGAGATGGAGGGAAGAACTTTGGGGTGAGGGTGGTGAGAGCCTGGCCCAGGTTGCCCCAAGAAGCTGGGGCTGCCCCATCCCTGGAGGGGTTCAAGGCTGGGTTAGAGGGGACTTTGAGCAGCCTGGTGTGGTGGGAGGTGTCCCTGCCCAGGGCAGGGGGTGGCACTGGGAGGGGCTTTAAAGTCCCTTCCAACTCAAAACAATCTGTGATTCTATTCTGTGATTCTCCGAGCAGATAACTGAGGAGAGATGAACCCCTGACATTGGAACCAAGTTTGCTGTACAGAGGAGAATCCTTCCATAAAGTCTGGGATTGGGTTTGGCAGTTTAAGCCTCCACAGCTGGGGAAGGAGCTGCTCCTGCCCCTTGTGGCTTGCCCAGCCCCTCCTGGTGCCTGGCTTTGGCAGCGCGGTTCATGCCAGCTGGAGCCGTGGTGTTTGTGTCCATGGCTGAGCAGAAGGTGACGTGGTGGGACTCCGCTATCTGGGCAGCAGGGTAAGGTCAGGCTCAGATCTACAGCTGAGGGATTAATCCCTGCGTCCTCAGCTCAGCCACAGTGAAGCCCACTGCAGGAGGAGGAAGAGGAGAAAGGACCAAGGCAAGGGGCTGGCAGCGCAAATGTCATCTTTGCTGCAGGGGCTTTAGGACTTTGGGGACAGGAAGAAGAAAAAAGCTCCTGGGAGATGCAGCTATGACACCTTTATGAGCTCTCTGGGTCCTCCCAGGGCTGGGACAGCATCGTGGCTTCACCCAGGGCCTTGAACCCCCAAATTGGACTCCAGACCCCCTGGTCTGCAGCCAGAGCTGGCCTCCTCCTCCAGACGACGGCCCGGCCACAGTGTCATCCCCAGCCCAGGGTCCCGTGGTGGCTGTGCCCATCAGAGTGTGGCTCTGCCGGCCCAGCACTGCCGGCCCTTGGAGACTCATTTTTTTGTGGAAAGAACTGGCCTGGCTGGGAGCGGGGCAGCCGTGGGGACTGTTTGTACCTGGCGGATAAACAGATGCCAGTTGGGAGGAGAGAGCTGTTTATTTAGTTAAGACATTTCTTGGCTCCCCTGCCTGGACCTAAACAGGCAACGGAAAGGCTTATGCCAGAGCCTGACCCCAAGGACCAAGGATGGGGCCACCAGAGATGTCCCAATGCCAGCAACCCCGGTCCCATGGGCTGCAGGGAGCAGGTGATGCCACCTCCTCTGCCAGTGAGCCACCAAGAGCTGCCCTGATCCCAGGGCTGGGGTGGTGCAAGGGTGCTCAGTGGCATCCTGAAGGGTGAAGGAATATCTGTGACTCCCGTCACTGAAGGAAGAGCCACATCTCCTGGCAGGAGGCTGGGCAGGAGGCGTGGGGGGGATAAGGACTCTGCTGCCTTGCTCTGTCCCCTGCCACCAGCGCCTGACAGAGCCTTCCAAGGGTTTTTGGGGATGTCCCAGGTTGGAGGTTTCTTACAGGTCCCTGCAAGAAGAGACAGTTGCCCCCCAAGGGCTCTGCAGCCCTTCCGTGTCCACACTCTGATGCCTCCAGTCAGGGCCAGCAGCCTCATCTCCCCACCAAGCTCTCCCAAAAGCCTTCTACTTCCCAGCCTGAGCTCACACAACTCGACAATGGGGAGCCCTGAGTCTCTCCTGAGCTCCCTGTACCACCCAAAACCAACCAGAGCAAAGGCTTTAGCCAGGAATCAGCACATCTTGGAGAAAGGAGGAAAACCCTGGAGAGAAGGACCCACAATGTCTCCTGTGCTCAGAGAAGGCAACAGATTTCTCTAAACAAGATGAAACAAGAGCATAATAAGATGCAAATCCCTGCTTGGTAAAGCTGCTGGGAATGTCTTGTTATGACATCCTTAGTGCTGTTCTGAATAAAATGCCCACCCACGGACGTGCTGCCACGTGTCCGGGTGTTGTGGCTTGGGGCAGCTCTTTGGGACAGGGAACTAGACTGAGGGAGCAGGACAAGGGAAAGAAGCTGGGGGAAAAGGAGCCATCTCTGCCCCTGGGCAGGGGAAAAAGGGAAGGCAAAAGATGTNGGGTGGTGAGAGCCTGGCCCAGGTTGCCCAGAGACGCTGTGGCTGCCCCATCCCTGGAGGGGTTCAAGGCTGGGTTAGAGGAGGCTTTGAGCAGCCTGGTGTGGTGGGAGGTGTCCCTGCCCAGTGCACGTGGTGGCACTGGGGGCTCTTTAAAGTCCCTTCCAACCCAACCCATTCCATAATTCTATGTCCCCATTATCCACCAAGGGATGGAGAGTCTTGTGCACCACTGCTCACTGGTGATGGTGCCAACGTCCTCTCCTCCAGGCTGGAGCTGAAGCATGTTGCTGCAGCTGGAGCTCAGCAGACAACCTTCTGGGAGGATGATGCAGAAGAGGAGAAAGAAAAGCATCCTCCCCCCTGGTCTTCAAACCCTGGCTTTCCCTGCAGCCGCCAGCGCCCCTTCTCCTGCAGCCCAAGCCGCCCGCCAGGCCTGTCTCCATCCACAGTGGCCAGGGCCAGCCCTGTCCCCTGGCCATTGCCATCCTGAGCCCTGCCTGCTCGCTGCTCCCCGCCGTGCTGGCATATTTACCCTGGGCACCTAGAAACCAGGGCCGCTGCACCCCCTCCCGTGCCGCGAGCACCGTTATGAGGGGAATATTTTTACACAGCGTGTCAGACCTTTAAAAATAAGCCTAATGAAAACAGCCTGGTACTCAGCTGATTAATCACCAGTGTTTTGATGAACTGAAATGCCTTCCCGTTTCCTCTAAATAGACTAAAATGAGCATTGCCATTGCTTGTTAGCGTTTGTAACCCTCAAACCCACTCAGATGTTTCCTTAAAAGGCAAAGGAGACTGGGAACTTCTTGCCTGGAATCTGAGCGTTCGCAGCCCCGCTCCCAGTGCCGGGCGAGGGACGGGGATGGGGCTGGAGCCGCCACACCAGCAGGGGCTGGGTGGGAGTGGGGCAGAGGGGCTGCCGAGGTCCCCTCCGAGGTGGTGGGGGTGTGAGGGTGGAGTGAGGTTCTCACCTGCTGCCCTGAAAACTCCCCAACTCGCTTTGGGGTAGAAAAATGCTTCTTGGATGGTAGATATTGATCTGGCTGTTTGCTCAGGGTGGTGAACGAGAGCTGGTCACCCCAGGGTTCAGTGTGAAAGGGGAACACAGGAGAGNGGACAGGACAGGACAGGACAGGACAGGACAGGACAGGACAGGACAGGACAGGAGGGGTTACCCAGGGACTCACCAATCTGCTCCTGAGCTGGAGGGAAGGGTCACTTTGCGGCCTGGCTGCTGCTGTTATGTCAGTCCCTGGCAGAGGGGACATATGGGAATGCATTTGTAGGAGAAATGTTTTGTCTTTGGAAGGGGCCAGCTTTCACCTGCCTGCAGTTATTTCCAGCAGCATGTCCTGGGAAAAGTCCCTTGTGGCCCACATCACCAGGCTGGGTGTGCTGCCCCACCATGCCAGCTGTGTCCTCAGCACAGCTAAAGAACAAGAATTGAAGCTGGAAGCCTTGGGGGGCATGTGCTGCCCAGCAGCTCCAAGTTGGCTCTAGTGCCCTATCTGGGTCTGTGAAGGGCTCAACTGAAAGGAGGAAGCCAGAAGAGCCCAGGATGGCTCCTCCATAGGGGTCACTGCTGGGAACTTGTGGCACACTACGCCCCAGCAAGAAACAGGACCATCAGCAAAAGGTCTCAGGGCCAAACCTGCATCTGCAGTTCACGTACAAATGGCTCCAGAAATAGTGAACTCAGCCCATGGCCTTGACACTGACTCGGTCTCTTAATGCCATCTGCAGCTCTGGTGGCCTCTGGAAGCCAACTGTGAGGTATCATCCCCCAGCTGGAAGACATCACTCTATGAGAGCATCAAGGGCAGAAAAAGGTAAGCCTGAGCCAGGATTGGGCCCAACCCAACCACCAGTACCCCTGCAAAATGTGGGGTGGTCTCCAGCTGCTGCTCACTGGGGGACAACGGAGACACAGGCTTCACACAGCTGAGCAGTGGGGCATGGTCCTCTGCTGTGTCCAGCTATGGGGATGCCTCTTCTTGAGGGAGGAGGAAAACATGGAGAAAAGTGAGAAGAAAGTGTCAGCACCTTCAGAAACTGCCCACACGTGGAAATTTATCCTGTCTAGCCAAGTCAGCCAAGCTGCCTCTCCACTTGTAGGCACAAGTCTTGCCACTACACTCTTGCAAGCACCAAGGGTTCATCACCACTTGTCACCAAACCAGCCTACACCAGTTCACAGCCCTCTTAAACCAAGATGCAGACATGTGCTTAGGGACAACTGGACCAGCTGGACTTAATTAATGCAGCAATTATTTCAGCCACATGGGTTAATTTCCGCATGTGCCCACCAGACACCATGAGTCTTCTCCTTGCAATTGTCTCTGCTCTCCAGAAACTCCACCAGCAGAGCCATTTTGGTGTGCTGGCTGCCTGGCACACGGCTTTGGCCACCAATAGAGACTCTCCACCCAGAGCCATGCACCTCAGAAACCAGCCAGAATCCCTCTAGAGATGTAGGGCTGGGGGGGTAAAACCCAGGCCAGGAGACTGTCCCTTTCTCCCAGCCTCTGCTGGGCTAATAAATGTCTCCCACTGCCAACGGGACGTTTTCAGCTCGTCTCTTGGCAGGGCATGGCTTAGGCAACAGCGACCCACTAGCAAAGCTCCATCAGTCCTGCACAAATCCTGAGTGATGGAAGGGCTTTGGGAGGTGGGAGAGCAGGGAAGTGGGGGAGACCCAGAGATGAGGGGAAACCTCTGAGGGACAGAGAGACAGCCCAGCAAGAAGTGTGAGCTGAGAGCTCCCAGATCAGACTGGGAAGAGAAAGAAACTGGGTTTGGTTCTTTGAAGTAGGGGGTTTAGGCATAATTACAGACCTATAATTAATGACCCAATTTGGAATCACTGCCTGAGGGGGTTCAGTCTGTCCTACACATGCTACCAAGTCCTACAAAGGTCTCCAGAGCCACCACAAGACTCTTGAGATCCAACATCATCCTCTGGAGACACCTACTGACTTGTGTGGGCTCTAAAGGAGTCCCAGTGTCCTCTCCATCCTGCCCAGCCACCACAAATTCCAGCCAGAGACTGTGAGTGAGGCACCAGCATCCCACCACCCCTCGATGGGACCACAGGTGAAGAGGGCTGAGGAGACACTAGCCACACGAGAACTCCCATGGGATGGGGATGTCTCCCAAGAGTGTCCCACAGCTCCAAGTCCCTCAAAGTGGCCAGTGGACAGAGGCAGGTTGGCTTGCACTTGGTGTTGCTGGGTATTTGGGTACCCACTGCCGTTACTCTCCAGGCATGTGAGAAGGTTGCTGGAGCCAAACTAAACCACAACAAGCTGGCCAAGCTGCTCCTTTCCTCTTTCGGTTTTGAGTAACTCAGGGACAACTCAGAGCCAAGGACATTCCTGAAAAAAATGTTGTGTCCTTGGCCAGGTCCTGAGAGCTGCTGAACCAGGATTGCCAGAGGCCAGCAGAGGAAGCAGGACTGTGAGGCTCTTGCTAATCCTGCTTGCCCAGGACAGCCCTGTCCAGGTCTAGGTGACACCCACACACTCACAGGGGGATCTGGCATGGTTCTACCTGCAGCTGCACCGGGGTGACCCTCCTGGTTCTTAGCAAAGAGCAAACATCATGGGCTGGTGCCATGAGATCCCCTGCTTGCCCCTCCTAAACACACTGCAGAGCTCTGGCCCTCCATGGTGGGACCCTTCCACGGCAGCACAGAGCTTCTCTCTCGGCATGTTTAAGGGGTTTTGGCACAAAGCAAGGGTGAGAGGACCTTGGCTTCCAGTGCTAGGACACACACAGACCTATCATGACCCCCCAGACAATATGTGCTAAAGCCCAGAGCGATGTAAACAACCTCTTTCCCTGTCCCGCCTTGGTGATCACTGTTATTTTAACGAGGAGCTCAGTTATTCCCCTTCCCCTCTGCTCAGACCCTCCTGACCCCAAATATCACCGTCTCTTGGCACTTCCCAGCCCAGTGTTTTTAAAAACATCCTCCTCCTGAGCTGTTCTCCAGAGACTGAGCAACTTCTGGCCCTGACTTTTCTCTTGCTTTGCCTTCATTGCTGAATTAAGGCTGATAACAAACATTTCAACTGGGTTTCCTTTAATAGAATATCTCCAGCCCTTCCACAGCAACGCGCAGCCGTTGCCAGAAAGCCCTTAAAGCCACTGGATACTCTTCAAATGGAAACTTTTGGTTCTCTAATAAAATCTGCTTTTAGAAGTTGGGTTTTTACTCCTCTACTCATTGTATTCCCAGCCCCTTCAACTGGCACTGCCGTGGCTGAACTGGATATTCCCAGGATGAGACCTTTTCTCTGATCGCCTCCTCCTCGGCAGAGGTTGCCAAGGGCAGTGAACTTCAGTGGTTCACACCACGGCCACCTCAAGGCTGGATTTCTGCCCAGTGTGCTTTCTGTGGGCAGCCCACAAAGAGCCTTCCTCAGATTTTGAGGAACAGACCTGCAGTTCAGCCCCAGCGTGCCTTAAATCCTGTCTCCTGTCCTCTGTGTCACTGGGGCCGGATGCTTGAGAAGCAGGGCTCTGGCTCCCAGCCTCCTAGGACTACATGGAGATCACCTGCTGGTGCAGGTCTCCCAGGGGTCCCATCAGCCAGCCCATGGGACCATCACAGACACCCCACAGCATCACCAGTCGCCATGGGCACACAGTGTGGGAGGATGAATCAAGGTCTTTGAAGCCAATGAGATGGGCCCCAGCCCCAGGTGCCTACTGCCCAAATCAGAGAGCTGGGGTGCTAGTCCATACCCTGACATAGCTTGTGAGAGACGGGAGCACTGGTTCCTTGGGCTCCTACACCACGTGGGAGCTGCAGCCAGAACACAGCACTTGATGAGATAAAGCAGGGCACGCCAGGAGTCACGCTCTCTAGTTCTCAGAAACAGAAGATTTTCCCTGAAAGGAAGTAAACTGCGGCTCCCTTTCTGCCACGGGTAGATCTTGTGGCTGTGAAGGTGCCCGTTCCCGTGCTGGCCATGTCCAACCATGCTATGGTTCCCCTGCCAGGAGGCAGGACTGCCCAGAGCCCTCAGCAGCATCCAGTAGGTCTTGAAGAAAATCCTGACCCAAATATCTCAGCCCTGGGCTACTTGGCTCAATGTCCATGGGCTGCAGGCAGCAGAGCACCCCTGTCACCCTGGGCTGTCACTGCTCCTCTGGCACTTCTGAAGCTCTTCTTCATGTTTTCAACGTTGTTTGCACCGTGCTCTGGGCAGAGGACAGGACTGAGCAGGACTCACGTCACCTCACAGCGTGGCCAGTCCACCCCGTGGCTTCGCAACAAGCTCCTTGGAAGCAGCCTTCCCTGCGAAGCCAGCCCCCCTCGCCCCACCGTGCCGCAGTCCCCACCGCAGCAGAGGGTGGGCTTGAGTGACACGACCCATTAATCCTGGCGTCCTGCTGGGAGCTGAGTCACCGAGACCGTTTTAGCAGCCAAACGATGCCATAACGCTGGGAAAGAAAGCGATACGCACAAGGACCCGGCTCCTTCCCCCCGTTTGTCTGTTTGTCAGCTCAGCACAAACAGGTAACCAACCTCCCGGGCAGCGTGGCCCGCATAAGCTGAGCCCCAAGCATTGCTGTGGATTTATCTGCATCCCAGTTGTGGGTGATGTAAATGCAGAGCTCAGCTCCTCACTTGGTTTATTTTTCAGGCTGACTGGAAGTTCAGCTCTTTTTCCTGCTTGTGCCCTTAGATGGACCGTGTCTCTCCCAGACAGAGCGTGTCCCACAAGTCACTGGGAACGCTCCGTGCTGTCCCTCGCCCTGGTCACGGCAGAACAAGGTTTCTGCCACCGGTTCCCAGCGTTACCAAAGCACCCATCTGGTGCTGAGGCTCCTTCTGGCCCTGCTTGCTCGGAAGCGCAGCTCAAACCCGGCCTGCGTTGCTCCTCGCTGGCTTCAGCTGCTCTCCACAGCAGATCCTCCAGGTACCTGTCACGGGATGGGTCCTGCTTCTCGTTCTGCCTCAGAGGTCTGGTTTATCCTCTGCTGCCAACTGACAGCTCTTGCTTCTGGAGCTCATCCTCCCCGTTATGGGGTTGGTACATTTTCAGGAATGAAGGAAACATCCGAGCGCTGGCAAAGCGGTTTTCATTTCTGAACAAGGAAAGGTGACAGCACCAGGGCTCTCCTGACCAGGATGTTCTGCAGCCCTGGAGAGTCCCCAGAGCAAAGACCATCTGTGTCCTCCTTTAGGGCCCAACTAGGAATGATTCGACCCTGGCCAGGGTTGCCCCAAGAAGCTGTGGCTGCCCCATCCCTGGAGGGGTTCAAGGCCAGGTTGGAGGGGGCTCGGAGCAACCTGGTGTGGTGGGAGGTGTCCCTGCCCAGGGCAGGGGGTGGCACTGGAGGGGCTTTAAGGTTTCTTCCCACC
The DNA here is from genome assembly GCA_013400555.1 of Jacana jacana. Lineage (NCBI taxonomy): Eukaryota > Metazoa > Chordata > Aves > Charadriiformes > Jacanidae > Jacana > Jacana jacana. Next base: position 20,201 of record VZTM01001721.1, on the reverse strand, counting down.
CAAACCTTTCTGTGATTCTATGACACCTTTGGTTTCTTTGAACATGTAGGACTATTCTGGATACCCCTGGCTATCGGAATGCAAAGACCAGAGAGCCACCAGCTCCATTTCCACTCTGTGCTCGTTGAAGGATCCACACCTTGGTCCCCTGCCTACCCCAGCGTGAGCCAGCTGCTGCTGGAGAAGCACCAGGAGAAAGGATGCCCCAGCATCACCCACCCCTTACACCTCTTTTGGAGGCCAGGAGCTGGACAGAAGAACAACATGTAGAACATGAGGAGCAGCTGAGGGAGCTGGGGATGTTCAGCCTGAAGAAAAGGAGGCTGAGGGGGGACCTTCTTGCTCTTTACTACTCCCTGAAGGGGGGTGTAGCCAGGGGGGTCGATCTCTTCTCCCAAGGAACAGGCGACGGAACAAAAGGAAATGACCTCAAGTTGCACCAGGGGAGGTTTAGGATGGATACTGGGGAAAATGCCTCCACTGAAAAGGCTGTCAAACATTAGAACAGGCTGCCCAGGGACGTGGCAGAGTCATCATCCCTGGAGGTATCTAAAAGCTGTGGAGATGCTGAGGGACATGGGTCAGTGGTGGCTTTGGCAGTGTTGAGTTAATGGTCCCTTCCAACCCGGGTGATTCTATGACTCTGTGTTCTGCTGAGGGAACAGCAGGCACCCAGACTGCTGGAGACCCGCCCAGGACATGGTTAAAAGAAAGGCACGAGCTGGGAAGTGGTGAAGACTCTTGGAAGAGAGAAGGAACAGCCTTGGCGGATGGACAGAACTGGCTGATAAACAGAAGAGCAGTTTGAATACGTGTTAGTCACAGCCTGGTAAGATGCTTAAAGAATGATACAACCACTTCTTGTCCCTCGAGTCCATCCCAGCTATTGAAAAGTGGAGCTTGTTTTTCCTCCAGAAACCCTCACCAAGAGATGACAAGCTTTGAGCACTGATAAGAAATCTAAATACTAGCTTGTTTTCCCATGCTGGAGAAGAAGGGCCCATTGGTAGGGACCTTCACTTTTTGGGGTATCTCCCTCCACATACAGCCACCAGTAAGCGGGTTAAACGTCACCCAGCAGCGAGTGCCAACCCCAGTAAACTGGAATGGAAGGCAGGACTTTTTACAACACTTTCCCAAGGCGTTCTGTCGTCCTCACCCGTGACAGGGGGACCTCCTGCCCTCTGGCACCAACAGCCCTCAAATACACTGCGTTTGGGTGAAGTAAACTCCCTCCCAGGTCGTTGCTTTTCTCTCTGCACCAAAACCTGGCCAGGAGGAACAGTGTCCCACCACCTGCTGTCAGCTGCATGCAGCCAGAGTAAAGAGCACTTGGGGACACAAGGATGTCTCCAGCAGCTCTGGGCCAGGCAAAGCAGGGATAAGGATGTAGGGACCTGGACCAGGAGGGTGTCCTGTCTGTGCTGGGAGAATGGGATATGCGAGAGGAAGGGGAAAGGTGTTGGAAGACCCTTGCCTGAGTCACCTCAACTTGTCCTGAGGGAAGGGTGTTCAACCTTCAGGAGATAAAAACACCAGGGCCATCCACACTGTGCACAGCTGGCTCTGGCTGAGCACATCTGCCCTGGCTTCCAGTGTCTCCTCAGAGTCTTCTTCTCCAAGGGGCTGCTCCCAAGGCTTGTATGGAATGAGATATCCACCATGCATTGCTAAAAGAAATGGTTTAGTGGCCCCAGAATGAATCCCCTCCAGCGGTAGGATAATGCTCCCCACAGGCAATTTCCCTGGAATTTCCCAGCCATCCCTGCTTGAAGCAGCAATAAATCAGTGCAGCCCCATTGGGAGACGGGACTGGGGACTCTGATGGGACTGGTACATCCAGGGTTCCTCTCCTTAAGGTGATGTTGAGGGAAGGAGGCTCCATCCACTCCCAGGGAAGGTGGTGATGCTGGAGAAGGAGACCACAAGGAGAGGCTGCCTTTGCCACTGGGTGTTCAGTGCTTTGGTGCCTCCAGGGCTCTGTGGTGGGCCCAACTGGGAATCCATGGAGAGCCAGGAACAGCAGCAAGTGGATTTTCTGGCATGTTTGAGAAGTAAAACCTTCTGCTATGGAGATGGCAACTGCTAAGGAGCTCTCATCCACCCAACCACCTGGGCCCAACAGTATGTGTGGTTCACATGGAGCACTGGTCCTTCCCATGGGGCAGCTCCTCTCAGCCTCTTCAGGTCCCTCCCAGCAAAAGTACACCTGAGGAGGTTTGTGAGTGATCCAGCGCCAAAGGGGAAGATGGGGGTATCTCCAGGATGTACATCATACACATAGGTACCTGCTTTTTAAAGAAGATGTCACCACCAGCAGCAGCAGAACTGGGCAAAACCAGACCAGATCTCACAAAACCACCTACTCTTACGGCCCAGCTGCCAGAGAAACCCTTCCTGCAGAGAGACCTGAGGCCCTCTCCCCTGGTACAGGCAGCTTTCTCTCTTCTGAACATAAATCCCAGACATGGAACAAAGATTTCAAGTAATAGCTGCACTCCCAGGTTAACTCCTTCTGCTGATGCCACGGATTCAACTTTACAGCATGCTCCTATCCGGAATTTCTCTCTCATTTGCTCTTTGCCTCCTACAGTAAAAAGCCATGAGCTCTTAGAAATTACAGAATCACAGAATGGTTCAGGTTGGAAGGGACCTTAAAGCCCACCCAGTGCCACCCCCTGCCCTGGGCAGAGACACCTCCCACCAGACCAGTTAGCTCCAAGCCCCCTCCAACCTGGCCTTCATCAGGATACCTCGGCACTTATCTGCTTGGCAATATCAGTTTAACTTTGGCTCCTGTGGTGCATGGACCTACAAGGCAGCCTTGCTGAGGGCACCCAAAGAGCAGCCCTGTCCCAAGCCCCACTGGGACACACTTGTTGAACTGGGGTACACTTTCACTCGTTACCAATGCAAAATGGAAGTTAATTAACTAACGCATCGCCAAGACACAAATTTGGCTTCCCAGTTTGGAGACGTTAGGGCAAAGCTCACATCTATTTTGAGCTGTTTATAAACTGCTCCCTAGTTACCCAAGTTTGCCCTTTTCATCACTAAGAAGACGTGCTATTATGTAGTTACAATATTTCTAAATATACCCCCTTCTCCCAACACTTAGAAAGAAATGGGGGTGCCTGGAGCCAGTCCAAGAACAGAGCAAGAAGAATGGTAAGATGGGCACAAACTCAACATTTCCCTTTAAAATACCTTATTTTGCACTTTGGAGCAATTCCTGCACATCCCAGATTACGGCCAACGTCCCACCAGCACAAGGAGGGGGCAAAGGAGGGAGGGAAGAAGATGAGGGAGGAGGAAAAATAGGTGGGAAGACAGGAGCGTGGCTGTTTGGGTGAGTGTGGTGCTGGCCCCGGCCCTGGCAGGCTGTGATCCAGCCACCTCCCAGCTCTGCAAAACGAGTTCTAGCAATAATGCCACAGCCCAGGGCTCCACTGCAGAGCTGGGCTGGAAAATCCTGGATATTTTCTATCCTCTGTGCCTTCGTGCACCTGCAGACCTATAAACCTCTGTAGGGACCTCTAATCTCTCTGTAGTTCACGGACAAGGGTCTCACCTCCTGTCCCTCCCCACCAAAGAGACACCACAGATGCAGGATAACATCTTCCAGATGTCCAGAGGGCCAGTCCCACTGGAGGGACCTCCCACTCCTTCCCTGCCCTCGTGCCCATGCTTCCCTTCTGAGTCTGCATCTTGCTCACAAAGGTTTTGCTCCATGGAGGTAATCAGGGATGCTGGGAGCTGTGTGGGATGCTGGGAGGCGTCCAGGGAGAGGGGCAGGGATGGACAGCGCTGGGGTGATGCCACCGCCGTGGGTGTGCAGCCCCATGGCCGGTGTTGGCAGGCACACGTGCTCCGCTGCCTGCTGCAACGTCAAGTCCACTGACAGGGGAGAGGGATTTGTCATGGGGGGCCCCAGCGCTCTGAGCAGCTGGGAGAAACCTCGGGAGCTGTCTGGGATGCTCCGGGTGGCTCCGTGTTCTCACTCTGTCCTGCAGCAAAACAGAGCCCTGCTCTTCCTCAGAGGGAGGGAACCATCACCTTCCCGGGCTGGTTTCTCTGGCTGCTCCTGTGGCCCAATAATCCCACCCCATCCTCACGCCTCACGGTGCAGCAAAGGTCCCACTCCACCAGTGGCACAGCCAGACTGGCATTTCCCGGTGCCAATCCCAGCTCTGAACAGTGCCAGGGAGGAAGGGCTGGAGGGTTTTTTTTTCTTTTTCTTGGCCTCTGGGGATTGAGACAGAAGAAGAAGAAGGTCCGTTCTGCCATACCCAGTTACCGTAATGCAATCTAACTGGGCCAGTTTCACTGATAAACTTGACTGCCAAGCAAATTGCTTTGTCTTCCACGGCCCAAAGCTCCTAAAGGTCAAAGGGGAGCACAAGGAGCACTTTTCTCAGGACCTCAGAGCTGTAGAGCCTCTCCCGGGGCACCTCTCCTCCCCATCCCACCCCCTGCTGCCCCGCAGCACAGACACACACACACACACGCTCTCAGGCAGCTTCCAAATAACAGGGTGTTTGCAACTTCCCAGCTCCTTCTTTTTCCAAAACCCACCAAATTCCTCCCTTCCTCCCGATCATGGGCACTTCCCTGTCCCAATTCCCACTCAGCTGCTCAGCTTCCCATGGTTATAAACAAAACAGAAGCGCTCCTGGTGCCAAGAGCAGCGTTTTCAGTGTCAGCTCAGCGCTGGCTGCGAGCCGGCATCACCTGCAAACCAGTGCAAGAGCCCTGCGGCGGCGCTGGGATAACTGGCCCCACGGAACCGCGTTTCTCTTTGCAGGCAGGTTTGTCCTGCAGCACCTGCAGTTCCCCACCATGGGGAGGTTTTCCCAGCCCACCGCTGGGAAAATAAATCCCGTGCCTTCCCGGTGTGGGGCAGGGTGCTTTCTGTCCTGTGTCCCCGCCCACGCCAAACGCCACTTATAGAAGGTGAAGGCTGCCAGTGCCTTCTCCTCCCAGCCAGAGGAAAGCTCCCAGCGTGGAGAGGGGGGGGTGGGGGGGAACTATTTAACCCCTTGTTCAGGTCTGTAAAATAAACCTTTCTCGTTTCTCCTATAGCTGCAATTTTCATCTTTTTCTCCCAAGCCCCAGTCAGGTGAGGACCCTCCCATAACAAACTCCAGGCACAACCCTGAAGGGCTATTTCCAAGTGCTGATGGGCAAGTTAGAGCTCGGTTACTCGGCTGGGAGATCCAGGGTACTGGGATGGGGAAGGAATGGGGGCCAGAGGGGTGTCCAGCTAACCCTCTGCTCTGCTCACGCTGCTGATCCTCCCCAGCCCCATCCTGTCCCAGCAGACACGAATCCAGCCTGGGGTATGAAACCTGCCCCTGACTACACAGACAGACAGCACGGCCGTGGAGTCTCCTTCTTCCACTTCCTGGCTCAGCCCTGTCCTGAAAAAAACAGGGAAACCAAATGCTTCCCAGCCTCCCACGCACGAAGCACATACCAAATACGCTCAGTGCAGGGGTTAATCAATGCTACAGAGAAGTGGGACTGGCTCCCACTAAGGCAAAAGGAGGAGGGACCGGCATGAAGCTTTCAAGCTCAAAGCAAGCTAGTAAAGGCTCTGCCAGGTAGAAAGGAGGAGATAAATGTACCCAAATCAAAATAAAAGAATGAATTTTAACTGAACAACAATGAAACAAATGGTTTGGGGCAAAACCTGCCTCTCAGGGTGATTTTTGCAAAGCAGCAAACTTTTTTTCCTCCACAGGAGCCGGAGAGAGTTTAAGCTGTTGCACGAGTGGAACTGAAGGGAACAGGAGGAAAAAAACCCCACGGCCTGCAGGGTGGCTGCCACGGCACTGGCCCCCGCAGCCATACACACCACCTCTGCCCCCAGCCCTGCCAGCGGGGGGGAGAGCAGAGGCAGAGAGAAAACCCCCGGCACCGGCAGAGGTTTTGGCTTTTCCAGTGACAGTGGGATTTCAGGAAAGATCCCGTTCCCTCCCGGCGTGCCCGGAGCAGCTCCTTTCTCGCTCCTCTGGTCTCTACACCACAGCACAGCACAACTTTCCAGGGCATCCCCTACAACAGCCCCGCGGGGTTCACGGGTCCGTCCCCGCCACAGAACCAGCTCGATGATCTCACCAGGGGGAGATGGGACTTACATCTACCGACTGCTCCCTCTGAACACCCTTCCTGGTCTCCTTGTCGCAGTGATTGAGCACCGTCTCGCAGTTCTGTGGGCCAGGCGGGGAATTTTCTGTTCGCTTTTGCTGACTCAGCTCCAGAGGGATGCTCCCATCCGCGTCCACCACATCCAGCTCCTTTTCCAGCTCTTCCATCTCTTCCGGAGACAGAGTCGACAACAAGCTGTCAATATCCGGGTCTTCACTAACTTGTCGCCGATATTTGGCCACTTTGGACATCTTGGCTCGTTGGCGAGACACGGTTGCGGTTGTGTGTGGTACCCAAGGAAGGAGAAAAAACAGAAGCCGAAGCTCCACCACTGCTTCCCCCAGAGGCAGCAGGTGCTGAAGTGTTAAATCTCAGCAGCTCTCAATCCCCACGGCCCCGGGGATATAGTAGTTATAAAGAGGGGACACCCCTCGGTCCACCAGTCGGCCAATAACAGGATCCAGCCGCGATTCGGGCGCTGGGAAGCCAATGGAGCCCAGCGGGAGGCGGGGAATGGTGCTATCAGAGGAGCCTGAAACCCGAGGACATTCCAGGGAACCATGCAGAGCTGCATGACCAAATTTAGTCCGGAGCATTTAGCCTTTTAAAGGCAATGGGCCAACCTAGTGAGAAAACACACAAAAATGCACAAGCCGGCAGGCTGGGGACCTGGGGGTGGGGGAGGCAGAGCCCCGGGGGGCTGGAGGGCTACTGAAGAGGGCAGCGTGGCTCCGAAGATAGGAGGCGTCTCCTCCTACAGGAGGGGAGAGATTTTCCTGTCACGGTGACAGCTCTTGGCTGAAATGGGCAAAAACCTGCCCACCCTGGAGAGACCTCTCAGCTTCATCCCGCTGCTCTCCAGGATCTGTGTGGTGGCCAAAGCGCTCAGCCCTTCGGGAAAGAGGTGGTGGGTGGTGATGTTGCTGGTGGGGACTGGTTTCTTTCAGAAGGATGTGCAAAGTCCAGTGCCTTTGAAGCGGGCAGCCCAGCTCGACGCCAGCTCCTCCACCCCAGGACCGTCCCTGGGCTGCTTTATCAGAGCTCTTGCTGATTCCCCATCTTCTGCAGGGGGTGTTTCTGCAGCTGCTCTTCCTCACAAAGCTCCTGTTTTCGCTCACCAAGCCCCAGAGACATCCCTGCTGCTGCACAAGACTAAATCCCCAAGTCTCTCCTGCTTCTGCTTCAGACGGTGCCCTAAGTCTGGGCTTTGGCTGGAGCCACCTACTTTCCATCACCCTAATCCATAAAGCAGCTTACTGGTACCTGCAACTTCTCCCAGAGGGACAGGCGGGCTCTTCTCTCCAGGTTTAAAGGCAGCTTTACCTCATGGTCAGCATTTTGTACCTGTTCTTTGTGCTGCCAACTTCATCCCATCTCCTCCATCCTTTATCATCCTCCTAACAGACACTGTCTGCTCTCAGGCCTCTCTCTCCGCCAGCCTAAGCAAGTAGCCCTTTGATTCTCTTCTGTAAAACAATCTCTCATGAGATGCTCCTCGTCAGCTTAATTACCCTCTCTGCCCGACTCCCTGGCTCAGATCCCACCCAGAGCAGGGGCCCAGGGCCCTCCAGGTGAGTCCCCAGCGCCTCCTGTTACAAAACGCCATCCCCGTCTTGACGGGAAATGCACATTCCTGTTGCCTTCTAGGATTTCGGTTACCTCCAGCACCCCAGGCTCTCAGCCTTCCTATCATTCACCAGCACCACCCACATTTTTTCCAGACTGTAGAAGAAACTGTTGGGTTTAGTTTCCAAGCTCATACCCTTAAACGTTGCCGCGTCGGAATTTCATCCCAGTTCACCCCATCACGTCTGTCTCCCCGGTACCATGACCCTCATCTTGGGTGGTCACTTGCACTGAGGACTAAGAGGGACATGGGCATCCCCTTCACCTTCTTCTCCTGGTCTCAGCCCAGTCAGACTCACGCCTTTCCCTCACCCCCAGAACTGCCACGGCTCTTACAGCGCTGAAGGCAGCGGGATCCCCAGTAAATCCAGCGCATTGGCATCCTTTTAGTGCCCTTTCCAGTTAAAAAAGTTAAATGAGGGTCTTGTTTGTTCCGACTTTCTCCAGCCCTGGACCTCTTCAACGTACTCTCTGGTTGCTTTTTAGGATAAATAGTTCAAAGGGCTTTAACACTGTGTCTTCTTAGGGGAGAACACTGTGTGTTCTTAGGGGAGAACTTGTAGGGTAGGGCTGATGGTTGGACTTGATGATCCCAAGGGTCTCTGCCAACCTGAATGATTCTGTGATTCTGGAAGAGAAATTTGAGTGAACAGACTCTGGGGACTGAAGAAATGGCCAAATGCCTGCTATTTCTAGGTGGTGTCACTGCACTCGGTCACCAAGCGTTCGTAAGAGGTAAGTTACAAACCAGAGGCTCAGTTCCCAACTGGAGAGCGCAGGGGAGAAGGGGAACAAGGAATTATAGCTTTCCTTTCCTCCAGGAAAGACCCAAGCTGTCTCAGGTGTGCCACCCCTTGTTCAGGGACAGGGGGTGGACAGCCCCAGGGACAATTTGCAATGGTAAAACAGAGAAAGAACCTTTCCACTGATGACTAAGACCTGGGATTGTCTTTCTGTCTCTCTCTGCCTTCCTTCCACAACTGCTTCGTGTGTTGCAAATCAGATTCAACAGAATAAAATCACAATCCACGCCCTGATAAAGTCTCCTTTTCATTGTTCCTGAACCATGGCTCCTGCGATGAGAAGCAGCAGACACTGAGTTCCTCCAGAAGCAGCAGACACTGAGTTCCTCAAGAAGCAGCAGACACTGAGTTCCTCAAGAAGCAGCAGACAGTGAGTTCCTCAAGAAGCAGCAGACAGTGAGTTCCTCGAGAAGCAGCAGACAGTGAGTTCCTCAAGAAGCAGCAGACAGTGAGTTCCTCGAGAAGCAGCAGACACTGAGTTCCTCAAGAAGCAGCAGACACTGAGTTCCTCAAGAAGCAGCAGACAGTGAGTTCCTCGAGAAGCAGCAGACAGTGAGTTCCTCAAGAAGCAGCAGACACTGAGTTCCTCGAGAAGCAGCAGACACTGAGTTCCTCAAGAAGCAGCAGACAGTGAGTTCCTCGAGAAGCTGTAAAGGAGACCAGGGGGGCTCCAGGTTTCTCCTGAAGTATCACACATCCTGCCTGGGTTTGGGAGCCCACCTCTGCCTGGGCTCTCCTCCGCTGAGCTGCAGAGCTGGCTACACACAAGTCATGGAGTTTTGCAGAGAAATATTCCTTCTTCCATCAGCAGAAAAGCCCAGGGGAGAAGCAGGGGTCACCCTAAACTTGCCACAGTTTATTAGTGGATGGTCCTACTGCAGTTTATCTTGGCTGTCACACGGGGATATCAGCACTGCTCTGACCACACCATATTCCACAGAGCTCTCCGTGCTGTAAGCAAGAAAACACAGAAAGAAAATCTAGTGTTTTCACCCCAGGAGAAGAGGAGCTGTGGGTATGTCTGCACTGGCTGCTCCTTCACAGACCACCAGCGACTGGGGACGCGTGTGGGGACCCTCAGGTGTCGCTCTTCATTCAGCTCCAGCCACCGCGGGTTGACACTGGCCTCTGAAGCTGTGACAGCCAGGAAGGACAGGACAGGGTGGTGTGGCACAGCAGGGCAGGGTTTGGTGCAGAGCAGCTCCCAGCAGCTCCCAGCAGCTCCGAACCTCGCCGAGGCCCCGCCAGTCTCCGCATTTATCAGGATCCCCATCTCCATAGCGACGGAGCTCCTGGCAGGCAGCGATGAGTATCTCTGCACAAGGCTCCTCTGAAGCGCAGCCACGGGCTTAGCCACCTCCTGGAGATGAGCAGCCAAGACAGAGCCAGATTAAGCACCAGGCACGTGTACCGCATCCGTGGCGGAGCTGGGAAAGCTTTCCGTGCCCCCACCAAGGACTGTCCTTCTTCCTTCATTTTTATTTATTAGCTGACAAATGACAAGTGAAAATCGAATGGATTCCTCTCATCTGTTTCATTTCCCTTTCCTTCAGAGCCTGCAGGAGGGAAGGTTAAACACACTGATCCTTTTATCAATTTAGAAGATGTTCCTTGAGGAAGCAAGTGACATCTCCCTGCCTGGCCGTGACACAAGGCTGCTCTGGGACATACTGGTCTGTCAGCCAGCAAGAAAAAACTCTCCCAACCCCAACTGCAACTTCACCCAAAACCTCCTACGGAAAACCACCTGCTCAGGTGACAGCGAGGGACATGTGGAAGAGACATGCCATATCGGGAAGGGAACCTGCTCCTGGCCACAGCACACCTGGGGGTGCCACCAGTGCCCACAGCTGATCTACTGGAGGTCCCCTTCGGCACCCTGGCCACTGCAGGCCAAGCACCACATGGGCTCAGCAGGGAGTTTGACAGAATCTCCCACAACTTGTGAAAGAGATGAGCAGAGCAAGCCTGGTATGATTAACCTGCCACTCACCAGGGGGAAAGGACAAGGACTAGGGCAAGAAATCGCCATCCTAAAGGAGGGTCAGACCGGTGTGGGACCAGTTACTGCAGTAACAGAGTGGGGAGATCAGGCCAGGATTGAGATTTTTCGCTCTTTCCATCCCTGGCCAAAGCAGGAGCCACATTACCACCTCCTGGCGATCCCTGTTACTGCAGCACCCTCTGCTCACCCTGCCTCCAGCAAGGACAAGCCATTGACCAAGGCCAGACCGCCAGGGCTTACAATTACACAGTCTTTTCAAGCCTCCAAAAGCAGCAAAATGAAGCAGTGGGAGCACTTCAGCTCCTTTCCATTGCTTCAGCCCATGATTTATTGGCGCGATTCAGTGCCTTGGTGCACAATCCACACAGCCTATTGCAACTGAATGATTTACCACCCTTACAAGAGAGCACAATGTGTAAGGTTAAATTAGGGGTGTGAAAAGAATAAGCAATTTACAACTCAGAGCACTTGCAAACACGCAGGAAAAGGCTCTGGGGGCTTTGCAGGCTGCCCTGGCACTTGCTGCCAGCACAGAAACTAATTCTGCTGTTTCCAACTCCGTCTTCCTGGCCTCCCTGGAGAACTGCCCTCCCACAAGCACCATCTCTTGACCTCAAAGCCCAGCTCTCGCCCACACTGCCTGTCCCACAGGAGCGTCCCCAGGGACACCCCAAGGTCAGCCCAGCCTCTTCAGCACCTCCTGAACGCCTCAGCAGCTCCAGTGGAACAGACATCCTCAGCCTGAGCCCTGCACTGGACTCCTCTGTCACCAGCCAGGCTTTCTCCTCCAATTCAGCCAGGTGCTGTCAGGCTGCTTCTCTCCTCCCACTTCCAGGGAGCTCACAGTGTTTTCTGTCAGGACGCATTCACAGAGTTTTCATCACCTCAGGATCATCAAAGCAGACCCCAGCCTCCTGGATTTCCTCATGCTTTTACCACAGGCATGATCTATTAGAGGCCTAAATAAAAGCTGATTGATGTTTCTGTCTGTTGTCAGAGTGTCCTGGGCCTAACCCAGGACATGATATATAGAATCGTAGAGTGGTTAGACTTGGAAGGGACCTCAAAGCCCACCCAGTGCCACCCCTTACCCTGGGCAGGAACACCTCCCACACCAGGCTGCTCCAAGCCCCCTCTAACCCAGCCTTGAACCCCTCCAGGGATGGGGCAGCCACAGCTTCTCTGGGCAACCTGGGCCAGGCTCTCACCACCCTCACCCCAAAGAAGTTCTTCCCCACAGCTCAGCTCCATCTCCCCTCTGCCAGGGTCAAACCCTTCCCCCTCCTCCTAGGGCTCCCCTCCCTCACCCAGAGTCCCTCCCCAGCTTTCCTGTAGGCTCTCTTCCTCTACTGGAGCTTCTCCAATGCCCCACACCCGACTCAGAGGGCCCTGTGGGGGCAGAGCCATCTATGCACCCGCTCCTCTTTCCCTGGGACACACGCTGTGCCCTAGGTCGGCACAATAAGGGTCGGTGGGCCCGCTTTGCTCAGTGGGCCCAAGGGATGAGGCAGGCCTAAGTAGGCCTAACAAGCTTAGAGGCCCGGCGGACAGAGCAGGCCCAGCAGCTGAAGCAGATCCAGTGGAAGAAGCGAGCCCAGTACACTAAGTGTGCCTAGTACACAAAGCGGGCCCAGCGAGGGTTCTCCTCCGGGCAGCGTGACANTCCCGCCCTCCGCCGCCATTGGCCGGTGAGAAGGCTGTGAGCCAATCGCGTGGCGGGAAGGCGGGAGAGGGCAGCCGTGCCGAACAAGATGGAGGAGTACGCGCGTGAGCCCTGGTGAGGGGTGACCAAGGGCTCCGGTGGGGTTTCGGGGCTTCAAGGGGTAGCCAGGACGGGGAGGGGACACCGGGGAGAGGGAGGGTAGGGAAGGGGGTGAGCGGAGAGCGGGGCGGGCGTTCCCCGGTGGAGGGGTGCCGGCGTGACCTTGGCCGGGCCCCTCTGAGGGAGCGGCGGTGGTGAAGGCCGCGCCGCACCGGCTGAGGGGCTGTCCCGCGGCTCGGGGTCTGGGCGTGCGAAGCCCCGCCGGTACCGAGCCTGGAGGAGCCTCCCGGAGGCAGGGAGGTACCGGCCTGGCGGTTAGGCCCTGCAGGCCGCTGAGGGCCGCAAACGCTGCCGCGTCGGGAGCGCTTGGTCCCCTCGTTGTCCCCTCGTGGCCCGGTAACTCTGCTCTTCTCCTTCCCCCGGTTCCATGAGGTCGGAGCCCACAGACCTGCCAAAACCACCCAACCGGTGGCGTCTCGCACTGATCGCGTCTCAGCGGTGTCTTTGGAAACGTTTGCGGCCGCCTGGGTTGCACCTTAAAGGTTTTATTTGTAGACATAAAACGTGTGGGTGAAGGTTAGGCCCGGGATGGGGTGTGCGGCCTCTGCAGAGACTCGTGCCTTTGCAGGGCTTTCCCCGAAGCTGTGCAGGTCGCTCTGCTGCCGCGATTTCAGGCTCTCCAGAAGCGTCAGCTCCACCTTCCTAGAGCACAAAGTTTGGGGGCATCAGTAAAATAAACGTTATGTATTTATTGATGGCTGTGGGCTTCAAATAATCCCACGTTCTCCCCGCAACAGGGCCACGCGGCAGAGGCCTGTTGCTGCTGGGCTGGGGGGGGTCCCACGCTGGTCACCCCGTTCTCTCTGTGCCCCTGCAGCGGCGCGGGGGGGCGCTCGGCTCACCGGGAGCTGTGACCTGGCTGGGAGATGACACCCCAGGACCTGGCTGTAATTTGCATCGGGGTTGCCCGTGTTAGAAACACGGGTCGTTGGGTGGTCTGGGAACGGCTGAGGGGGAGGCAGAGGTGGGGCTGGCACGTCAGGGGGGTTTGATGACAAGGATGAAGTGCTGCCCGTTCTGCAGCTGAGCTGGTATCAGGCTGGCTCCCTGCAGAGCTGTCAACGCTAAGAAAAGACAAAATCGTTTATTTAAAAGGCTTTAAAATGTGTTGGCCCCTGGCTCCTGTGGTTCGTTGGGCATCGGGGGGGCTGCAGGCAGCCGTGGCACTCGGAGGGTCTTGGCTCAGGGGTGGTCTGAGCTGGCGTGGTGCCCCCTGGCTGTCCTGGCCCTGCTGCCCTCTTCTCTTTGGTATTGAACCAAACAGTGCCCTGAGCCCTCACAGCTCCCCCCAAGGTGTGGGGGGATCCTCAGCCTCTGTGGTCAGCGGAGCTGCCCTGGGGCCACGGTGTAGGTGAAGTCCTGGCCTCTCTCCTCGCCTCTCAGCCGTCTCGGGTGCCACCGGGAACAGGGATCTGACCTTACCTTGCATGTAGCGGCGAGCAGGTTGTTCCCTGCTGTGAGGGCTCCCCTTCAAGCCAGGGAAACAATTAACAGTAACATTAAGCTGGTAGATAAGTGCCAAATTAATAATGGAATAATCTCTTTTATTCTCTTCCAGCTCTTCCCTCTACTGAGGTCAGGCACTGCTGGGGACTGGGGGGTGCTTTGTGTCGGCTCTCAGATATGCCTGACATCTGTCTGGGAGTTCAAAGGAGCTGACACAGGGAATGGCTGTGCTGGTATCAAAGACATTTTCTCATTTAAAAGCTGCTCCTGAGGAGGCTTGGGGGGTAGTTTCAAAGGAAAACTAAGAACCCCAAAGGAAGCAGTTAATGAGCTTGACGTGTGAAGTAGGGTTAAAGATGGGGAAAGTTCTAGGAAAGCATTCTGTGATTGGGGTCTAATTAACAAAGCTGCTGTAAAGAACAGCCCCAATTTGCTAAATTGCAGTTCTTTGACCTTGTGGGTAAAGGAAAACCACTTTACATAATCTCCTTAGATTTCCAGAAAGGTTTTTAACAAGATGACTAAGGGAGGAAGAGAGTTGTGATGAGATGTTTTATTCATCACAGGGGCTGTCAAAACCTGGGCAGAAGATGTGGAGAAGAACAAAACAACAAAAAAGGCCCCAAGAAGAAAGACTTTGTTGCTTTTCATCTCGGTGTCTCTGACAACAGTGTGCCTTTTCCTGATCATTGGACGCAGGAAATGGGGGCAGCGAAATGAGCTGTGAAGCGGGGCTAAAGTATTTAATTTAGTCAAAGCCAGAGGGGATCTGTCAGGAGGGTGAGACAGAAGCGTGTCAGAGGCAGGGCAATAGGAGAGAAGGGTGATGTGGGTGGGATGATGGTTCCAGTCCTTCCACTGGTTTCTGAGTCACCGTGAGTTTGTGACCTGGATGTCGCTGGCACTGGGGGCATCACTGGTGACACTGGGGTGGGGTTGGGGTGCGTTGGGAACTACCAGGCGATGCTGGGATGGGAAAGCAAAGCAAGTGACAGATGCCACATGGGCAAACAAGCGATTTACCTTCCTTCAGAGGGCGTGCAGAGCTGGCCACGCGCTCGGTAAAGCGGCTGCAGAGGCAGGGAGAGATGTAGAAGTAGGTCAGGGAAGTGAGGAGCCTGGGAGAAGGTGGAGGAGGAGGGACTACCAGTTTGGGAATTGTTTGCAGGAAGTAAAAACAACCTAATGACAAAATATGCAGTAAAGGGAGGGGTCTGGGGGAAAGAGCTGGTGTTTGTCACTCCTCGCAGCAGAAGAGCTGCTGGTTTTGTTGAAGTACAAAAGTGGCAGATTTGAAAGGGATGGTTGCAGACATACCCTCAGTTCTGGGCTCCCCAGTTCCAGAAGGACAGGGAGCTGCTGGAGAGGGGCCAGCAGAGGACCACCAAGGTGATGAGGGGCTGGAGCATCTCTCCTATGAGGAAAGGCTGAGGGACTGGGGTCTGTTCAGTCTGGGGAAGAGAAGGCTGAGGGGGAGCTGCTCAACACCCATAAATACTTCAAGGGGGGTGTCAGGAGGATGGGGCCAGGCTTTCTCCAGTGGTGCCCAGTGAGAGGACGAGAGGGAACGGGCACAAACTGGAACATGAGAAGTTCCAATTGAATGTGAGGAGGAACTTGTTGACTGTGAGGGTGGCAGAGCCCTGGCAGAGGCTGCCCAGAGAGGTGGGGGAGTCTCTGTCTCTGGAGACATTCAAGCCCCAGCTGGACACATGCTCTGGGTGACCCTGCTCTGGCAGGGGGTTGGACTGGATGATCTCCAGAGGTGCCTTCCAACCCCAAATGACTCTGATTCCGTGCAGGAGCTGGGTGCTGTGGGGAGTCCTCGGGAGCAGAAGCGTGAAGTTCAGGGTCGGATTGGAAGTGCACAGGGATGCTCGTAGCTGTGATCTGCCAGCGTGAGCGCTGAGCTTCCCTGGGGGTCAGGTCTGTCACCCCGGGGCTGTAACCTGTTTGTTTGCTGGGCTTTGTGCTTGGGGACGGTGCAGGGGTTACGGAGCGCGCGGCTCCTGCGGTAGGATTTCCTTCCAGGATGAAAGAAACGCATCAACTCTGTTATTTTATGCCTTGAAGTTGCCAGCAGTGGCGACAGAGGTCAGTAACAGGTTAGTGCTCACCTGGGTGGGAGTTGCAAGGCTCTAGGGTTTGGCAGTGGATTTTGAATCCCACCGGAAGCTCGTCTGGCTGGTGCTCAAAGCCGTGGCTGGGGGGGAGTCGCAAAGCTTTTCCTCACCGGGGAGGAACATCTGAGGCAGGAATCGTGGCCTTCTCTGGCTTGGGCCTGTGTTCCGTTTGAGTGAATTCCAGAGATCCAGGAGGCACCGGGAAAAACCTTTTCTGTTTAACAGCAGGATGACTTTGAACGTCTCTCGTGTAAATGAGCAGACCCGGGGAGAACGGGAGCAATCCCGGAGAAGCGGCGCTCGGTGCCGGCCGGGAGCTGGGTCTCGTTTCATTCCCCACCACCGTTTTCTCGGGGTCAAGAGGAAAACGAGAACCATAAACGTAGAGCTGTGTATGCTCCTTGAGTAGGGCAGAGCCAGAACTCTCCAGAAGGTTTCTGTGATGGGAGTAGGTCTCTCTGCCTCGCGGGGGGGAGTCCAGGCAATTCTCTGCACTGGGTGCCCCCGCTCAGGGCGGCCGGGGCGGCAGATTCTGGGCAAACGTCGCGTTCGTGTTGCTGTGGTATCCCCTGTGGTTTGGTGATGGCTGCTCAGCACAGGCTGGAGTTTCACTTCAGCTGCACTCAGTACTGGAGTGGTGGATCCGCTCCTGTTACTTGCATGGTTTCAAGTGGTGAAATTTAGTGGTTTTCGTCTTTATTTTTCGCTGCAGTCCCTGGAGGATAGTAGATGACTGCGGAGGTGCCTTCACGATGGGAGCGATAGGAGGTGGCATTTTCCAGGCTATCAAGGGGTTCAGGAATTCCCCAGTGGTGAGTAAAGCCATTGGAGAGCACGTGCTGAGCGTGTCCTGCCTTCTGGGTCCGTCAGCAGTGACTCTGGCCAGACAAAAGGAGAGGAGAAGTGGTCTCTGTGCCCGCGGTGGGAGTGATTAATGACCTGCCTGTCGTTAATCCACTCCAGGAGGGGACGTCTGGTGACCGGCTCAGGATCCAGATGGCTCCTTTGTCTTTCTGGCTAGAAGTCCTGCTTTCCCTGCTTGATTTGGTGGCAACTGTGGGGTGCCCTCCCTGGCTGAGAGACGTTTCCCTCAGGGTGGGGAAGTGGAGGGTGCAGCAGAATGTGTCCGTTTTGGCTGATCTTCTGCCCTTGATTCTGTCTGTCCTTGGCTCCTGACCAGGATTGGCTTAAATCCTCTCCCCATCCAGGAGTGACTAAGTTTGGGACAGGCAGTGAGATGTGCTCCGGGAGATGTGCACAGGGCTCCGGGGATATGTGGGCACCTGAGATAGGGTTGTACTGGAACAGATAACATAGTGATGGAAATGTCCCACCACAGCCCAGTGGGACTCCAGTGGGGGTGGATTTCCCTGTTCCCCCTGTGGTTCCCTGCCTCTCGGGCTGCCATCTGCTCCGCTGGAGGATTCTGTGCAGATGGCGCAAGGCGACCAGGCAGCAGATTGGAGCAGAGATGATTGACTTCTCCTTTGGTCCCCAGTGGGTCACTCAGACTTTGAACTCAAATAGCTTAGTGCCCAATGACTCTGCTTAGTTTCTGTAGTTGATGGGTACATTATAAAGGAGGGGTAAGCACTAAAATACGTGTAATATTTAGATCCAAGTGACAGTAGGAGGTGGAAGGGTTTGACCCTGGCAGAGGGGAGATGGAGCTGAGCTGTGGGGAAGAACTTCTTTGGTGTGAGGGTGGTGAGAGCCTGGCCCAGGTTGCCCTGAGGAGCTGTGGCTGCCCCATCCCTGGAGGGGTTCAAGGCTGGGCTGGAGGGGGCTTTGAACACCCTGGTGTGGTGGGAGGTGTCCCTGCCCAGGGCAGGGGGGTTGGAACTCCATGATCTTTAAGGTCTCTTCCAGCTCGAACCATTCTGTGATAAGCCAGCAGCTCCTGATCACGGCTCTGAGGGTGCTTAGAAGTACAGCAGGCCTGTGGCAAGTGTTGGCTCTCTAGAGGCAGATGGGCTGGGTCTGCACTCCCGTTCTAACTGTCACCTCTCTTCTGTGGCAGGGTGTGAACCACCGCCTGCGGGGAAGTTTGACAGCGATTAAGACAAGAGCTCCACAACTGGGAGGTAAATAATTTTGTGGTGTCATTCCAGTCAGCTGCCTGTTGGCAGATAACCCAGTCTGGGAGTGTGAGGTGGGCCAGGTCAGCGGGGTTTGTGAGACCAGGCAGGGGGTAGGTGTGGTTCTGGTGCATCCAGGATTGGTTCAGGTGGGGAGGGAAGTTGCTTGTGTCCATGGTGTGATAACAGGCAGTGGGATGGAGTGCACCCTCAACAAGTTTGCTGATGGTGCCGAGCTGTGTGGGGTGGTGAAAAGCTAGAGGGAAGGGGTGGCATCCAGAGGGACCTGGAGGGGTGGTCCCATGCCAACCTCATGAGATTCAGCCAGACCAAGTGCAAGGTCCTGCACACAGGTTGGGGGAAACCCAGGCACAAACTGGGTGGAGAATGGACTGAGAGCAGCCCTGAGGAGACTT
Organism: Jacana jacana; assembly: GCA_013400555.1. Classification (NCBI taxonomy): domain Eukaryota; kingdom Metazoa; phylum Chordata; class Aves; order Charadriiformes; family Jacanidae; genus Jacana; species Jacana jacana. The sequence continues at coordinate 1,732 of VZTM01001721.1, read as the reverse complement.
GGGGGTGTTGGTGGATGAGAAACTCCCCAGGCCTTGGCAATGGGCACTGGCAGCCCAGAAACCCCCTGCACCCTGGGCTGTGTCCCCAGCAGCGGGGCCAGCAGGGCCAGGGGGGGATTCTGCCCCTCTGCTCTGCTCTGGGGAGACACCCCCACCCCAGTGCTGCCTCCAGCTTTGGGGCCACCAACAGCAGAGGGACAGGGAGCTGTTGGAGAGGGACCAGAGAAGGCCATGGAGATGGTGGGAGGGCTGGAGCCCCTCTGCTGGGAGGACAGGCTGAGAGAGTTGGGGGGGGGTCTCAGCCTGGAGAAGAGAAGGCTCTGGAGAGACCTTGGAGCCCCTTCCAGCCCCTCCAGGGGCTCCAGGAAAGCTGGGGAGGGACTCTGGATGAGGGAGGGGAGCCCTAGGAGGAGGGGGGGGAAGGGTTTGACCCTGGCAGAGGGGAGATGGAGCTGAGATGTGGGGAAGAACTTCTTTGGGGTGAGGGTGGTGAGAGCCTGGCCCAGGTTGCCCCGAGAAGCTGTGTCTGCCCCATCCCTGGAGAGGTTCAAGGCCAGGTTGGAGGGGGCTTGGAGCAGCCTGGTGTGGTGGGAGGTGTCCCTGCCCAGGGCAGGGGGTGGCACTGGATTAGGACAGGATGCGCTGCATCATTCTCTATGTGGAAATACATTTAGAAAGGGAAACGTTTGAAATTTTCCTGGGCTGACCTGGCTTCATTAGGATGGAAGTTCCATTATGATCAGTGTTTGGTAAGCTTCCTGTCAGTAAATATAAATCAGTGGCATTATGTATAAAATGTCTGTAATACGTGGCAAGTTGGGAGTTTTCCTCAGTATGGATTTTAATCTGTGTTGGGTTCTCTGGGAGTTTGACTGTACTCCCATGTCTGAAGCCAGCAGCTCTCTTGGCTCAGCAGGGCTGGCTCGGCCTCTTTCTTGAAACTGTTTCTTGTTCATGTTTTACCAGGCAGCTTTGCTGTGTGGGGAGGGCTCTTCTCCATGATCGACTGCAGCATGGTCAGAGTGAGGGGGAAAGAAGATCCCTGGAATTCCATCACGAGCGGAGCCCTGACCGGAGCCATACTGGCTGCCAGAAGTAAGAACTGAGCACTGGGGAGCTCCTTAGTGGAAAAGCTCCTGTTTTCTAAGTGTGCTCATCATTACATTGAAGCAACAGTCTGTGATACCCAAACTGGAACTTACTTGCTCAAGGAATCACAGAGTTGTAGAATGATCTGGGGCTGGAAGGCACCTCTGGAGATCATCCAGTCCAACCCCCTGCCAGAGCAGGGTCACCCAGAGCATGTGTCCAGCTGGGGTTTGAACACCCTCAGAGACAGAGACTCTCCCACCTCTCTGGGCAGCCTCTGCCAGGGCTCTGCCACCCTCACAGTCAACAAGTTCCTCCTCATGTTCAGATGGAGCCTCTTATGTTCCAGTTTGTGCCCGTTCCCTCTTGTCCTCTCACTGGGCACCACTGAAGAAAGCCTGGCCCCATCCTCCTGACACCCCCCTTGAAGTATTTATGGGTGTTGAGCAGCTCCCCCAAAGAAATTGAAAAATAATCTGATACTTTTGTCCTGAGCTTATGAAAGTAACAGTGATGTTCTCAGGGGTTACACTGTTCCTTTGTTTCCTTGGGGAAGAGAAGGGGAGTTGCCCAGTAATTATCCTTTTACTGATGATGCTAATGATGGAGTCCCAGAACTGTCAGAGTCTGAAGGCACCTCTAG
>VZTM01001720.1:0-29108 GCA_013400555.1 Jacana jacana | reverse complement strand
TGTATATATAATAAATAGCATACAATTACCCTGTGAATATTTTCTAACAATATTAGCTACAGTAATTTCATACTGCCAAAAATCCAACTTCTCATCTTGTATTGGTATCCAGGTTCAGAACTGACAGTTTTAAAAAACATTTACTTTCAAGATGCAACTGAATGATGGGTCTTTAAAAGGTTTAATTGGATGGTTTGGACTGACAGATGCAGGGATGGCTGAAATCCCAAGTACATCCCTTATCTATGAAGTTTGTATGTATTAGCAACAGGACAGAACAATCAAACTGTGGGGCTTTGAGGAGAGCTTGTGGGAAAGTGGATTAAAAGATTTTTGGAGCATGTTATTGCCTGTAGCATACTTCATGTGTAAAAGGATTCATAAACACTTTCTATGTTGCTTGTCAACTGTTGCCTTTCTAGAAAAATCATGTGAAATGTAAGAATAATTTAAGCTGAAAAAGTACCATAGAGATGTAGCTGCATTTTCTAGTATTGATGGAAGCCTGTCCCTTTGCATGTAAGGAACCTTTTTCATCCCTTTTTTTCCTCTTATTCCACTCCTTGGTAGAAGAGATACCCTATTTAAAAGGATATTGAATTTTGGCTGTGGAGAAAAAAGAATTGTATCCATTCATTTCAATGATACCCATTTTTCAAATGAAGTAATGAAATAATTCCTGAAGTTATACTATCAGAAAGTAGAAGCCCTGAATCTTATTCTTAGGCTTGATTTGGCTTTTTTTAAGGATATCTTATTTTTTCATAATGATTACTCTCACTTCCTTCCATTCTATAAATGAAATAGTGATAAAGTAGACATGCATGAGTTGTGAATATTCGTCAAGTGTGATTATTGAGGGAACAGTGCAGGTCATTATGGTAGCAAATACAGTTATTTGATTACTTTATTTCATCAAAATACCCTGATTCTTTTTCTTTTCTAGAGCTGCTTATTGATTTGTTATATTTTGAAGTAGTCCAAAGGTCATGTTTATTGTAATCCAGTGCAAACTGTTAACCCTGTTTTGAAATTATTTTTCCTTATTCATTCACAAAATATAAGGAAGGCAGCTGTTACGCAGAGTTGAAGGGTAGCTCTGAACTATAAGAAACAATGAAAAAAATTATGAAATACTAGAAAAATGAAGAACTGGTGTTTTTAAGGAAGATGCATGTTTCAAGCCTGACTCCTTATGAAAGGACAACATACCTCAAAGGGTAAAAGTCTCTGGTCACATGCTAATATTCATATAAGGTTATGTACGTCAATGCTGAGATCCTTACTCCCAAACAATGTCTTTATAAGTGGTAAAAGAAAGGACGTGGTGCAGAGGGGACTCAGAATGTACTGGGATTCTTTAGGAACTGGTGTTCCTAAAGATTAGGCAGACATTCAGGTCCACCTAGGTTACCATGGGAGAAGGTCTAGAACTATCACATAGTCTTTCTACATTGTATTGTGCAGGTTCTCTAGCTTTATCATGCAAAGAGTTACATGAGAAAAAAACTCACCTCTCAACTGGAAATATAATAAAAATTAATACCTTTGATTTATCTGTATTCAGATCAGAATCCAGGATCACAAACAGTACCCCAATATAAGTACCCATCAAGATCTTGAACATCTCCACTTTTCCATGAATGTCTGGCCTTGAAATGCAGCTTTAATCATACTCCCATGTAAAGTACTTAACTTAGATGGGTATGTATCTCCTATACTTAGGTGATAAAACTGTGTACTGGTCAATGTGAAGAGAAAAAGGTCTAGTAGCTCAAAGCTAGGAGAATTAAAAACAGATTTTCTGATTACGTGTCCTAAATAAATATTTACTAATGTAGAGATAAGCTGGCCTCTCTTGAAAATGGACTCCCTTCTCCCCTCCCATGCATCCAGTCAATACATGGGTTTAGTTCTTATTCTATAAATTCTCTAATGCTGTTGTGCATTGCTTTGGGCTTTTTTTTCCTAGTGATTTTCTTAATATAAATAACAGTAATGGCATTGGTCCTTATAGATAAGAGTCTCCTGACAATAACAGTTAATATTACATTCATTAGTTGAAACATGACCGCATCTGTTCATTCTAGTTTCTGCTATTAAATTAAAAATTCTAATTACTGTAAATTTAGATCATTACACTCTCAGTCAGGTAAGTTATAGTTTAGATGTAATTTTCCCTTGAACACTTTCTGTAGAGATTGTGCAGAAAAGCTGTGTTTACTGCCATTACTCCAAAGAGGGCATAAAATGGCAATAGCTCTGCACCTGGGACAGGGCAATCCCAGGCACAAATACAGATGGGCAGAGCATGGCTGGAGGGCAGCCTTGAGGAGAAGCACTTGGGTCTTTTTAGTCTGGAGAAGAGAAGACTGAGGGGGAAACTGATCAACACCTATAAATACTTAAAGGGTGGGTGTCAGAAGTCCCTTCCAACCCCATACTATTCTGTGATTCTGCAACTTGGGAGTGTTAGTGGACAAGAAGCTCAACATGAGCCAGCAATGGCTGCATCAAAAGAAGTGTGGCCAGCAGGTCGAGGGAGGCGATTCTGCCCCTCTACTCTGCTCTCATGAGACCCTACCTGGAGTACTGTATCCAGCTCTAGAGTCCTCAACACAGGAAGGATCCATTGGAATGGGTCCAGTGGGGGCCTACAAAAATGATTAGAAGACTAGAGCACCTCTCACATTAAGTCAGGCTGAGAGAGTTGGGGTTGTTCAGCCTGGAGAAGAGAAGGCTCCTGGAAGACCTTATAGCAGCCTTCCAGTACTTGAAGGGGGCCTACAGGAGAGCTGGAGAGGGACTCTTTACCAGGGAGTGTGGCAATAGGATGAGGAGTAACATATTTAAATTGTAAGTGTGGGGATTTAAATTAGATACTAGGAAGACATTCTTTCCAGTGAGGGTGCTGAGACACTGACCCAGGCTGCCCAGAGAAATCGTGGGTGCCCCATCCCTGAAAGTGTTCAAGGTCAGGCTGGATGGGGCTTTGAGCAACCTGGTCTAGTGGGAGGTGGCCCTGCCCATGGGAGAGGGATCAGAACTTGATGATCTTTAAGGTCCCTTCCATTTCTAACTATTCTGTGATTCTATGATCTTCTCGGGAGCTGTTCCTACACTGTCAGAAAAGGCCAAAAACAGACAGTACAGCTTTACCAGCTTAAAAGATGGAACAAATAACAAGCCTTGATTTTGTAAAAGAAGATAAAAGGTATGTAAAAGGTTACATTCTTTCAGGTTTTGGAGACCTTCTGATCAGACAGTACCAGTGCCTGTTACGCTTTATAGGTGAGGATTGCAGGTGCATTACAGGAAGTCAGCATGGCCTAAGTATCAACATGAAGGTTACTGGAAATAAGAGGTCAAACTTCAAAACGTGAAGTGTATCTAAATAAACTAGAAAATATTACACAGTTGACCAATTAATTCTTAAAACAGACTTAGGAAAAAGCAAAGTAGACCTTGAAGAGCAACTAACCGGAAGAGTCAAAACTGTTTATAGACACAGATTCTGACCCCTCAGGAGCAAAAGGCTTGTCAAAGACCCTGCACGTCCAAATGACAATCAGAGTATAAGGGAAGTGAGCAAAGAAGTGAGCATAAACGAGCACATTTGCATTGGTGTTTACTGCAGGGGAAACTGTCGTGCTCTGATGTGGGTATGCAAGGGAGTATTATCTCTGTATCACAGACTTGATCACAGATACTTCAACCCCAGGTACACAGAATGGTCTCTAGAAAATAATGGAGAACATATTCACCCAAGACCCTAAAGAGAACTTAGGGATAACATAGCTGAATTACTAAGGTTAGTTCCTAAACTACAAAACTGGAACCAACAGGTTTGGATTGTTCAATTTCTTGTGAAATCTCTAGTCCCATTAATGCACACTTCCCTTTCACTAATAAGGTAAATAACATTCGCAGGAAGTGAAGGTGCAAGTTAGGTCCTTGACAAGACATAGCTGTCTTGGAGCAAGAGAAGCTTGAATCTGTCAATGCTGGCATGCTTACTCTTCAAATAAATATTCAGGTAACGTCTGGCATAGAGTTCACGTTTTACCCTAATTTAATCCCCCCAGTATGGGAGATTGTTTTGTTAAGATTGTGTCAACAACAGCTATCTCTAAGGTTTTGAGTTTTAAGTTAGCAAAATTGAGGTAGGCTAAGATTTTCAGATGGTTTTGTTATTTAATTTTCTTTCTGTTAACGCATTCGATTATGATGAGCTTTATATAAATCTGGAAATGCAAAATAAAGTTAATTGCACATTTTAGCATTGACTTCTGATAGTTAAATATATATATTGAGCACATATGATACAATATGTATCCATGAAAATAAATAATAATCAATAAAAAGAATAGCAGTAGCCTTCTAACTGTAATCTACTAAATTAAATTTGTGGTCAGGGCCACACAGAGGAAGCTACATTACACTTTCTCTTTCACTGCTTGATTATCCTGCAGAAACTTGTGGAGTGCTAAATACTAGTTTCATAAAATGGTGATTCATGTAATGCAATCCCAGTGTTTTTATAGCAAGTCCTTACATCAGCTACAGTGGTTTCTTGAACAGATCTTGGCAATAAGACCTTCTGTCCACATGCACACACAAGCGCACACCCAGAATTTCTGGGTGCCCTCCTAGTCCTGTTTTATAAGATGAAGGAGGAGAGAGATTCTTTTTGTTTTCAAAAATTCAGTATGCAGGAAGAATAAGGTGTTTACTGTTCTACGGTACAGTTGCTAGTCTGCGATTGACACGGCCTTAAACTGTGATGTGGTTAATCACTTCAATGTATTTCAGGATAAATCAATTCCTGATAACTTTGAAAACCACTAAGTTCTGCCACAGTCATCTATGAGGTAGCCCATACTAAAATGTAATTATAAATAAGAATATTTACATGTGGTAGCATTATCATAACCCTTATAAGAACTTCTCTCAGATTGTTTCCACTTTAGTTACCTTTTGGTTGTTTCAGAGTTGTTTTTTTCTCAGTGTTCCACTGCCAAATTGCCTAAATAAAGATTCTTATTGCTGAAGTCATGTAAACTAGCCTACTGTTTATTCTAGTTTACTCCAAGATTCATGTTTTATTGTGGAATATTTCAGCCTCTTGTGTTGCTCCTGTTCACTACATATCAGAAGTTATGCAGGTCTCCTTATGGATGTCTGTAATCTGGGATGCTACTATTATTACCCATGATATTGCATTGCTTCTCAGATGCAAAGGCATTCTCAAAAGGAAGTTGGATAAACATTTATCAAAATGTAATTGTTAGGCTTGAGTTCTTCCTCTTTTTATCATAAGGTATATTGTAACACTTGTTTTGCCTCCAAATTTGAATATTATTTGAATTCAACCATCCTTTCTTTCTTTTTTTTTTTTTTTTAAATAAAGTTAATGCTTTCTGTTTGTCAAAACCTCAAAGTCAAACCTGTCTGGATTTGCTATGTTGACCATTCTGTTTCCACTGTTTAGTCTATTTTCTCCTCTCATTAAATTCACTCAAAAATTCATCTTAGAGGAAAGCTAAATATGTACCTTATGAAGATCTAATCACGTTCACAGATAATGGACTTTTGCTTTGAGAACAATCACCATATTTAGACCATTTTTCCTTTTCCTTCTTCTCCCATTATCCTTGTTCTTTAAAAGTGTGGTCATAATTTAATGCCCAGAATGTCTTTCAGAAAATTTCAAAATAATGATCTCAATGTAGTATTTTCTTAAGAGCCCAGTAACTGTGTGTGCATGTGTGAATATGTTAGTTCTTGAACAATATTTTGCAAATTTTTATCTGTGAAGAGTTGAGAATTTAAGTTATTTTTTGCAAGTCTTTGCTCCTTGAGGTTGAAAGAGGTTCCCAAATGTACTTTGTATGGCATTTACACCCGTTGTTTGCTGAATCTTCCTAAGCAGAGATAGCTACATTTTCCTGAAAACGATACCAATTTTTCCCCTGCTTTGACATGTGTTTCTGTTCTAATATTTGTTTACAGCACTTTCAATTAACTTCTTTTCTTCTAGCAAAATCATCTGGTTGGTATGGGAAGGTTAAAAAGGACATTGCTTCCACGGGCAGCTATTACTCATCTGATGAGATGAAAATGATGCCTATTTAAATGAAAAACTGCTAGTGAAATTACTTGGTTCTATACACCAGACAATAAGATTTGCAGTAATTATCAGATCTGTCTTAAAATATAGATGTATCTGAACAACGTGATGTTCAAGGCAAGCATTCCATGCACCAAAACGCTAAGTGCACACATAATTGAAGCTGTGCTGGTAATAAAGCTGTTAATAGAGTCTGAGCATATCTAAGGGCAACATGCAAATGAATAAACCAAAATCTCTTTCAGCAAAGATTTTTATTAAGGCACGTCTTTCGTTAACAACATAGTGAAGAAACCTACAAGCCAAGCATGGAGCATGCTGATGGGACTTTGAGCTCCTATAAGCATTGACCTAAAATGCTTATATGACCCTATTATATGACCCTACTGGTCCTGCTAAATTTCAGAGGCACAGGTATTAAAAGTGTTAGTTCACAAAGTAAATAGAGAAATTATGTCAATGGGTGGCTTTGAATTCCTCAGTAGTGGCATCAGTTGCTGAATCAAGGAGGGAATAAATGGTGGGAAAAGTAAAGATAGTGTCTTAGTCTCTACTGGTGACGCAAAGGAACTCCCAGATTAGTGAGGGTTCTTATATGAAGATCTGTGTACATTTACTATAGTAAATTTATAGTGGTACTTGAATGTGTGCACAGTTTTGCAGCAAAAGAGATCCAAAGAATACTCTTAAACCTTGTAACGAAATCAGCACAAGAGGCTGAGGTCTGAGTGGCTGGAGGGCAGCTCTGCTGGGAAGGTCCTGCAGGTCCTGTTGGGCAGTGAGCTGAGCATGAGCCGGCTGTGTGCTCCAGCAGAAATGAAGGCAAACCACGTCCTGAGCTACCTCAGCAGGAGTATGGCCAGCAAATTGAGGACTCTCAACTTGGAAGGCTTCTCTCTACTGAGACCTTGTTAAGCCATACCTGGAATATTGTGTCAAACCAGGGCACCCTTGCTGCTCTACTCAAGAGAGAGAACTGAAAAAACAAAGAGGGTCCAGCAGAGGGACAGTGAGGAAAGGAGGTTGCAGAACCTGACATATGAGGTCAGGTTGAAGGAACTGGGTTTGTACAAGTGAAGAGGGAAGGCCCAGGGGGGTCTAACAACAGCCTTCCAGTTTTGATGAGGTGGCTGAGGTGAGAAAAGGAGATGCTCACTTCTCAGAGATGTGTAGCGTAAGGACAAGAGGCAATGGGCAGAGGTTGCTTTAGAGGAAATTAGCTGGATATAAAGAGAAGGAAAAAAAATAGCCATGGGAACAACTAAACATCAGAGCAGAAAGGTCAGTATTTCGGCACTGGAAATCTTGAAAACGTAGCTTGGCAGAGCCTTGTGCAACCTAATCTAAGGTCTTGATTTCAAGGTTGGATCAGATGATCTTCTGGGTTTCTTCCAACCTAGACTTTTGTGTGAACTATGAAGTATGTGTCATTAAAGTTGTTACCAGCTCTTGATACATCCCTGTGCTGTATGTATCATGTCGAGCTGGTCCTGCCCTCTCCAATTTCAGGTATTTCTAGTGATGTAGAAAATATACCTAATCTTCCTATTGTCTCTTAAAACAGTCCGAAAAGAGCTTTTTTAGGAACTGCTCTAATGTTATTGCTTTACAGTAGAGTATGATGGTCTGTGTGTCAATTACATGTATTCTGGTTTTGCTTTGAAAATCTGGCCATGTTTTGGCAAAGTTTGAAGGTTTTACAAACCTGTATTTTGTGCATGTTTGTTAGAAACATTGCTGACTTTGACAGCTAAAATGTCTTATGTCATCTCTAAAGCTTTGTATGTGATGGAAACTCAGATAATTTTCTCTCTTGAGTAATGAAATATGTTCCCTTCAGTTCTTTCAGGGCTAAAGACTGACATTCACTCTGATAGCTAATTGTCATTTCTGATGACTTGTATGGGGTCAGGTATTTGAGATGAGAACACATAGCCATTCTTTGTATGTATATCCTCTGGCACCTAGGTAACATGGAAAGGAAAGTTTTTGAATTAAAACTTAGAGAAGAAATAGACCAAATGTTAGAGCATAGGGGGAAAATATAGGAATAAATGCTCTGGCACTCTATGAAATCACCTTATCAATGAGATACCTGGAGAAAGCACCAGGAGCTTCGGGCAGATGGAAAGCTGGCTGTTCAAGAAGTTGGTATGAGAAATGCTAAAGGCAAGAATAGGATAGGAAGATGGTGAAAAAAAGGGCATATTATTACAGGTAAACTAAAATCTATTTTAATTGACTTTGCACAAGACCAAGGAGATGGGTCCAGAAATAAAAAATCTGACAACGAGAGGGAGGTGGACATTTCAGATCCCTCAGAGGTGTCCTTTCAGCTCAAATATATCTTGGGCAAAGAATATCAGTGCAGCAGGATGGATGCACATTAAGAGAAAGGAAGAGGGATTGTTCATATTTTTGCACCACAGCAAATTGAACTTTAATAATACTATCTACCTCATTTGTTTCAGCAGCTGGGAGGTGTGCACTTCTTAGACATTTCCCAGGATCAGCATGTTCTGAAATAAGAAGATCTTATGTTTGGGAGTGAGGGTTACAGTGCCAGGTACTCGGACGAAGCTGGGGCACAGGTACTTCTGAGAGGAGAGACTGGGAATGAGGTCTCTAAAGGAGGTTTTCACTGGTCCTTGGGGGGAGATCAAGAGGAAAATATTGAGCCACAATATAAAACAGCTGGGTTATGCTGTCAGGATTTGCACTAAGCTCCCCTTTTCAATGCAAGCGTTGTTGAAAAGCTGAATCTTGGATATTTCAAATTCAGATCAAAAGTTTAAAGGACATATTTTTGACTTTCCTTTTGTTTTCACCATACAATTTCTTTGTTCCTTCCCTGTCAATATAATCCACACCTCTCATAAGTGAGGAAGGTGTGAAAGGAAATTATTATCTGTGAAACCATCTGTGTAAAGTATCCTTGTGTGATGACCATTATGGAAGAACCCTGAGAGAAACCCAGGTGTAACCAGTATACTTTTAAGTTCAGAAAAAAAGAACAAAGATATGAGAAACAAACATAATTTATAGATCTTCTATTTAACAGAATGGTATTTATCATTTATTAAGAATGAGGTGAAAAATAGTTACAAAAAATCAAATGCAGTCATGTAATCAAGATAATGTGTATCATAATATGTATAGAAGGGGTGCCAGTAAATATGAAGGTGTTTATTTGTCTTAGCATACAGAGATCAGACCCAGCAGGGCCCATTGCCATACAAACTATAGTAAAATGGTGGTAAAATACTAGTTCTAAAAATAGAACTAGTAGTCAAAGTAATATTTAAGTCTTTCTTTCCTAGCCTTCAGCATTTCACTCTGCAATTGCTTGGGGGTCTTTTTTCCAATATTATGTGTGTCTATTTTCACTATTGAAGCGTAGAAAGTAGGCATACTACATAAATAATAAAAGTTCATGATGAAAGTTAAGGACCTAATTATCTAGCCTAGTGTTTACAACCTTTGCAGAGAAATGTTATGTGAGAAATTATTCTTTTTCCTTAACGATAACATTTTCCCTTGAAGCTACTCTGAATTGTGTCTGCGTTGTTAGAGGAATGTTTACCATTTTGATGCAGACATGGGAGGAGATGTGGTCCCTTGTGCAGTAGCTGTAAAAGGAAGTAGACAGGTACAAACACCGTGTTGTGGTGTACCAGGGAGGGCAGACAGGTTTGTCACTGTAATTTACTTTCTCTTAATAAAAGGAGATGAAATATAATAAGTCTTACGAGTGCTAACTTTCACTTAAGGTTTTGATTTGCTTATAGTAAGGGAGGCTTTGCAATGTAAATAAAGAGCAATTTATTATGAAAATTGGCACAAAGCTATCTAATTTTTACTTCTTCATAGAAGGAAATTTGAAATTCAAATCACTGGCTGATGAAGGTTATTAAAAATGCATTAGAGTTGAAAATGTAGCTGTATGTAATTGTCATAATAGATATTAAAAATTAATTTATCCCCAATGACAATTAGGCTAAAAGAATTTTCAAATTATCAGCTAACAAATTTCAGTTAATTTTAGAAGCAAATAAAGTGAAAGCATTTCAAAATGTTTGTAAAAAATTAAAACTATCTCTTTTTAAAAAAAAATCCAAAAGAAAGGTTACATTTCTGTTCACAATCTTTCCTTTTCTTCTTTTTTAAATTACTACACTCTATTGCTTGCCTTTTTTGTTATTATTTTTCCCCCAGGTTCTTTCTGCATTTTCTCTCTTTCTGATTTTTCTCCTAAAGAATTCTGGACCATTTTGAGTGTATGTGTACACACAAATCTATAGGCATGTGCTGAATCTAGGTTAACTGAAACTCCTATTTTCTTTCTATATCTGATTTTTCATCCAGTCAATACATTTTTCTGATGAATAACAGGAATCTCATAGCTAATATGACGTTATTAATACAGCTTTCAGAATATCTGAAATGCCTTTAATATATATGTTTATATTTAAAGCAGGATCAAAATGCCAGTTTTGATAATATTGATTGGGATGGGTACTATTTTTAAAGACACTGAGTCATATACCCTTTAAAAATCAATGGAGGTAGAGTTTTCTAAATAATACTATTTTTTTGTGGTTTTGTATTTATTGTTTTGATCCTTTTTAAAAACAAAACAATAAAATTAGGCAAGTGGATAACTCTGTGGTTGTATTTGTATATGTGCATGCATGGGCTTGAACCACTTGCTGTTGTCCACAGCCAGCTATGGGGCAGAGCCCCCAGCTGTGCCCTGTACTCATGTGTGAATTCCTTACCCTTGGATCAGGCAAGAAGAGCCAGGAATGGGGAGGGTAAAGAGAATAATGTCTTTTCTTCTTTCCTGGCTAATGTCATTTCTCTTTTTCTGAATATAGCTCTTGATAGTTCAGCAGATACCCAGCATCTGAGAGGTCCTTGAAACCTACACCATGAGCAGTCTCTCAATTGTAGTTTGATTATTTTTTTTTTTTCCCTGTGAGTGGTACAATGAGAGTAAGCCAGCCTTTCTCACCTAATTTTTACCTAAAACTTTCTCCTGTATTCAAGATCTGGCTAAAGGGAGCTACAGCCTAAGTTTAAGGCTTTCAGAGTTTGAAAGGGGTAGGATGGGAAGTTAAACTTAGGGCTCAGCCACAGAAATAATATATAGCATAGATACAGCCACAATTATTTATGTGAGTTCAAAGCCTATGGTTACTTGTATCCTCTAACACTGCTCACCCAGTTTGTCAAGATGGTGAAAGATTTCATAGCTAGAGTTATACCTAACAGTTTAGCAAGAAGAATTATAAACCTGTCACTATTTCATTCAGCAAACTTCTATTTTGTAAGTATGTCTTTGCTTGTAATTTTTTTTTTAAATATAGCCTGTGTTAATAAACATGGTTTTTAATTGAATTTATCTAACAAGATCAGTTTGAGAATTATTACAGATCAGACAATTTAAGTAAACCAAGAAGAAAAATTAAAGGAACTTTTGGAAAGTTATATTTCTCCTTTTCTATTTACTTGAAGATGAATAACCTATTCCATTCAATTAACCTTTTTTTAATACCTTTGGGCTGAAACTAGAAAAAAATCTGGATATAATAATGTACTTTGAGAATGTTAACAGCAAGAACTCTTAAAAATGAAACCAGTTTCTAACTGTCCAGTATATTTTAGTGGCCTCATAAGGCTATTAAAACTCTTATAATGATTTAATTTATTTACACTATCATTTTGAAGTGTTGTCTTATTCCTCTACTTGGATAATTAAACCACAGTGAAGAAATGCCCCTTTTTGTTTCTCAGTCATAAGCACAGTGCTACTGTTTGCATACCTAGTAACTCTAGCAGGAAGTTTGATACTCAAAGTATTTTTCTTTTTATTTTAGATGGAATTTGGAAAGATAATTGGGAAACCTGTTTTATTTCACCTGCGAATCATCTTCCCTCCCTGCCATCTCTCCAGCATGGTGTTATTTTTCAAGTGTGAACCTGGGTTTCAAATTAGTGTTCTTTTAGTAGTAAGGCATCAGTTATTTTAAATTGTAACAACATTCACTTTTACAGAAGGCTATTTATTTCTCCCTTTTTTTTTCAATGCTATACAAACGCAGTGGTCCAGGATAGAGTTTGCACACCAGAATGAAAGGTCAGATTGGAAAATGTATTTCAAAGTTCTTAAAGATAGAAAGGAAATGGGATTAGGAAGAAATGGATTTTTTCAATTACAAATGACTGTCTGGAAAAATACCATATGAAGTATGAAACATTTCAGTATGTATTTTCAAATCCTAATTAAATTATTTGTTAAGGGAACATACTCACGTGCAGTTCAGATTTTAACTATTGCTTCAAAACACTAGGTTATCAGCCAAAACCAGAATAATCTCAACAGGCTGGTTGATTTTATGGATTAGGCAGCAGTTCAATTCTGGCAGTATTACAACGGTACAATTTGAGGGAAAGCAAAGTAACTTGGCTTGGCAAAGCCTCTACTTCTTTGCTTATTAAAGGTAGCTGGTATGACTTAATATGCTTATTCTGCCCTAGTAGGTTTGATTTACAAACACTGTGAAATAATATAACATTTGATGTGGCATAACAAAAGCTAATCAAGTAAGTTTCGTTTCCATCCTTCATTTTTTTAGATTTCATTGAGGCAAAGCATACAGTTTGTAACTGCTTTTGTGGGAAGTGGACAGTTAAAATACAGCATGAATTTGGGTAGCCAGGGCGTAGCCCTGATGAAAATCAACAACAGTTCTATGTAGCAATAGAAAGAGACAGAGAAAAAAGACAAAGAAAAGAGGCAATTGGGCTAAAGATTCAGTTTTTCTCTTTTATTTTAATGTTGAGAAATGAAAAGATAGTTATTTTATTTTATATTTAGTCTAAATTTATAGAATGTCACCTACATTCTCCATAAATGCTGAAAAATCTAAATTTTTTTCCTTTTTTTAAAATCTCGCTTTTATTTGGAGGGCAAGAAATTTTTCAGTATCCCTCTGCTATCAGACCTACATATACTTCTTCAGGCAATGAGCAACAGGACAAGAGGGAATGGCTGCAAGCTGCAGCAGGGTAGGTTTAGGCTGGACATTAGGAAAAAATTTTTCACAGAGAGAGTGGTCAGTCAGTGGAATCAGCTGCCCAGGGAGGTGGTGGAGTCACCCTCCCTGACTGTGTTTAAGAGCAGATTAGATGTGGTGTTGAGGGATCTGGTGTAGGGGAGAACTTGTAGAGTAGGGCTGATGGTTGGACTTGATGATCCCAGGGGTCTCTTCCAACCTAAATGATTCTATGATTCTATGATTCTTCCCATCAAACTTCACTTTCTTCCCCTGACATTACTGACTGTAAAATATTATTTATTTATTTATTTTTAATATATACATTCATTCTGTCCACCCTTGTTTTTTTTCAGTTGCACGTATTATCTACCTATTAAGTAACAGATAAGATTCTTACTGCTGTTATAGGTGTCAATTTAGTGCTTACAGAAATGGTCATTTACTTAGTAGCAGTTTCTTGAACCTTATTCCTCTGAAATAGCAGCTGGAGACCTGCCCCAGAAGTATAATGTAGAGGTTGATATGCCACTCCTTGGCAAAATTCCTGGAGAGTGTTGTTGCCATAACAACTCACCTTCTTCCAAGGATAAATCTGCAGGCAGAGATGGGGGAAACTCTTCTGTTTTCTTTAGCTTTTCTGATCTTGGGATTTCTCTTCTCCCCTCCTATGTTCTTGCAATCTTGTGTATTATGTTTTGCTATTCTTTTATGGAATAGGTTTTTCATTTTTTTCTGCCTCTTAGTAGTTTCTTACATCAAATCTTTATTTTCAGTTTCTTGCATCCCCTGGTCCTGTTGCTGATTATCATGTGCTGTTCTTGTGCACAATATGCTGAAGTTGGGAAAATGTGTTTGATCTTAAATACTCTGAATGCTTAATCCTATATGAGTTTGCCCAAACCCATAAAGGTCCAAATAGCCTTACAGATCTGTTAGTATCCCTTTCTTAGACTTGCAGGATAATTGAGATGTGAATATGCCTCAGAGGGTCTCTTGTCTGACTCCTGCTCACGGTGGAGCCAGCTCTGAGGTCAGACATAGTTGCTCAGGGCTTTGTCCAGCTGTGGACATCCCTCAGGGATGGAGACTGACAGAGCTTCTCTGAGCAACCTGTCCCACTACCAGGCTATCTTCCTGGTGAAAACATTGATTCTCATATGTGGCCTGAATGTCTCTTGTCTCAGTTTATGCCCTTTGTCCCTCTTCCTCCAATCCATCACAGCTGTGAAGAGCTTGTCTCTGTGATAACCTCCCTGCAGCCACCAGAGCTGCTAGTAGGTTCCTCTGAAGCCATCCCTGTTGAAGACTGGAGTAGCCATCCTTCCCTCAACCTTTCCCTACACAGGGCAAGTAGTCCAGCTCTGGCTGTCTTGAGGGCCCTGTGCCAAATTTACTCTGGTTTATCAATTACATTGGTGTCCTGAAACTGTACACAGTATTGTAGATGTGATCTAATGAGTGCTGAGTAACGAAAACTCACTTCCTTTGAGGTACTGGCTGTGCTTCTGGTAATACATCCATTTCCCCAGTCCCACAGGTCTTTATGCTTTCCAGGAAGTGCATTGCCTTTTTTTTTAAGAGCCAAAACCACATCCAGCTCTGTCTGAAGCTGTAACAAAACTTCTCCTGTGTGGCAATTGGATTTAACCAGGTAAAAGGAGCTGCTACTAATTGCAGATAAGATGAGACTGAAAACTGAGCTGAAGGGAGTTGGTTTGTTTCTGTGAGATACTCCTCTCTCTAGCCCTTTCACTTGCAATGGGCCAGCATCTCCTTTTCTCCTTTTGCAGACTGGCAGCAGCATTCACAGTAACACTAGCATATTGGTGCCTCCTTTGCCTTTTTCTTGCTATGATAGTTCACAGAGCTCTTACTTCTTATACTGCTCCCTTGCAGTTGTCAGGCTGTTTCTGGTTTGAGGTAGTTTGCTGTCTGGGCATCACTGAATAGAGTCCCCGATCCTTGCCACTGTGTTAGCTTTTGCTCTGTTACATTACTGCTTGCATGGTTTTGCACAACAGATGGTAGTATGTGGGCCATTATTAAGAAATAAGAGGATGAACAATTACATTTGTAGCTCTCTCTTCTGCCTCCGTTTTTTGCTAGATAGAAATTAAATGACAGGACAGGATTGCACGACGCAAAAAAGAAATCCATTTATGTAAATTCAGACCTTTTCGTCGGCACAAGCAATTTCCAGGACTCTGCACAGTGGAAATAACATTCTGTAGATGGAATCACAGAGTCATTCCCCTCCCAATTTCATATGGGAAGCACACATTTGAGATTTTATGCATGATTTTACTGTTTCCGTGTTTTCTGTACCTCCTTTCCTATTTACTGTGGAATTATATTTTTCATAGTGATGTAGATGTAATGTGTGATTTGGAAGTAATATTTTTATAATGGTGGAACAGTTATTCAGTCTATTTAAATGTACAATTTGAGCACCAGAGCAGTAGATGTGTTATATACATATAGTCTTCTCATGTTTATGTAATACAAAAGTGGATAGTGCAGATCCTAGATATTCAGCTTCCTGACTAGAACACGTTCTTAGCATGATAATCAAACAAATACATGACCAGTATAGGTCAGTGATGAAGTATGATGGATTCAAGAGAAAGTGTATTGAATTGTTCCTAAAATCCTTCCTCTTTGAGAGAACTAAATGTAGTTCCAAAGAAAATAATCAGAAAAATGTCCAATTATATTGAGTACTAAGAAACAAATCCCACTTAACCACTTAATCTCAGCCTTTATTTAAATTAAACATATTTTGTAATTTAATAGCCTTTCGCATCAAATAATATAATTATGATGCCCCCCCCCCGCAAAAAAAAAACAAAAAAAAAAAAAAAAAAAAAAAAAAAAAAAGACAACCAGTTTAAAGGGCATTAAAGGGCAGGTATCCAATTTAAATTGCATTGACAGTGGCTGTTTTGTCATATCAAACATTTTGTTAATATAATGGAAATGTGCTCTTGTAATTATTTCCTGACGTTCACTTGGGTAAAAAATGTGTTAAAAAAGAAGAATATAGGTTTCTATAACTTCAGTCACAAACTCCCAAACCGAAAAAATGTGTGTTTATCCCATGTGAAAATAAGCTCTTGATGAGCTGGATGAGTTGTTATAGCCAGCACACAGAGTGGGAGAGTTCTGAAATGTCATGTCAAGACAGGTAAGGGCTAAAGCACTTTTAGAGAGACCAGAAGTTTGTTACTAGCTATGTGTTACCTGATCTGTTCTGGCTGGCCAGAGGTAACTGTCTGCTTGAGTGAGTGGATCTGCTCTTCAAAGTTTCCATATAGCAATCCTGAGTAATTTCCTTAATCATCAACCTATGCTTGTGTATTTTGCTTGCATTTACGCTATTGCTACCTGCCACTGCAGACTATCTATACTAATAATTTTCCTGCACTTGAATTATTTACTAGGAATCCACAGCATGACTGTACTGAAACCAGACTGCAGTGGTTTTAGGTAAGAAGCGAGGTTAGACTTCTGAAAACTGTCAGGATGTTTTTCAGTTCTTTTCCAAGTCTGTTGGCATGGAAATGCACAAAGACTAATATAAACCAATCCCTTAGTTTTTCTTGTAACACAGTCCCCTGGCATCAGGCAATGCATGGGCATTCTGACAGATAATAAGGAATAGAAGTCATTTGGTATTAACATCAAATTTGGGTTCTTCATGTACAAAGGTGACTTCAGGCTCTTGTGAACTTCTCAAGGTATAAGTTAATAGACATAGAATAGGGAAAATCTTGAACAAAAGTAAGATTTTTAAAGTATTTAAATTATTATTTCCTAAATGAAGGGATAAGCTCTATTATTTCTCTGATCCTCTTATATTTTTGACCATATAACATGACATTTGTTAACTCCTAGTTCCTTCCAAGGAGTCCTTTCCCACTTTTACTCCTCCTGCTAACTGATGCCTTGTTCAGTATTTTATTTATTTTCTTTCTAAAAAAACCAACTAAACAACAAAACCTAAAAAAAACCTCCTTTCTAATAGTCATAATATAGAGCAACAGGCTACGCACTTCCGCCCCCATCCACTCAGATATGGCCAGACAACATCTACAAGGTGTTGGTAATTATTGATTTTATTATTCCTATGTAACTTTTACGTAAAGGAAGCAAATAGAAGTTCTGAAAGTGGTGCCCTTTTTAGATGAGATGTTGTTATGCCAACACAAAAGAAGTTTTAAGTTTTAGGCTTATCTGCAGACCAAGATAAAGAAAAATACTGAGGATGAGAGGAGTGCATTGCATTACTTGAAGCAATATTTGGATGATTCTTAAGTGTTCTAGATACCCAAGCAATGGTGGCTGGAAACTAACTAACTAACTAACTAACTAACTAACAGGGAGGTGGTGGAGTCACCCTCCCTGACTGTGTTTAAGAGCAGATTAGATGTGGTGTTGAGGGATCTAGTGTAGGGGAGAACTTGTAGAGTAGGGCTGATGGTTGGACTTGATGATCCCAGGGGTCTCTTCCAACCTGAATGATTCTATGATTCTATGATAAGCTCTTTTGCATTCTTGGTCAGTGCTCCATACTCCTCGGTAAAGAAGTTTTACATTTTGGTGAACAACTTGAGACTAAACAGAAAAAAACTGTGTGCAGATCAGGCTGTGCTGATGTGGAAACTTAGAGGTGATCCAAATTCCTGACTGTGAGAAGAAGCAAGTTACCAAACCCAACACTGATGAGTAGCCTTGAGACCCTGGTACAAGCCTAGCCTAGTTTAATTTTGCAGGAGTAAGATGCTGCCTTTGCCAATCCTAGAAATTCTTCTACTTTGTAGCTCTTCAGGGTTTTGTCTTTTCATGAAATATTCACCAGAAGTAAAGGAGTTGGATGTCTCTGATATAGATAATTCAATCTTCCTCCCCCCAAGAAAGAAAAAACTTTCATATATGAAAAAAATGGAGTAAAAAAACCTTTGGCAACAAAAACTTTCATTCATTTAAGGAACTATTCCACATCTTTTCTCCACCCAGTATTCATTGTGATTCTAGAAAGAGGAAAAAAGGGTTTAGAGGCTGATACAGGAAAATATCAAGAAATCAAGAAGAAAAAAAAGCAAGGAAATGAATGTGTGGGCTGCTGAATGATGGACAGATGAAGCAGGAATTATTGATGAGGAGTAGGAGAACTGAGAAATGGGCCAGGTGCTAAGAGTCCCTAATGTACCACACTGAGCACCATATGGATTAGTGCTCTAAATGGTAGTGCCAATGTCTAGTACAGAATAGAAACTGTTAAGATACTGATGCTAGTGAAAAGTTGAAAGCTACAAAATCTTAATACAACAGGATCTGTTTAGCCTGCGAAAAGAAATCATAAAGGATAAGAGTAGGCAAAAAATCTATAGGAAGGATTACTCATTGAACAAGTAATATGTCCTGGTTTGAGGTAAAACAAACCAATTTTCTGTTCAGTAATTTTACTTTTTTAGCTGGGCCTCTTCTAACTGACTGAAGCCTGAAATTAACAGCACATTGCTCAGAAAACTGTTCTGTCTTACAGTGATAAGACCTGATTATACCAAGGGATGGTCTGCAGAGAGGCCCTTGCTTGTACTTACTGCTAGAACAACCAAGGTCAGGGAATTTTGTCATTTGCCCCGTTGGAGGGTCAGAAGCATCGAGGGGTCACACCTTGTGGGGAGGAATGGCCAGGACAGGTGACCCAAACCTGACCAACTGGGGTATTCCATCCCATCCCCATCATGCTCAGTATAAAAGCTGAGGGATCAAAGGGTCATTAGTTTTCTTCCTTCAATGGCTGACGTCTGAGGAGGACCCTGTCTGTTGGTCTGTCTCTGATCCTGATCTGGAATCCAGCTCCTGTCGGTCACCCAGTCCAGCCTGGGACGTTCACTGATGCTGTTGGTGACGTGATCGTCGTCCTGGGAGCCTGATAGGGTTTTGTATAGACTGTATACTTTTTTCCCTTTCTTTTATACTTTTTAAATTTTCTTTTTATTGTTTATTATATTACTATTATTATTGATATTTCATTAAAGTAGTTTAGTTTTTTTTCTAAACTCCTGAATCTCTTTAATCCTTTCCTCTCCTCTCTTTTCCATAGGGAGAGGAGGAGGGGTCATCATCTGTCCGATTGGTGAAAACCACGACATAATATTAGGGATCTTATAAGCGCAGGAAATAGGAAACTTTTCAAAGATTTTGTTGATTTGAGTTGGTTTTAATATTGCTAAGGTTTTAGGCAATATATAATGCCACAATGAGTATATTTCCTTCTTTTTTTGTGGAAATCTAGGTAAGATTCTTACATGTGTAATGCATGTTAAAACTTACCTTTATTTTTTCTTTATACTGGTACAAGGTCACCAATGGCCTAGGTAGTCCCAGAATACTATTTTATCGTTGTGAAGAACTGCAGTGTTTTTAGTGAACTAGCCTGTATTGTGTCAACTTGGGATTTGGTCTGCTATGATACCACAGGAAAGAAATTTTGGTATAGCATTCCTCACCTGAAAAAGTAAATTTGCCTAATGCACTGCTTTTAAAAAGGGGGTTTTCTTTTTGATAAATCTTCAATTTGATTACTCTTTTAGAATCTTCTTGAAGATTACAAAGAAATGGTTTAAATTCTTTTTTTTAAGTATTGTTTTGGGGGTTGGGTTTCTTTTGTCTTTTCAGTAGCTTTGATACCTTTTTCCCTTTTAAAAAGGTTTGCTTATTTATTTATTATAAAGTAATATCTAAAAATTTATACCACAATTTTAAAAACCACTGAGACAAAGCTGTCTGGTTGCCAGGGTAAAGTTCATTTTTCCTTCATACAAAATAATATAAACTCTCAGGTGTTTATTTTTTAATTGCAAATGTTCAGCAAGTAGAGAAATGACTCATGCTTCATTGGCATTAAACCCAGAATTCAGAATTTGATTAACTTCATTTCTCTCTAGCAGTGGGAGGATAGGCTTTCACACTATTATTACTTTTGCCTCTGTCTTTCTGCTCTTGCTGTTGAGGGAAACGTACAGTACAGTTTCCATAGATGAACATGGAAACAGAAATTCACAGAATAACAGAATGGTGTGGGGTTGGAAGGGACCTCTGGAGATCATCTAGTCCAACCCTTCTGCCAAAGCAGGTCCACCTAGAGCAGGTTGCACAGGAACTTGTCCAGGCGGGTTTTGAATGTTTCCAGAGACAGATTCCACCACATCTCAGGGCAGCCTGTGCTCCACCACCCTCAAAGTGAAGAAGTTCCTTCTTTATGTTTAGATGGAACTTCTTACATTCAAGTTTGTGCCTTTTTCCTCTTTATTTTCTCACTGGACACCACTGACATCTCTATTTCTCAATTCATATCTATTTTCTCAATACATATCTCTGTATTAAAAATTACGTATGCAATAGAAATACAGAGGGGCTTAATTGATAATATGGCCTTTTGTTGTTAATATTACTTCAGGTTTCTGAGATGTTAACTAGCATGGTTTTTTTTCTGTCAAACTGCTCAGATAAAACTGTAACTGATTCTTCAACTTGCATATGGTTTGTTGTGCATAGTGCACCAATGTGCTCTTGCTACAAAGAAAGCTAACAGTTTGAGAGGGACTGGAATAAGGCTTAATATGCCCAGTTGTCACTAGTCAAAGCACTTCTGTTTCCTTTCCTGCTATTCCAGAAAGAGAAATTTCCCCTTTTTAACATAACAAGATTTAAGTTGTTTTTTTTTCCGCATTGTGTCCAGTCATACATGCACACACACACAGAAATACCACTTTCATTCTGTTTCATTTGCATTGTCAGTTATCTTTTTGAACCTTTGAGAAGAAAGCTCTTTGCATGTTTACATTACTTTTAAAAATATACATTCTCTTTAAGAATAACCTGGACTTTTTGCGTCCCAAATCTTTTTAAATGTTTTCCTCTTTTATCTTTTAATTATTCAGCCAGACTAGTAGTTCCGTATTTTCCCTGTCTCCTACTTTGGGCCTACTACAGATCTGGCAGGCTCACTTCAGCTCATGAGAAGAACCATACAGTGAATCCTCTGAGAACATATTTCCGGGCATGTGAAGGAGAAGGTAGTAATTGGGAAGAGGCAGCATGGATTTACCAAGGGTAAATCATGCTTGACACCAATCTGACAGTTGTTTAGATTTGGGATGAGGAGAGCAAAGTAGATGTCATTGGGCACTCAACTTTAACATTATCTCCCATAGTATTCTTGTATCCAAATTGGGATGTTACCATCTAGGTGGGTGGATATCTAGATGATGAAAAGCTGGTTGGTTAGTCAGACTTAGAAAGCCATGGTTAATGGGTCATACTCCACCTGAAGATCAGTAGCAAGTGTAGATCTGCCGGGGTCTGTACTAGGACATCTCTTGGTTAGCATTGTTACCAGGGAGCTGGAGGAGGTAATGGAGCATGCACTCAAAATTATGCAGGTATCAAATTGGGAAGGATCAGTTGATATGCTTTTGATAGTCAGGGTACCTTAAGAGACCTGAACGGACTGGGCAAAGGGTCAGGAACTGACCTTGTGACAGAGAAGCCTCTGTGAGGGCACAGGCTTGTAATGGACAGGCTGGAAGCAGCCCTGTGGCTTGGTACAGTCAACAAAGGTGGCACACAGCTCTATAGGCTGAATGAACAGGACAATGGGCAGTCCATAGAGACAGTTATTATCTGCATCTGGTTAGAAATCATTAGAACATATCTAGAGTTCCACATCCAGTTTTGATGTACCTGTAACAGCAAAAATACTGACAAACTGAAGGCTGTCAGGGTAGACCCCATAGCAGTCTTCAGTTCTGGCCTCAGGTTTGTCATCAGCACCTACATGTTCCACTTCATGCTTTGTCTCGGTTTCTTTCCCTGGCTTCTTGATGGCTCCCACTGCTCATCTGCTCACAATCTTTTTTGCAATATCATTACCCCAACATTTTCCATTTTTTTACTGCACTATATAAAATTTGTGTCCCAAAAAATATTCCTTCCAGAATATGGAAAGGAATGCTAGAGCTGTGCACAGGGAGTATAAGAATTACAAAACAAAACCAAAAAACCCACCCACATTAAGGCCATTTTTTCCCTCATCGTAGATGGCCTAACTTGTATGGATGACATTTTAAAGAAATTAATTCAGCCAGAGGCAGATGTCCTGCCTGAAAAAGCTAACTATAAACAGAAAAAGTTTGCTCAGAGTTATAAGAAACTGAGAAAAAGATTTTATAATGTGAAGTGTTAAGCAGTTTAATATAGGCTATACTATGAGCTCTGCTTCTAAAAACATTCTAAAATGTTTTACTTCCATTTGTGTCAATTGTGGTTATCTACTTGCAATGAAGGAAAATGGAAATAGAATGAATTGTTGATGCTGTAAATTTGTTACAAGAACATTTTTATGTTGATAAGCTTTTCAAATATTTGGAAAATAAAATAAAACAAAATTGTATGTTCCTATGAGTATGACAATTACACTTTAAAGACAGATGAGGATCTATCCTTACAAATCTGAGATACTAATTGGCATGGTAATTGAGTCTTTTCCCTTAACCAATAAGACACTGCTGTTCCTACATTAAGTTATGCTTTTGATGCAGATTCTTAAACTGGTCAAAGTAGTACAAATATAGAAACTGGAAAATATTTTGTAGAATAATCACAAGGCTGTCTTGATGTCATTGTAGTAACTATGTTTCCAAGTAGAACATTATTAGAGAAGTAGAGCATTCACTTTTGATATGTTACATTTTATACAAAGTTTTACAACTGTAAACTCTACCAATTTATGTGGTTTAGTCTATTAAAAACCGTATAAGTATAAAAAGCCTTAGAGGCAAAAAGAGGATTATAGTAAAAATCTAATACCTATGATTAATATTTTTATTTGCACTATTTATACACTGGCCTAAAATACTTTTCTTCATTTTAAGGTAACTGAGCTGCACAATATCAAAAACATAACTAGATTGCCTCGAGAGACAAAGAAGCATGCAGTGGCAATTATCTTCCATGATGAGACGTCAAAGACATTTGCGTGTGAGTCAGGTAAGCAATTGGTCCTGCATCTCTAGCTTGAAGAAATCAAGTTACACACCAAAGTCTTGCTCAGGTGAATTAACTTAAAACACCGGTTAGAAATCTTAGCTTTAAGGAATTTGTTGTAAAGAAGAACTTTGGAGTTTGTGGTTTGGGTTTTGGTAGGGGTGTTTTTAATATACTTCGGGAGGTGTATAGGTTGATACAGAGCTCTTTCTTCCATTACTTGTCTTTGACTGAACATAGATGGCCTAAAGACTGGAGATTTTCAGGTAAACTTGTTAAAATGATTGAAAAATACCTATGGGGTGTTATTAAGTTGAGACTTGAAGCATTCTTTTTTTAACCAATTTTTGCTACAGGCATTTACTAAACTAATAATTATCATGTCATTGCAAATAAGAGGTAAATGCCACGTAAAACCTTAGGACATTGTGAAGCTGGAAGCAGTCTGTAGTTAGAACAGCTACATGGTGTAATGAATGAGTTAAGCTGAGAACAGACTTGGGCATAATGGTACATAATGACAGGTAGTTGCTTGTGAGACTCTGAACACTGCACGATTAAAGAGCACCTTTTCATTGTTAGAAAATGCGGTTGTCTGTGTTCTAGGGTATATTTTACAGGAAAATAATTGCTCTTAAAAAGAATGAGAATGAGTTTAGTGACACATTTGAGACTGTGCATTTTAAAATTGTATCTTAATATTATGATATAAACATTGCATGGTGTACAATCTGAGTTGAATGCTAAATTCAAGAAACTTGTGGAGGAGCTAGGTTAAAAGTGTTGAAGGACATGAAGTAGGCTGATTTTGGATCAAGTGTTGCAAACATTGATGTGTTCATCCCATCACAAAAGATAGATGAACAGAGATTTGTTTGTTTATTAATTTAAATTTTAAAACACACTCATAGAAAACCCGTGGCTTTCTAGGATCACTCTACCAGATTATTAGATAATAGTTCACATTAAAGACTTAAAAAAAAATCTTTTGCAGTTCATTTCCACAAGAGTTCTGCCTTAGCACAAGGAGCTATTACCGTTTGTACAGCTGCCAAAATGTGCCAAGTACTTTCTTTTCTTTTATAAAACTTCTCAAAAATTTAAGGAATATTTAGAGATCTGCTTGTTATGTAGGATGTTTTCTTTTTCTTCTCAGATCTCAAAAAAGATGTTTAGTGGCAGTGCCTAGACTTTTAACTGACTCCTGGTATATAGTGATGTACACAATGGGGTTTATTTTGGCAAATCAGGCCACTCCTTTGGTTAAGGCAGTAGTACTTGTACTTTACCACCACCTCCTCTTTCCTATAGCTTTAGTTGGAAAGAACAATCAAGTGATTCTGACATAGACAAAACACCTGGGTCCATAGCTGCTTGCCTTACATGAATATTTAGGAGCCCAAGGTTTCCACCATGGAGTCTCTAAACATACAGAAGTAGATACTTTTTTTCCTATCATCTTGACCTCAAGGGGCAGATGGAAGAACAGTGATGCTGAACCCATTGCAAAAGGTCTGCTGAGTGCAGAGTAAATAATGTCTTGGAAAGCATGAGGAAGTAATGTTCAAAGCTGATTTGGCTCTATATGGGGACTGAACAATGTGAAGCAGAGCTTTTGTAAGATTTGTACTACAAAATGTTTTAAAATAACCATACTGTTTTGGTTTTGAAAGTATGAGCTGATATCTTTTACTCTGTGCAGTCTAAAAGTTAATGTGATGAAAAGTAGCACGTTTTTCTGGTACTTTGCTTTCTTAATTACAGAATTAAGCACAGTAAAATGCTATTCTGTTTTACAATAGGTCTCTAAAGATACAGAACAATTTGGTCCCCCCCCCGAAAGCCTGAGAGCTGTGATACCAGCACACTGAGCATGCTGGCTGAGAGCCTGTGGTATTTTCCTAAGCTGCTGTGGCTTCTAGGCCCTCAGCTTGCTTATTGTTTTCAAGGCAGCTACTGGCACGTCTGACCTCTACATGGTCTATAGCCTCCATATTTCCATTAGGATTTCAGCAAATTAATTAGTTAAGGAACATCTAATTTTGGTAATCTTCATTTTCTAATGAAAACTTTCTGTAGAAAACGAAGCAAAAATTCTCCATGTACTTTTCTTATAATATAGCAGTTCCCATTACTACCACCAGTGCTCCCAACGTCTAAAACAGCTGTAGGAAACCAGTTCTGAAGCTCTATTGAAGAGCAAACCAGCCTCGACTATTACAGTTCTCTGATGAAAATAATGGGATAACAAGTCTTAGAAGAAGAATTATCCCTCTCCAGGGAGAGAAGGAAGCTACTCGCTGTCGCTATGTCTTTTTCTGACATCTGTTCTAGTGGGCAGAGACCCGTGACTTTGGTGATTAGCAAGCAACATTTTAAAGTTTTCTCAGTTACCATCAGAATTTGTTCAGTGGAAGTAAACTAATGAGAAGTCATGGCTGATTAAAAAAACATGAAGAGTAATCTATAACTCAGTGAACTCAAGACAGACTCGAAAGAGTGGCCACTCTAAAGACCATGGCAAATTGCTGCCACCTTAACAAGGAACAGGCTACGGTCTCAGTTTCCACCTCCCTGAAAATTATGTGAAAGTTATTGCCATTAAGGGAATTTTAACAAATTTTTTTTTAATCAAGAAGCATGAAATTCTGAGCTGCTTTAGAATCAGGGAAATGCAGAACTCTCAGGTTGCTAACACATTGCAAATTGAGATAAAATTAGATGTTGCCAAATGTATAAGCAGGTTGAGTGGAAGGGCAGAACACTGTGAAGAGAAACAAAGCAGTTTGGGGGATTTGAGCATATTTATTTCAGTTAAAAAAGATAGTACTGTTGACTTTTAGATACATCAAGGAGAAAAAAAGAGACGAAGTGACCTTATCATAAGAACAATATAGAATACATGCCCAGTATCAGTCTATGTTGCTATGGCAAATCAAATAGTAGGAGCCACATAGACTGAAAACTTAGAGGAAAATAAGGGTTAAAGCAGTGAGGTTCCACACAGCTTCACAGAAATCCTTTCCCATTCTCATGTGTTGTTGTTTTTTTCATTGCACTCCACAATGTATTGTCAAGCAAATGGAGAAATTCTTTTAACTCTGGATGCTAGCTACTGGGTTAGAGTCTTTCCCAGATGCCTTCTGAAAAAAAAAAGTGTTGGGATGGGTTCTGTTTCTTCTGTTGTTGGGATTTTTTTCAGGTAACTGCCGTTACTTTTTGTGTAGATATAGCTATGTTCATTCATGTATCTATTGAGAAGCTTGTCTTCCTGCAAGCCTAATGTCTGTACTATAGCAGTAATCTATGTGTCTGCACTGAGACAGGGGTTCTGAAATGCCCTGTAAGCTCTCTCTAAAGTTGTAGATAGGCAGTGAGCAATAGTGGCTATGCAGGACCATCAGGAAAATGAAATTGTTGGACATGAATACTGGTTAAAGCTGGGAGTTTATGATGCTATTATGGAAGTTGCTAGTATTATCAGGATCGTGCCAGAATAATAACTAACTTTCAAGGAATGAAGATTCTGGGCTGCATTAGGTTAGTGACAGGCCAATGGGAGCATGTTCTTCCATTTAGTGATGACACCAAAATATTAATCTATGTAAGTCCCTGGCTCTTAGTGTGAGTGGACCCACAGCACAGGCTTCTGTAAAATTTATTTTGATTTCCAAGCAACAGTATTTGAGGAAAACTGATGAACTTGTAAATCTATTGATAAAATTAAAATGAGGTTTTGCAAATAATATGGATTCAGAGAAAAGGGATAAAATAAATTAGGGCTGAAATGTGATTTCAGTGATTTTTGTATAGAATGAGACTTCACATGAGGAACACAGAAGGGGCAATATCACAGAGAAATCTTAAAAATACAACTGTGAAACACATCAGCATCCACCAAGATACCGCTATTTGTCTGACTTCTCTTCAGTACAGTGCCCTGCCCCATTCTGTATAGAATTAGATTCATTGAGGGGGTTTATTTAAGGCGTGCATGAACTGTAGTTGTAAAGTCATTGCAATTAAGAAACACATTCATTATTTTTAAGAGGTTATACTTCGGCATTCCATTAAAACTTCCATTGTTCAAGTTCTCAGGAAAGTTGAATTAGGGCATTGCAAAAAGCCAATTAGCTACTCTATTTGAAACTTTTGGTTTAGGGAATTACCCATCTTTACACTATCTTGACATAGCTAAACAGATATTAGTATTCATGCAGGTGTTTTGGCTCAATCCACCATGCTAATGTCTTTCTGCTGTGATGGCTACCTTGATAAAACTTCTTTATACACCCATAACATAAACAGTCTTTTTCTTCTATATTCTTATGCTTTCAACTTTCTCTGCATGCAGTCAAACTGCGATAAGTAAGTTATAAGCACACAAAAAAAGTTTTAATTTGTTGAAAACGAAGACTGTTGGTGTCAAGTGACATTGTGTTCAGCAAGGTGGTTATTTTAGTTCTGTGCATATTTTTCCCTAAGCCTGTTTTCACCATTTGTTAGTGTCGCTTTCTTTTCTTCTTTTAAAAATAAATAAATTACATTGCTTCTACAATTTAACAAGGCACAAACTCAGTTCATTTTTGTACTGCAAAAGCTTTTGGGCTATTGCCAAATTACTACTGATTATGAGCTGGGCTTTTTCTTCTCGGCAGTTTTCACGAGCAAAAATATTCTGTTCTTGAAGAGTTTGACAGATGTCAGTGGAATATTAGATGNTTTTTTTATTTATTCATATACTGAAGGGATCTTTCTTACATCCCTGTAAAGCATATGGTTCATTAGAGGTCAGAAACATGTTCTCACTTCCACATGCACCACAGTATTTTGAGATCCATAAAAAGAGTGAAAAGACAGGCATTGCCTGAAGTTACATATGCTGCTCTGTATTCTTACATACTCCCTTTTTGAGCATAATATTTGAAACACCATAGCAATTCAGGGTGAAGTTCAGTCTGAGTCATAGTTATAAATTTTATATTCTAAGATTAATATTTAGGATATGTAATCTTTTATTCTGGACAAATAATTCCCTTTTCATTAATAATTATTTTTATTTCCTAATTTTTTCATGTTTGCCTAAAAATATGCATCTTTATTCTAAATTACAAATATGTAAGGTCAGCTGAATTTTCTTTTCAGAGAGACTAGATAAATGCGTCAAACTCAAAACCTCTGCCCTAAAGCTCAACATACAGTTATCTCTCCCAGTAAGTGGAGGTAGGTTAGTGAGGGTAAAGTTCAGGCTGTCAGGCATACAGAAGTATGAAATTATTTGATGAACTTTTTAGTAAAGTTTTTATGATTGTTCACTGGCCTGGCTTTTTTTTTTTTTCTCATAAGCTGCTGATAAATCTGATGATCCTTGCCAAATCTGCAGCTTCCATGTTTCATACCAGAATAAAGTCTGCAATAGTGTGATGGCACAAAATCCTAAAATGTAGTCTAACAACATGGTCTAACATAGCTTGTAGCTCTTTACCTTAAACTAAACCTGAAATTATTAATACTTTCTTCATCTCTATATAACAAGATTTCTTCTTGATCCCATTTTGAGATTCTTAGTGGATTTGATGAATATACGTAATAGCCGTAAATAACTGCTAGTCCTATGAAACAAAGATATGGAGATACTGTTTTATCCTTTATATAATTCATGACATAAATGGATTCCAATGACAGATTAATTTTTAATCGTGTTGTAAGTGTGAAAGTCCTAATCTGCTTCTTATTTTACAAATACATTTTATTAGAAGGTAAGGCAATCAGGCATTACCTATTTTAACATGCCTTCAAGCTATGTGTCCCACAGTGTCCCTACCCCTTGCTTTTAACAATAGTGGCCTATTCCACACTGCCAA
>VZTM01001718.1:0-11666 GCA_013400555.1 Jacana jacana | reverse complement strand
CCTTTTCCTCTGCAGAAGCAGGAAGAGGTACTGTTATGCATCAGTCCCAATCCTAAACATGACTACAGAATTTCTCAAAGAGAACCATGAATGCCAACATACTTCAGATGCAGAAAGAGAAGTGATAGTTTTGTAATGTCTGTTTGTAATTCAGCACCTTGGTCTGTTGTGATCTGATAGCTTCATCTGTTGATTTGGTAGCTACTAGTAGTATGTAATCTTGCTTTCTCAGAAATCCTAGTTGTGTGACATCTCTCAATTTTGAATGACAGCAACAGTTGAAATTCATGATGTTGTAAACTTTCTTAAAAAACAAAATACATATGACCTCTTCAAACTTTGATCAAATTCTCAGCCAATAGTGTTAAGACCTTTATTTTTCTTGTATTCTCTAATAGGCTTTTTATGAGAAAGTATAGGCTTTATGCAGTAAAGATGGCTGTAATTGGCACCTAAGGCACTACTTCCATGTTAGTGGAAGTTGCTGCTCATAATGGCCAAATGAAGGGAGCACTGATAACATTTAAATTGGCTGTTTGCTAGTTATCTGCCTGACACAATACATTAGGTTAATGCAATGGATATACCATGTCAGGAACACCATTTGATGTGAAACACTGTGGGGAGAAGGACTTGCTAAAGGCTACATATCATTTCATGTCAGAGCTTTTAAGGTCTAATGTAGCTATTTACTTTAACTGCATTTGTTCTCATGAGGACTTTGAATCAAATATATATTAGTCTCTACTTCTAATGAGGGGAAATTTCAGACTTTTTGGATTTGCACTTTGTTTGTTTTTCTCCAGCACTATTTTTGGCAACTTAAGTAGGCGATATTCTTTTGCCTTTAATCCCCATGATTTATTTTCGGCTTGGATTGTTTGAGGTTTTTTTCTTGTAGGTGAACAACAGAAAAAAATGACAGTTTGGAGTAGCTTTGATTATTTCTTCTTTAAACTCCTTTGCATAGCTACTTCTACTTTTCTTTCATCATATATTGTATTTTAGCATAAAAAATGTATTGTGGATTAGAAACAAAAATCACGTGCCAAAACAAAAGTAATTCCCATCTCCTGTTTACTCCATTGTCCTGCAATAATTTAGATCTTATTGTGCAACTAATTTTGCCCTTGTGAAATCTTTGGAAAAAAGTGGATTCAGGAAAGTGTTTTAAATAATTGCATACAAGTCATTCTCCAAAGAGAAAAAAAATATGAAAATATGAAAACTAGTCTTTTTTCTTTTTCAGGTTTCTTTTGAAAACTGTTTTTGAGCAACAGTACAAAGGCAGACCATCAGCAGGCAGTTTATTTTACAGTGAATACACATAAACATCTGCCTATACATAGCAAGTAAACCAATTTGAAATGCATCTTTAAATGTCTTTTATTGTAGGTTATCTTTGTTTGCTCATTCCTCCCAATATAAATGATCAGTCTGAAAAAAAAACCCAAACAACTTATGCAGCTGGAAAACATACTGTACTATAGCTATAGGGAGCCTCCTATGAGACTTTTGCAGAGGGACCCTTTTCTCTCTTCCACCTACCCCTGACCTCACCCCAGCTGTACACCTTGGCATTATTTTTGTAGCTATAGACTGCCAATGGTCCTTGCTTTGTTCTTGTGACTGTTCTCTGCAACAACCTGGACCCAGTTTTGCAACACATATAAATTAATGTAGCCCTAGTGATTTCAGTGCCAGTTCAACAGCATATGGATATTTTCTTTCATCTGTCTGTTATTCTGGCTGTTTGTTGATGCTCTTCTTTCGTTCCTTATTTACATTCTGAATGTACTGGAAAAATCAAGAAGGTGCCAGCTGCAAAAAAGCCAAAAGTGTGATGTACAAGTAATACTAGCAGTAATTCTTTCCTTACATCACAGCCATCCTTTTTTATATTTTATTTAGTTCTCAGAGGACCTCATCCATTCTCCTGGTCAGAAAACACATATATCCAGAGGTCCTGTCTTTCCCCATTTCAGTTTCCTCAATCTGGTCTCCATGACAAACTTATTCACATTTCGTCTTGCCTTTCCATCACATTAAAGTAGAACAGCTAAGCTTGGTTCTTAAGATTTTTGGAATTTTTCTGTTTGTTTTTCAAAATGAGTGTTTTCCTTTTTTTCCTATCTTAAAGTTTAAAGGTAATACTTGATTCCAGCTTCCCATCAATCTTTCAAGTATTCATACTATAGACACATACGAGGTGTTTTAAGGTTTTCCTTCTATGCTAAAAGAAGATGAATGGAAGGATATTATTAGTAAATAATAGGAACTACCCCTGTTTAGAAAAGAGGGAAATAAGCCTGTGGGTTATTTTTCCACAAGCTGCTTTTATGCAGTCTCTAAAGAAATTGTCAGTTCCTATTGTCTTTGCTTTTAGTATTGTCATGGTTTTACAGCTTCAGCAGCTGGAGAAAATTTAATCTTTTTGTGCATCCACCCCTCTTGAAAACAGGTTACATTTCATCCTCTGGTCTGTTCAAAATGGTGGAAAAATCTCTTCCCTCATTTGACTTAGACTTCTCTCTCTCAGTCTTTGCACTTGTTCATGTTGATTTGACACCTTTCATTTTCTTTCTTTTGATCTTTTGAGAGTCCAACGTATATTTTTAACCAGGTAAATGATGTATAAGAAACTTTCATGTATGATGAATTGAAAAAAAAGATTAACAAATTTTCATTAACCTGGGTGTGACTTTTGTGTTTGCTCGGACATTAGTGGCATTGCAAATGCACCTCTAACATAGTAAAGGCATCAAAATATACAAAAAAACCCTAATTAAATAACCTAGTGATTGACTTCCATTGAATACTGTGGTTTCAGCTTTATTGCTACTATTACGGAATATGTAAAAGCTAGCTTCCATATTAATAATTCATATTAACAAAAGCTAAGGAGTGTAGTGCTGACATTTTGTAGCTTGATTTAGATAGTTTAGAGAGGCGGGTTAAAACTTAATTTAATCCAGATGTGCAAAGCTAAAAGTTGCTCTCAATTAATTTAGAAATACTGGGATAATTGAAGCATGAAACACTTCTATGACACTTTGACTTTCTCTACTGTTCCTTTCAGATCAATTCTCATGTCTATAAGAAAAAGCTTGTCCTAACTATTGATATGCAGGAGAACAATGACTCATGAATGCACTGTAGCTAAGACAAATTCAGGAAGAATTCATGACAAAAAAGAGTAGTGAAAATTTTCCTAAGATTTCAAAAATTATTTTAGATTCTGTATAAGAATAGATTTGGTGTTCAGGGCCTTTTCCCTTGAACTCATTATCCTGGGGGCAAGTGAACTATGGTCCTTGGAGTGATTTTAAAAAAAAGTTGTGGTGGCTATGAGGAAAAAGCCACCACAAACCAATCTGTTTTTCAGAAAGATTGGTCAAGCTCTCTGTACTCTAAAACAGCTTGGTCTCAGTCATGAGAACACTATAGTGATTACTAGAGTCTAGCATCAGAGGAAGAGGGGTAGTTTTATTCATTAAATTATTGAGATTTTTTTTTCTTTTTTGTAGCTTTTGAGAAAAAGTAAGTTTTTTTGTTTGTTTTGCTTGTGTTTTTGTTTGGTTGGTTTTTTTGTTTGTTTGTTTGCTTGTTTTGTTTTGTTTTGTTTTGTTATGGTGTTACTCTAATTGTCCTATATATCGTATTTTATATCCAAGTGACTGAGTCATTGTTTTCTCTGTTCAGAATGACATTATTTTACATGGTTATGGCTTAAAAGATGATTTTTATTTTTTGCTTTTGAGCAGAACAAATTTTAGTTCTTTCTGTATAAATTCTGATGAGTAGAATACCTTATGACAATGACTGGGATAACAGAGCTTATCTACATCACTATCCAAATCTGACTAGAAATACAACAGGGAAATGAAAGCTAGTGTCAGTGAGCCTGAAGGATGGTGATAGGAAAGAAAAATACAGTACAAACCGGCTACGGCTTTTCCCAAATGTTTGGCATTTCCATGCTATAACAATAGTGACAGTCTGGAGCAACTTTCCAGTAACAAAAACAGTACTCAGAAGCCTGGATAGCTTTAAAATTTAGGCTTGAATAGAGGTCAACTAGTTTCAGAAAGTGATTTTATAAATCAGTCTTAATGGAGCTAATTTTAAAGATGCAAGACTCCCGGAATTCTAAAGCCTCATTTTTCAAACTAACTATCTGGTTAATTATTTTATTTTTGCTAGAGAATTTTTGTTAGAACAGTACTAATATGGGGAAAGAACAACTCCACAGAAAAGTAAATACCGTTTAAATGTTTGAGAGATAGAAAATGAGACCATGCAACAAAGTTATTTGGAATCTCAATTTTGCAGCTTCCTTTATCTAAATTCTGTTAATAATGCTGTTCTCAATGACCCCTGAGTGGCATCACTATTACTTTGATAACCGTGATTGGCAGTTCTAACAAAAAGGCTGGGAGATGCATGCTTAATGAGACTGAACTTTCTCTGTCTCTGAAGGTAGTCCCCTTCAGGTCAGGACAGAGACACATTGATGGGCTTCTCTAAGGGAGCTTGCATTATCACTCCTAATATAATATTCATTCTCTGGATTTATCAGTACAGAAGTTATTCTCCCAGGCTGTCAATCTGATAAGTCTCATTAGTACTAAAGATTTTCTACTATGTATTGGAAAAAATTAATGCCATAATTTTCATTTACCCTCTCTGTAATATAAGACAGAGCAAGGTAGATACTAAGGACAAGGATGTTCTTCCAAAAGGGACTTCAATTATAATTCTTTTTTATTTTTTTTTTCTGAAAAAAAAACATTTTACACTTCTGAAAGGTATATGAATACTGTGTTTTTTAGTTATTAGACCAGGTGGCAGTTTTGACACTCAGAAGACTGAAAGTCATTGGAAGGACTTGACAGTTCAACCTTTGTATACAGCTATGAAACAATTATGAATGATTGACTATATCTCAAATTACTTCCTGTTGTACTTGATGATCTGCTTAAAAATGTAGTCTCATGCATCACCATCACCAAAATCTTAGCAC
Source organism: Jacana jacana (assembly GCA_013400555.1). Classification (NCBI taxonomy): domain Eukaryota; kingdom Metazoa; phylum Chordata; class Aves; order Charadriiformes; family Jacanidae; genus Jacana; species Jacana jacana. Next base: position 6,643 of record VZTM01001718.1, on the reverse strand, counting down.
ATCCTTTCATGATGATTGCAGCTAGTATTAAGTGACTCCCAAAATCTTACTGTGGTACTTCTTGCTGTCAATCCTGTAGCTACATCCTAGCAGAACTCTTACAGATACAGGTGATTTCTTCTCTCTTTTTAATGATTAGAGACCAGGTAGTGATCTGAGATGATCTTATTTTCCTGTATTAACATTTGCCCAGTCCTGCCCTGGCATTCCTACATTTTCCACCTTCTAGCTCTTTAGGGTCTCAATGATACATTCCTCACACACAGCCTTCACAATCCCAGAACTGGTTTCCTGCATTTTGTGAAGCATCCTTGGATCAGTGCATGCTTTACTCAATTTACGGTGCCCTCAGCACAAGCTTACTCCATGCAAATTTCTTGAAACTGTTCATTTTATGTTTACCTGGTTGAGAAGAACAGTTTCATCAAAATATTTTGGGTCAGCAGTGAAAGAGACAAATTCAGTTTCCATTCTGTCTTTAACATGTATGGTTTCAATTCCTAAAATGTCTATAGTAGTGTCCTGGTTCTGGGAGGGACGGCGTTAATTCCAGGGCACAGGTATTCCATCCCATGTGAGCCATGCCCAGGGAGTAGTGGGGAGCTGGCTGGGAAGGGGAGGGGGACAGGACATTGGGGGTGTGCAGCGTGCTGTCAGGGACTGTCCCAGATGTAGTCTGTGAGCAGTCAGCAATGTAATTGTGTTTTTATATTTCTTTATCCATGTTACTGTTACTGTTTTGTTGGTCTGTTAAACCGCCTTTGTTCCAACCCACGAGTTTTGCCTTTTTCTTCTGATTTTGCCCTCCTGGCTGTGGATGAGCTCAAGAGCGAGTGGCTGCCACCTGGTTCTTTGTTGCCGTCTGAGGCCAAACCGTGACAAGTGGACAAAATGGATTAGAGAAATCAAGTCATAACTCATTTCATAATTTCTCCTAATGCTGCTTAAGAAGAATTGAGGTTCCACATGTGTTAAAAACCTAAGAAGTCTGAGGATTTCTTATTACTGGCAGCCACAGTTAGAAAAGTAGGTTGTCTGAGGTTGGTCCAAATAATCCTAGGAAACTACTTCTGCTCTCAGTACTGACAGCACTGGAGGAAGTGAAACACCTCAGTAAAGTCATGTAGTGTAACCTGGAAGTCAGTTTTGCATTGAGAATCAGATCAAGTATCCTCAAGATAAACACTAGTAGTCACAGATACTTGGTGTCAGCATTACTGGCTTTGTCTTTTCTGATGTCCTGTTGTAGCTGTGACCAGAATTTGAGGGTTTAAACCAAGACGAGAGGAATGAGACACATAACTTGTGTAGCTAGGGTGAATTACAGGGCAAAATGTCCTTTCTGTAGGTAACTGGCTAAATCCACAATATCTGACTCCTGTTTTATCTCACTTACTGACAAATCCGTTCTCCTTCCACTTCAAAGAAGTAGTACAAGTGTATTAGACTAATTTGTCTGCTATTACTGTTTCTGTGTAGCATCTTTATGTATATTTTGTTTTCTGATGAAACTACATGATGCATAACAGTCAGTGGCAGTGGATAAGATCATTCAGTGCTGGTATGTACCATACCATATGTAAGTACAGTACCATATCATATGCAAGAGCATTTTAAAGCACAGCAATGCCATTCATACAAATTGCATCTGCTAAGAGGTATGATGCTACTCACTGCATTTAAGCTTCAGCGTAGGAGGGACCACACATTGATGAAATGGAGTAAATTATTTATGTAAGATGGATTGCCCTGGGAAGCCTCCCAGGCTCTTTGAATGTGATTGTCTTTTCCTTCCTTCATTTATTTATTTACCACCTCTCTTTTTGCTTGACAACTATGGGATGTAATTGTAAAAACAAAACCACTTCCCTGTTATCAGTGATGACTGTACCAAATGCTTCCCAGTTTCAGACTCCAGTGGGGAAAGAAGTAAAACAGTCTCATAAGGCAGCAGTAGCCTCCCCATAGCTTTCCATTGTAAATAGTCTTTCCATTATCCTATTACAGATTAATTGAACTTTCCTGCTTTTATCTTAAAAAAGTACAGGGTTTTGCACTGCCTATATTTCTGGTATATGTCTAATTTTTATTAAAATTATGACTGACCATTCACTGTCCCAAATGATCTGGCATTTCATTATACTTAAATACATTTGAAAAGAGACAGTACAGTTGAAAGTAAGATCTGGGGCTCCAAAGAAACAATGGGGATTGTTGGAATGTTAGATTTTGAAAAAGCCAAGGTCAAACTAAAAAAGAATAAAACATGATGGAAATCTGATGAGAATATATAAATCTCAGTGTCAGCCTACAGCCAGATATAATGTCATTCCGTGCGGTGTCTGGATTTCCAGTTGTGCCAGTTAAATAAAATGCTTTGTCAACTCAAGAATGGACTAGAATTCTCTGCCACTTCACAACACAGGGAGAAAGTTGAGCAGAGATAGCCAAAAAACCCATCTGAAAATGAAGAATTGCACTTACCTTGACATCTGTGGATCAAGTTGATTAATAAAAATTTCCTTTAACCCTATTACTGTATAATTTTCTGAAAGTGAGTCGCTGAAGCAGAGGTAGGAATACTGAATGAATAAATATGGGAGTTGATGTTATGAAGCCACATGAATATCTGAATGCCTCCATGATCACTGGACAATTAGTTTTATCAGAGCTGAACTCAGAATTCAAATCCTGGCCCTACTTCCTTCACCCATTCTGTTGACACAGAACAAATTAAGCCTTTGGCTTTTTGAGCCAATATTGAGTCATTTTTGTGCATACTGCATGACATTTTCCCTGCATGTCAAGGTGACAGCTCCTCATATGTGACAAGAGATGATCACATTAAAAATCTCATCTATCCAGCTGACAAGTTTTTCATGCTGTAGCTGTTGCTGGTGAGCTTACCACCCATTCTTTTTAGTCCATCATTCACATTGATTTCTGTTGCTAAGAAATGGCTGTAGCAACCGAGCTGTTTATGTATTTGTGCTTTAACAAGGAATCAGAACTGTTAAAAGTCTTTGCTGCTTAAATCTTCCTGTGCAATATCATTCAGGTTCCCTCATAATAGTGAGGTTTACAGGATCTGATCATAATTGTATTGCAATGAATCTCAGTCTTCGTATATCTTACGGCTGAGCTGAATATATCTACGAAGTACTCAGCTCCTGCTGTGTTTGTGCTCAACATCTGAGCCTCAAGAGAAGTCTTCACATAATTTGTATTGCTATTGTTACCATTATAAATATTAAAACTTGATGATTTTAATGCCCAGATAATTATTCTTTTTCATGATATTGCTGTTTGATATACAGTTTCTGTAATCATGGATTTAATGATTTTTAATCAAATATGAGCTTCTCTCTCATCTGCTGTTTCTGGCATAATTGAGTAGTATATTTTCCTTTGGATGTTTTACTGCCAAATGTGATAGGTAGTCAAGTATGCTATTTAGAAACATTAAATAATTCACTCTGAAATTTTATCTAACAGCAGTCATTTTGAAACTCATTAGAATGGGCTGCATCAATAAATAAAAGCACATCAGCCATGTTTGCTATTATGCCAAAGTAACAATGTTATATTTAAAAATGTCAGATACATCTGCTTTCTGAATTTCATTCATCAGAGATCTTTGTGCTTCTCCATGCATTTCATATGTTAAATTTCTTACAAACAGATTACTTTTCCTATGTTTTATCATTGCAGACTCTTCCTAAACTGGCAGAACTATTTAGCTGCCATTTCTAAATAGCCTATAATTTTTATTAAAATCTTTATTAAAAAAAACAAACAAAACCAAACAATTGCAGGGCTCCAGGGAAAAAAAGACTCAAACCAACTTTGATGGTCATCTGGTGCAGTCCTCTTTCACCAGGATTTTTTTTTCACAGGTTTTCACTGATGCTTGCTCCAGGTATGAATTTTACCCTGAGTTTTATTGAAGCAAAATTGGAGTTGTCACCAGTCTGTCCTTCTCACAGAGTCACAGAATGATATGGGGTTGGAAGGGACCTCTCAAGATCATTTAGTCAAAACCCCCTGCCAACGCAGGTCCTCCTAGAGCAGGTTGCACAGGAACTTGTCCAGATGGGTTTTGAATGTCTCTGGAGACGGATTCCATCACCTCTCTGAGCAGCTTGTTGCAGTGCTCTGCCACCCTAAAAGTAAAGTAGTTCCTCCTCATGTTTAGATGGAACTTGTTATGTTCAAGTTTGTGCCCATTTCCTCTAGTCCGCTCACTGGGCACCACTGAAAAAAGCCTGGCCACTTCCTCTCAACACCCACCCTTTAAGAATTTATAGGCATTGATCAGTCTTCCCCACTCAGATTTCTCCAGCCTAAAAACACCCAAGTCTCTCAGCCCTTCCTTATATGAGAGATGCTTCAGGCTCCTAGTCATCTTTGTAGTCCTCTGCTGTACTCTCTCCAGCAGCTCCGTCCTCCTCCGCCTCATACACATACCTGCACACACACACTATGTGGACCAGCACTTCTGCAGTTTTAAGACAGCTATACATATTCTGAAAAGGACCACGGGCTGCATGTCTGCAGTGTAAGGCTCCAGGGTATGCTGTGGCATGTATGTGTCTTTGGTCAGCACACTTCTCGGAAAGGGAATGACAGAGGCAGGGATACAGCAAGGCTACCAAGGCAGTACCAGTTGTAAGAAATGGTCAACACGAATTGGCTAGCTTGAGATGGTATGTCATCTTTTTTGCACTGGAACATGATCTGATCTGGGGTAGGTAGGGTGGCAGCTCTCCTGAATAAGAACCAGGGGACCAAGAGCACTACTTTTCCTGTGCTGAACTTGTATTGTCAGAAATTTAAATACCTTCATCGGAGTAGGAAATTAAGTTAGCAATTGTCTACAGTTCAAAACTTGTTGTCTGCTTTGTTTCACCTAGGGAATACCTAGGTCTAAAGTATTACTTTACATGCATTTGCAGTATGAAGCTGTAAAACTCCAGGGTGAACAGAAAACTCAATTGAAAGTGCAGTGAAGTTTCTTTAGGTGAAAAGCAGATAACAGAAGTAAAATTTGGTCAAAATTTTTTACTTTTCTGCCCTTTCAAAATGAAATATTATACTGGCCCTTGTAATTATTAAGTGCTATTACTTCTCATCTCAAAGATGGCAGCTCATGAAATGCAACATTCCTTTAAAAACAAGAATAATCTTATGGCACCTATAACACAGGAACTTGTATTACTGCTGCAATACCCAAGAACTAGAATGTGCTGAAAGTCCTTAGTTTCCCAAATGTGTTAATAGTTTTCTAGAATCTGGAATAGCTGGCACTTGGATATTTTTGTCAAAAACTGACTAACTATTCTACAATTTTGTAATAGTCCTTTGAAGTAAAGCAATACCCTGAACATTCCGAGTTGATAAGAACAAATGGGGTTGTCAGAGCTTTTATTAGCTTTTCTCCCTGACAACACATTTCACTGACTGTTAGGCAACCTCCAAAATAATTTTGTGCATGATCTGAGACATGATAAACTATCTCTCCATGTTATTGCCATTCTCTCTCCACTCAGAACGAAAAGGTGATATTAAATCAGATGGAATTTGAAAGGTAAGCTACTCTTTAGTAGTACCAGCACTTGGTCTGTCAAATAGTGCAAATTTTTTAGTATGAATAAGAACGTGACAACAAAAAGGGATTTCAAAGCATATACAAGGGAGACAAGATTTGTTGATCACTGTGATCATGGGGCTGCTGGTAGTTTTCATCTGTGAAACTGCTGAATAGGGTAGGTTTCAAGATACCAAAATGTAGAGAGCATTTCATGTCTTCACTGGAGAGAGCTTGACATTCATTGGCTATACGTAGGTATATGTTGTAACTTGAGAAGCAGTCATTTCTGCTGCTGTCAATCAAGTGCTTTTCAGATGCATATTGATTTCCTTCTTTAGGGGGGATGTATGTGTAAGGAAATGGATTTATGGCCTCTCTTTTCCTTTTCAGATGGTGGTAGCATTTCTTCCTGAGGCTTCATGTAGTCCTTTTCCACTTGTAAAAACTGGTAATAAGACATTGCCTTCCAGATTTTCTAAAAGTAGATTTGCAAATGATATGTCAGTTACTGATGTACAGGACATTTTGAAATTGCTTTGATCCCACACTTAAGTCTATGTACAGTGCTGCTTTTGCCATGGCTGTGCTTGATGTGTTGGTAAATACTTTTAGATAGACATGGAATATAGCAATGAATGTCGCTCTGCTAATGTGGGTTATATCAGCTTCCCCAGTGATATACATTAAACTAATAAATTGGCTCACTGATAAACTTATCTTGGTACATAGAAGTATGTTTTCCAGAATAAGCATGCATGAACTTCTCACATCTGCCATAGCTGAGTCTCATAGCATCAAAACTTCATATTGCACAGAGCACAAAAAATAAATAGTCTTCAAAAACTAGATCTCATTCTATCTGAGGGATTGGGGCAGTAAATCCAATGTTGCAACTTCTGAACTTGTGCAAGGACCAGAAACACACAGCTTGTGGTCACAGGTATTTGCTTCGGTGAATCTGATCCAGACATTCTGTAGCTGATAAGCTTATATGTAATGTGTCACAGGTTGCACTGTTCTCTTGGTTAAACAGCATTCAACTGTGAGATTGTA
>VZTM01001717.1:0-14968 GCA_013400555.1 Jacana jacana | reverse complement strand
TATATATATATTAATATATATATATTAATATTAAATATTAAAAAAGAAGAAAAAGAGATTTACTATACTTGGAAACTGCAGCATGGATGTGGAAAAATGAAAATGGAAAATTAACTTGCAGATAATGAAGAAAAAACATGAAATAAATGAAGGTCAAACACTGACAAGGTTTGCATTTGAGTGATAAAGAGGACTTTATTACTTTCTCTAGTATTCTCCAACTCTCTGCACTTACTTGCACAGCGGTCTAGAATGGCGAGATAAACTTCCTTAGTCCTCTCCTAAGGCGGTCTTTAGGTACGTTTGTGTCTGTGGCCATGGTAGATAGAGGCAGCAGTGATATGCAGAGCTTTCCAGGCTTTCCCAGAAAATGGAATTGAAGACTGTTTTATGATCATAAAATAAAATAGCCCTCCAGGGTTTGGTTTCTTTGTTGGTTTTGGTTGGTTGGTTTTGGAGAGAGTGTGGTGTGTGTGTGTGTTTGTCAGTCTGTCTTTTCATTTCTTAACATCAGGCAGTCTTTTTCACCCTGAATTTGTATGTATTTCACTACGTGTCACTAAAACCATAGTTCACGGCGTGTCTAAAAGTGTTCCAGAGGTTGCCATAAATACCTGATACTTCACTGTCCTGTTGTTTTTAGCCTGCTTTTGTGCAAATGCAGTGATCAGGATTTTATCTTTCTTCTATAACTATTAATCTACTCAAAGCAGATGTTTTGTGATAAATAATTTGAGGGTGTAGCATTGAAGAGACATGAAATAAAGCCTCCTGAGAGCAGCATTGTCTGGGGAAAAAAACTGAGGCATATGGGAAAAAAAAATAATCCAGCAGTATTATGCTACTGTAGTTGAAAAATCAAACATGTTTATACTGGTGAAATTTACTGAGAGTCATTTTTTTAAGGCTACTGTGAAGTTATAATGGAGTTCATAGCATAATTTATCATATTAATATGATTTATGGTAAGATTTCATTAGTTCCTAAATAATATCTGGATGTAATGAATCAAGGATAAAATAGGTAACTCTAGTACCAAAAATGAGAGGGCTGTAAGAAACAGCTTCAGATTGAACTGGAACAGGTGGGTCAGAAACAGATGACCTTTTTAGAGACCAGTACAAATACTCTTACTATTGGTTTTTTATCTTCCCCCTTCCTCTGGGCTTGGAGTTTTCAGAGTTTTGTAACTAGGTGAAATGTGTTTTAAATACAGAACAGCAGGAAGCACTGTGCCTTACCATGGAGTTTTTTGACCAATGTGCTACCACAGGAGCAGTGTGAGACCTTGCAGGTTAGAACACTATGAGTGTTTGTGCTTGGATCAACCGCAGTGTATTTCACTGATCTGTTCCTGAAAAACGTGATAGAGTAGCTAGTACTTGAAGTAGCAGAGTTGTATTTCAATGCTGCTGTAGAAAATAACAGTATGGAATATGTACATCTTCAATTTAAATTTGCATCTCTCATGTTACCTGATCCATAAAATGTTTAAAAGAATGCTACAGGTAGAAAAGAATTAAAATAACTGAGGCCATAACTGGGTATTCCACCTTGTGGACCCCCACCGTGGGAGGGGAGAGTGCAAACAAGCATCACAACGATTTCCCTAAGGACTTACAACTAATAGTTCTAACTTATTGGTCATAGAGCTACTGCAACAATATCTGTAAGATTAGTGGAAATCTTATTAATACCTACATTTCCAATAGTGCACCATAGCTATTCAAATCTTGCTATATTGGGCTGCTTGGGGAGATGCTAATAGGCCTCTAAAAATTGTGGTCAGGAGGTGCTTTGTTATGGTATTAGACTGTTTTCTAGCTTTTTTTTTTTTTTTTTAATAGGAACAGGAATTTGTATTATGTAACTGCAGTGAAAAAGATTTTGCTTTCCTTAGTTCTGTTTAGCAATCAGCATGTAAACCTGCTGGAATGCTGGAATAAGCTGCTTGTTAAAACCTAACATGGGCCATTCTGTTTTTTGAAGCAATGTATGTCATCATACTGCTTTACTTTCTTCTCAGTACTTTTCTCATTTCAGACCTTCTAACCAGGTATCACACAAAGAAGCAAATAAATCCAACTAAACTGGGAAAGTAAGACACTTGCAAGGGCATCTTTCCGTCCCCTAGATGAGCAAGTTGTATCCCTGAAGTATGTGTTCTTATACATTGTTCAGCCTAATTTTAAAGTTCTGACTAATGGGGTTCCTCTGGGAGTTCTTTCTGCAACCTGCTTTATATCTCTTGCTCTTATGAATTATTTGCTAATAACCAGTCTCCTATTTCTTAATGGCATTTTTTAGGAGCGTTTTTGGAATTTTACCCTAGTGAATCATATGAAATAAGTAATTTTGTAGTTGTTTTCTTTTTAAGTAGCTGTTATGGGTAAATAGCTGTTTTGGATTTGCTCTGTTTAACTAAAATACATAGTTTTCCAACTTCTGTTTCTTGCATCAGTCTACCCAATTTCCATTTCTGTTTTTCCTTTGAGTGCTCTGCCATTGTTGATCCCTTTCTCCAACATTACTAACCTAGAGAACAAAAGGAAATTTCATTAATGGTTTTCATAAACATTTTAAAGTAATCACAGAATGCTATAGAGCTGAAAAGGATCTCTGGAGATCATGTAGTCCAACCCCCCTGCCAAAGCAGGTCCTCCTAGAGTAGGTGGCACAGGAACTTGTCCAGGAGGATTTTGAATGTCTCCAGAGATGGAGATTCCACCGCCTCTCTGGTCAGCCAGTTCCAGTGCTCTGCCACCATCAAAGTGAAGATCTTCCTCATATTTAGATGGAATTTCTTATATACAAGTTTGTGCCCATTCCCTCTTGTCCTGCCACTGGACACCACTGAAAAAAGCCTGTTCCCATCCTCCTGACACCCACCCTTTAAGTATTTATAGGCATTGATCAGATCCCCCCTCAGTCTTCTCTTCTCCAGACTAAAAAGACCCAAGTCCCTCAGCCTTTCCTCGTAAGAGGGATGTTCCAAGCATCTAATCATCTTTGTGGTCCTCTGCTGTACTCTCTTCAGCAGTTCCCTGTCCTTTTTGAACTGGGGAGCCCAGAAGTGGACACAGGCAGTATTGGGGCATCACCAGGGCAGAGTAGAGGGGGACGGGGAGGATGACCTTCCTCAACCTGCTGGTGACGCCCTTCCCAATGCACCCCAGGATACCGTTGGCCTTCTTGGCCACAAGGGCACATTGCTGGCTCATGGTCATCAGGTTGTCCGCCAGGATTCCCAGGTCTTTTTCCTCAGAGTTGCTCTCCAGCAGGTCAGCCCCCAGCCTGTTCTGGTTCAGGATGTTGTTCCTCTCCAGGTGCAGCACTCTACACTTGCCCTTGTTGAATTTCATCAGGTTCCTCTCTGCTAAACTCTCCAGCCTGTCCAGGTCTCACTGGATGGCAGCACAGCCTTCTCATGTGTCAGCCACCCCTCCCAGTTTTCTATCACTGGCAACATTGCTGAGGGTACATTCCATCCCTTCATCCAGGTCACTGATGAAAATATTAATGAAGACTGGAGCCAGCACTGACCCTTGGTGGGCCTCACTTGCTACAGACCTCCAACTAGGTTCTGTGCCACTGATCACGACCCTCTGAGCTCTGTCTCTCAGCCAGTTTTCAATCCACCTCCGTGTCCATTCATCTAATGCACATTTCCTAAGCTTACCTATGAGAATGCTGTGGGAGACTGTCAAAAGCCTTGATGAAGTCAAGGTAGACTTGGCTAAATGTGCACTATAATCTTAACCCTGCAATTTAAAAAATACAATTCCTTATAGAGAAGCAGATCAGGTCAGATTAAGATTTAAATTGCTGATTTCAACACAAATGCTACTACTTGTCCAATTTGCTTTCAGTTGACTTTCATTTTATGAAAGATGTATTTTTTAATTTGTTTTGGCTACTTTAAAATCATAAAGTGACAGAAAGCAAAGTTAGTTCCCTCTAAACACCTTTCATTTTGTTTGTTGGTTGAATGATTAACATGCAAATGTTTCTAAATTACATTCCATGACTTTTAAAAATCAGTTCTTCTGATGTATATACAACTTAAATGCTAGCTTCTGTATGTATATATCTATATATCTATCTATTGTAAATTTCATGTATGGTGGAAGGAAAAATAATATGATTACTGGTATTTATACTACCGGTTGGTTCTAGTTGTTTTGAAAACTTTGCTCATGACAAAGGTTTCTAGTTGTTCATAATAAGTTTGCTTTGAGGAGCCTTTAGCAGTCTGTACCTCACGTTGAAGGTGCGTGTGATGGACAGAAAATAGCTGAAAGCTGAGTTTATGCTTTTGTTTCCTCCATGTAGAAAAGAAGTGGAAAAAGGTCACTTGAATCCTAATACTTAGTCCATTGTGATTGCATTAATTCAGTCTTGAAGGACCTGGAGACATCTATCCTACAAATTGTAAAGCACTTTGTAACTCTTTAAAACAAGTATGAATAGACTGGTCAATAATGGATGTCAGTAGTATAAGATCCATAATAGTAAACCAGCCACAACTATATTTGATGCAGCATTGAGATCATACATTAGCATTATCTCTCAGCAACAGGAAATTTGCTATGTAAAATTGCAGATGTCCCTAGGAATTGGGACTTTACATGGGCAAGATAGCAAGATATGGAAATGAAAGTTCCTGAGTATTATTTTCAGAATAGGAAATAGTTTGATAATAATCAATTTATAGCTGAAATGTCAAATAATTTGTATCAACTATGTACACAAAGGGACTTTAATGGCACACGGATAACCTGTAGAGGAGATGAATTTACATTCTTTCCTTTTCTGTGTTCATTCCTCAGCATTCACACTTTTTCAGTTTACCTGAAGGTTAGAAATACACAGTTTGCTCTGTACAGTTCAGCAGGAGATGCCCTAATACAAAATAGTGTGTTGAAAAGACATCTGAGACAGCTGTCTTTCTAAATCATGTGGAGGTGCCAAGGTATCTATGCTCAAATGATTTGCACTGTGAGCTTTGTTTTTTCTTCTGACTGGGAAACTTGTTAAGCTCTAATTTAAAACGCTTGCTTTGTCTACTGTGAAAAGTCTGTTGATGATGCAGAATTCTGTGTCATCTTTAGTACTGGTCAAACCATGTAAACTTCATCCATTAATATCTTAAGAATATCCAATTTTAATAGAAGAGCTATTTGTATTTAATTGAGGTATCCAGAAGACAGCTTAAATTTGTGTTTTCTTCTGTTTCCTTTTTAATAATATCTTATGTTTCATTACTGAATGTGGATTTTTATTAAAAAAAGAATTGCCTGTTGTTTGATATCTTTTTATTGTCTTGAATCAGGAAAGCACATGAGTATATCCTTAGCTAAATGACCTCAGAACTTAGCTGGACTGGTAAAATCGCACATCTTACAGTTTAATGAACAGTGGAGTATGTGTCATCCGTGAGAGATAAGATGTTTGTGTATTTATGTCTGAATGGAAGAATTCAGAGATGGTTTTCCCTGAGTAAGCGACACTTGCACTTTGTGCATTCATAGCTCTGGCAACTGTTAGATGTTTTCTCTTGTCTCTTAAAGTGAAATGTCTGTACTGTGCTCCCAAACTTGGAGTAGTGCTCAGGAATTTTCAGTGGTATGTACACTTAGTTTTTTGTATGATACGTGTTTCTTCTCCTGAAAGTCTTTAGGGTGGTTTTTCTTTCAGCTGTTCTTATTTTAAACCTGTAATTTTAATATTTAAAGCAGCACAATGGTGTAGAAATTACATTTGTCACCAAGAATGAAATAAGGCTCTAGTTCTGCAAAACCTTCTACACCTGCATCTCTCACCTCTTTGAATCCCATCGGAATGAATGAGTTTGCTATCTGTACAATTAAACAGATACTTCTGAATTTGCAGGAGCAAGTGTTTTAGCATTTTTTTTGTGGTGGTTGTTTGAAGTGTCATTGTTATGAAATTCTTGTTTTCTCCATAAGGATTTAGAACTATAATAGGGAAAGTTCTAGGCACTGAAAAAGCTTTTAGCTTTGGAGCATCAGAGTTTACTTTGAGATAGAGGAAGAGGAATGACGCTTTTCTAAGAAACTTGTTCTGCAGTCTTACAGTTAGGTTGCATGTGTTGAACTTGTCTCTGAAGTTTTTCCTGATAGCAAGCTTCTTGTCTGGATGTGAAATACAAAGGGATTGTTAAAGAAAGAAGGAAAGGAGATTTTATTAGAAATGTTTAAAGCATCAGAAAACTACTAATAGGAAGGCTACATGTTGGCATTGTAGTTAAAAAAAAAAAAAAAAAGTAATCTTGAACTAATTTAAAGTCCACAATTAGCCTGGATCACAGGTGGCAAGAAGTTTTAATGATAGACTGGCCCAGGCCTTGAGGTAAATTATGCATAATTATTCATAACTGCTATTTTTGGCTTGCTTGCATTTGTCCTAGACCTCTGCCTGAGGAAACAATTTGAAATAATTAGTGTGTGAGTGCATTGACAATGATGAATGAATCAAATGCATCTGGTGCCAAACGTGGATCTTGATAAGAAGCAGATAACTTTGGCAACTGTGGATTTTTTGTTTTTAAATCTCTGAGACTGGGAACAGTTTGTTCTTTTTATTAGGCTGACATGCTCAAGGTAGAAAATTACCACTCACTGGGCTATGATCAAAGCACAGCTAGGAATTCTAGCATTGCAAACATGAAACAGTTCTGCAGACTGTGTGCACAGATATTCAGGGCAAAGAAAACGATGGGGATATTAAGGCAAAACATTTTGAACACACAGGTCAGAAAAGCCAAAAGTTAATGTTCCAACAGCAAAATGCATTGCTTACCTTACATAGGTTGCAGGCAAATATAATGTAAATTTTCAACAGCGTAAATACAGCTGTATGTCATTACTCAGGGAAAAGCAAAAGCAGAAACAAAAAGATTCTGTTTGGAGTCATGCACTGTGATTTAGTTAAAAACGCTTCTGGAGTCTTCAGGGGTGTTTGTTTCTTTCTCTGGCTTGAGTGCTCAGTTTCTCATCTATATAATTGACTTTATGTGGTTTTACATGCAGATGAATATGAGGGTCTTTTTAAATGAAAGTGTTTAATGAAGAGGAGAAACAACACACTTCAATTAATGTGCTCAGTATAGCTCACTTTTATCTTGTTGGACTAATGAAAGACCTCTTAACAGTTCTCAGTTTCTTCATAATAAATTGAATAAAGCAAGAAGAGGACACAAGATAGTGTTCAGGTCAGTGACTCAGTAATTTAGCTATGACTGACAGTCTCTCAGTGCAGAGATTATGTGGCTCGTAGCTACTGTACTGAAATTTCAACATTGGGAGTAAAGTTCTCTGAAGCAAATGCGGCTGATAAGAAGGATTTTTTCAGACTGAAATACAGGGTATAAATTTGGCCGAAGATCTGTTTATTTACTTTTGTGTCTAGGTGCCTCTGGTAAAGTTGTTACAATGAGTATTTAAATTTACCAGTTTATCACCTGCTGCTGCATGTGCTGTGTTTTAGCGGAGTTTCTTGGTGACAAGTTTTATGCATTTGATTGATTCTTAAACTACCTAAAGTGAAATAGGAGTAGGCCAAGTATTAAATGCCGACTCAGTGCATAAGCACCATTGAGCTTGTACACTAAGAGACAAAATGGCTAACTACCATGGGTCATTTTATATTCTTTTAACTGTCTGTTGTGGTTTGGCCAGATTGACCATCAGAATGACAGATGGCTGCTCCTGCCCCCCTCTAAGAAAAAGAGAGGAGAGGAAGAGATTAAAGAGATTTATGAGTTTAGGAAAAAAATAAACTAATGAAAATATAAATAAATAATGAAATAATAAAGAGAAAATTGAAAATTGAAAAAAAAAAGTATTCAGTAAATACAAAACTGTATCAAGCTCCCAGGTAGACGATCACATCCCCAGCAGGCACGGGGAAAAGTCCCAGACTGGACTTGGTGACCAACAGGAGCTGGATTCCAGATCAGGAGTTAGAAATGCTCAGATTGGGATCAAAGGCAGATAAACAGACAGGTTCATCTTCAGATGTCAGCCAGCGAAGAGAGTTGCCCCTTTGATCTGTCAACTTTTATACTGAACTGATGGGATGGGATACCCTGTTGGTCAGTTTTGGGTCACCTGCCCTGTCCACTCCTCCCTACAGATGTGACCCCTCAATGGTTTTTCCACTTCCAACTCTCCAATGGAGCAAATAACGAAGTTACCCAACCTTGGTTGTTACAGGAATAAGTATAAGCAAGGGCCTCTCTGCACAACTCCTTGGTATAACCGGGTGTTATCACTGTGAGAGTGAACAGTTTCTGAATGGTACGCTGTTGATTTCAGACTTAAGTTGGTTAGAAGAGGCCCAGCTAAAAAAGTAGTATCACTGAATAGAAGATTGGTTCTGTTTTACCTCACACCAGGACACTGTCAAAGACCCCAGAAGCAACAATCCTTATAGTCTTGAGGCTACAAGTTTAAAATGCCAAAGCAAAGGCTCTGTCACAGCCAAACCACTGAGAGCTTTTCTTATTGTCCATATTCTGCATTCTGCTGGTCTCTGTTACTGGTGACCTTCTGTGTCCAGCTCCTGAAGTTGACCATACTGAGGGTTGTCTCTCTGCAGCCTGGGCTGTCTGCTGAACAGGTGTCCTAAGATGTATCTAAATGGTTACTCTATATCCACTGTACCAAATCCAGGGACATCTTAACCTGTGGCCAGAAGTTGGAATACAATTTTTGGTTGCCCTGTAAACTGGCACTCTCCAGAATATCTGAATCCAGGCCAGATCTTACTGTTCAGCATGAGTTCCTCCTTTCCTGGAACTCAAAGGTCCTGTGGGAAACAAGATGTATAATCACCTAATTAGGTGGTATCATAATGTATATACACAGTGGAGCATTTCTATGTCTCAAAGCATACAATTGATTTACGTTTCCGTGGCTCTCTGAAGAATGAGAGGAAATGCTGCTATTTTCTGCATTTGTTTCTTTTGGAGGATTTGTTAGAGATGTACTCTTTCAGTAGGTGTTACTGGCCTTTTAGTAGAGAGTTTGCAGCTCTGGAATCAACCTACCATTTGTCTTCTGCACTGTCAGGATCTTTTGACCTGCAGGCAAACCCAGCATCTTGATTCATTCCTGCTTCCCATTAGCACTTGCTGTTCCACGGGAGATGGAACCAAGGACAGTGTCTCTTGGTAGACAAAAGTGTTAGCTGATAGTGCAGGGAGTTTTAAAGCATGATGACTGGAGCACTGGAATAATGTCTGTTTTCAAGCTAGCAGGAGTAAGGCAATTAAAAAATAGGTTGTGACCTCTTGTAAGTTGTTAAAGCTGTTTATAATCGCAATGTTCACGTAGGCTTTTACTTTCTTGAATATCTTGCCACGTGTTGCAAAATGCTGATGTCTGCTCCAGTTCACTCAGCTGTGCTTCCTTACGTGCAGTGGCTTAAAATGTAATGAAATTCAGACTATTTTGTCAGTGTTACAGAATTATATCTTAACAATTAAATTTAGGAGCTTGCTCCACAAGTGGCAGAACAAATCCATTTTTATTTTCTCCAGATTGATATCTTAATCCTAGCTCACCTAAAAATGTTTTGTGGCTTCTTTCCTCCATAGCAGTGCCATTACTCTAGTGTCCATAATCATTCCTTTTGTAGAGTTTCAGACTGATTCCTGTGTACATTAGCTTTCTCACTTTGCACCTGTCTTCCTTTGCTGCCCTCTGAACTCCAGTGGGCAACCGACAGCCCTCTTATGTTGGACTTAGCTCCAAAAAGAGCGTGTTTATTTGCACACTAACTGGATGGCAGGCCAAGCAGATGTTCAACCACATCACAGCATTGCCCTTCAAAAGGGACACTGTATTTACCTTTCTGCTAACTTTTCCAAGGTCCATAGAAGGCGGGGTCTTACCAAGGCCATTCCAAGGCAGGGTCCTTTGCAACTCCACTCTTCTAAAATTTAGTTTAAATTGGCCAATAGGTTCCAAAGGGAGAAGAAAGAAAAAAATATTGGTTGGCATAGTTATATAAGCTTCATGTCTTGAGCAAACCAGACTAAAGCACCTTAATGTCTGCCTTTTGCGGAGAAAGTAATGTGCAATTAGATGAATCCTGTCTGCTGGCTTGGGATCTTAAAGTTCTCCAAAGTGTGTTGTGTATCTGTCTGATTCCATAAAGTGCCAACTTTGCATGCAGATCTGACTAGAGCTGAAAGATCTATGTCCACAGGCTTCTCTGTCAGGCAGGCAGTTTGCATGACAAATGAGTGTTCGGAAGGTTCAAATTTGTTCTATTACCTTTATTTTATAGCAGTTGAAGTTTGGTGTTCTTTGTCCCTGCTCATAAAAGGGAACATTTAAGAGATTTTTTTTGATTGTAGGTAGATGTGTTTCTCTGTGCATGTACTCATAGCAGGCTCACCTGCAACCTGGAGTGGTGAACCTTGATTAATATTTCTCTTTTTCAGTAGGTCAGAATGATACAAACGTGGATTTCTCAGTTGATGATTACTAAGATCAATTGATAGTTCTCATAATCAAAGCATGAAAAGGATATCAGGAATGCCTGCTGTCCTGAGTAATATATTTGGCTGTGGAAGCCTGGCAGGTTCGATTTCATGGTGTCACAGTGTAAGTGCAGACATCCATGGAAAAAGAATCAACTGCTCAATCTGATCAAATGTGAAACTAATTAGAATGAATGATATTTTCTAAGGGAAAGAAAGGATCTCATGCTGAGCAAAAAGAGACAGAGTGTTTGTTTTTATGTGTGGTTTTTGAACTTACCGTAATTGGTGTTTAATTCTTGAGTTTGTTTTCTCTTTTTTTTTTCTCTGATGGAAGGAGTGATACTGCAAGGATTTAATAGCTTAGAGCTTTATAAGCCTAATGTGCTTTTTGGAGAAAATGGCTGGACCCTGAATTTGGGGGAAATTACTATTTCTTTTTTACAGCCGTTTAAAAAAAAAAATAGAATTTTCAATGTAATGAAAATTAGGATCTTAACGGACTTAAATAAGTAAATAATTTGGCCTTCAAAGACTATTCAGTGGTCCTAGTGTCTGAGGCTTTTACTGTCAGACTGTGGATGAGTACAGTAATAGCTGGCTTGAAGGTTATTAGCATCTTCTTATATATTCTAATAACTGCATAGACAGTTGAGGGTGACGAGGGGTTTTTTTGTTCGGTTTGGGGTGGGTTTGGTTTGGTTTTTATGGTGATTGTTTTTAATATAAGCCTAAACAGAAAAACCTTGTCATTCATCCTGTATCCCTGCACTTCATTGCCGTGTCAGTAGCCCATTGTGAGTCTAACCGTCCTCAGCTATTACTTGCTGCCTAATCACATCGGCTTGCAGTGCAGGGCTGAGGTGGGGTGCTGGGGAGGAGAGGACACTGGCACAGTAAAGCCAGTTGTCGCTGTCAGCCAGGTAGGTAACATGCAATTTAACCTATCTCAGCTGCACCCTGCTGCACAGGCAGGTCTGGGCAACAAAAGGCACACATGTGTCCTTTGTAAGCTTCATTAACTCTTTTAGAAGAGAGAGTGCTACTTTGACATATTAATTAGTTGTCATGCTTTCTTTTACTTGAAGTTAACCTTTGCTTTGGTCACTTGATTCAAATTACTGATAATTGCAAGGCTGTTAGAGATCTATTTATGCAAAATGTACTTAAAGGGGCTTTGCTGTCTGAATGAACAGGCAAATGTTTCATATCACTTGAGGGCTGCTGGATTGTACTTGCCCCACACTCCTCTCTCCTCTTCACTCCTTCTCTCCTCTTCTAAAGGAGAGAAAGAGCAACCAAGGAGAAACAAAGCAAAGATAAAATAACAGAATAGCAAAAGAAGCTAGTGCTAAGGAAACCAGTTCTTCATGGGAAAATTAATGGAATAGTGGAAGACCAGTGTGACACGTAGTTGTTAGGCAAAGAAAATATTTTCTGTTATTTCCTCCATTATATTACAATATACCATGCTCAGAAGTTGCTGACTTTCAGAAAGTTATTTTTTTAGATGACTACTGAATAATGTATTTCACTTCCACAAAAAAAAGTGAGATTATAGATTGTTGGAAACTTTCTGGCTAAAGTATGACTGAAAACATGTCCAGAATTATTTAAAAATGGTATAGTTTCATGGATTTAATTTTTTTTTGTATAAATGCTTAATATTGTGACATATTTAATATTTTCCTCAACATGTGTAAGACAAAAAACCCCAACTATTTTTTTATAACATTTTTTTTTTTAAAACCAGTCAAAGCAAACAATGATTTTCACAAATTGTTCTTTTGACACTTTGCTTCACCTTTTCTCCACTGTTTCAGTCAAAAGGTAGTGCCTGGAATCTCTGTAGAGTTTTGGTTGCCCCCAAACAGGATCAGGTTTTTGTTTTTATCAATAAATTGTGTGACCTAATTTCTAGGTTTATTTGCAATGTCTATTTTCTGTTAGCTAAGTATTGGTTGATGAGTACTGGTAGGACAAACAGAAAGATGGTTTTAGCCAAACTTAATCCAGTTACTTCTTACCTAAGGTCTCCGTTTTCAGAAAATAGTGGCATAAAAGCTAACTGCTGATTTGTATGTACAAACATTTGCATTCAAATGTTACAGAAATGTCCACTTGAGCTTTCTGGTTTGTAGTTACTTTAAACCAGGACATTAAGGCTACTGTAAAACAGGACACTTACACTGATAAAAGATGAACTCCTGTTTTGAGATGTGTTGTATTGTTCTTGGTGTGATAATTCACTGTAAAAAGCATGTGACCCTTTCTCTCAAATCTCTGCTGCTAAATGACGTCTACCATTCGGACTGAAAGCTTTTTCTGGCCAGAGATGAGTCATTCTTACATATTCCTATTATGCCTTGCACAATGGCATTGTTCCTTCTTAGTACTGCTGCTTTTCAAGTAATAAATCCAGAAGAAAAAATACTTTTTCCTGAACATATCTCCTACAAAAAAAAGTGCCATTATCTCACTGTCAGGAACATTGTTTTCTTTTCTTTTCTTTATGTGACCTACTTTGTAGGGTAGATAGTTCTTAGAGTTCTTCCCTTTTCCACAACCAGTCTGTCTTTATTCTCTATTGTGGACATCTTGGTTTCTTTGTCATTTAGTGCATTGTAAATAATTTTAGTTCTGGCTACTTTTTTTATTTTAAGTTACTGCTATATTTTATGATTGTAAAACAGGAATATTAACATGGATCTTAGGTCATTTCTGTGAGACAGATTGTTTTTATACAAACATATATTTAAGTTCATCAATGTAGAGAATAAGATGTTTTTTAAATACTAGAAATTAATGTTATTAATTAATTACTACTAGAAATTAATTAGAAACTAACTATCGTAGTTTCAAGCTGGACTATTTACATTGTTCATTGTAGGAGATTTGGTTGACTATTATTCTGGCTGCTAAAAGATGTAAAGCACAGTAGCAGGTGTTATTTGCCAAAAGAAATATTGTTTGAATACCTAAAACTAATCTACTGCAGGTTTCTAAACTGCAGTAAAAAACTCTTCCATGTTTTTCATGATCTGCTGCTCTTCTAGAAGACCTGCAGTAACGAGAAAGTGACCTCTGAATGGTTTAGTAGTGATATGGGAAAAGAATGGCTTTTTATAGTGAGAAGACAGCCTGAACAAAATGGCACAGGCTCCTTTCCTGCTAGCAGTTTTAGCTGCTAGCTTTGTTCTCTACTTTCTCCCAAGCTTGGTATGAGGTAGGTAATTCAAAATATTTTTCCTGCCATTACACGTTTTCAATATTGCAATAACTCAGCAAGACCTTTTCTCATATAGCAGTACAGTGTGCAGTGCTGCATTCTAAGATTTGCTGCAAAGAATCATTTCAGCACAGGTATACCATAGCCCTCCACAGATACATGTGTCACAGGTGATAGGGGTTAGACTTCACTGTAAGGGATATAATCTCTCTCCTTACAATTTTTGAAATTGTTTGCTTGCCTGGTGCTTACTGTGTAGGCTGAGGTCTGTTGAGTATTGCTTTTCATTTCACGTGCTGTCTGTGAGACAACTAGCCAGACTTTCTAGAATGAAGCATGTGATGGTGGGACGTGTTAGCATGCAGTCTTATGTGACCATTGTTCATGTGTTCTGTCTCCTTTTCAACTTGTCACACTTTGTTTTACTGAGGGGGAATTCTGTCACACTGATATGGTTATCATCTTCCTCTTTCCCTAGTTTAAAAAAGAAAAGAAAAAAAATAAGTATTTCCCAAATACTGACCCCCATCATCCCAGAATGAGTAGAGATCTGCCAACTGTTACAGGGCTTTCTCAGTCTTTGTGTCTTGTACTTTTCTCCATCAAAGCATGTGGCTGTGTATACTGTTGATGACATGAGTTTGGCCACCCCCACAAGTGATTTGTTTTTTTTAATCTCGTTATTCAGAGAATGTCTCTTTCTATTTTTAAAAGATACTTGATCTTCTCTTTTTTAAAAAACCCTTTCTTATATGTCCCAGTTGCCCTATATGTGCCAATGACCACAGAAGTCTGTTAAAGATGAAATTGTCCTAACTGGGAGAAGAGCTGGACATGGTTGCTCGTACTGTTCTTCAGAGTCATGAATAAGAAGTTGTTAAATGCAGTCTCATTTCATTCTTCCCTACTTGGATCATATGTGTGCAGTCACCCCAAAATCGCTGTCATAACTGAATTAGCACTGTTTAAAGAAGTGGCTGCCAAGAATAGCTTGGAAAGTATTAACAGGAATTGGGTTCCTACTATGAAGTGAGAACACCTTCCCTGCTGATGAAGGGCATGGGGCCCTTAGGGTACAGACTTCTGGAACAGAAAATGTTGATTGAGTCTGAAGGATGTAGTAGAAGGTGCCTGTAGAAGTGCTTTTATGTAAGAACAGAAGACCTAGGACAGGTGTTCCGAACAGAGTCCTGTTTCTCATCCTGGGTTTATATCACAGTTTGCTC
>VZTM01001714.1:11510-22367 GCA_013400555.1 Jacana jacana | reverse complement strand
TTGTTGTTGTTGTAGTCCTGTATTTTTTTGCTACTTGCATCAGAGGAAAGCACTATCAGCTTCACCAGAAACGATGGTTTGTCCTTGTCTGTGGACCCACTTGGAGAAGTAAAGTACATGCTTCGTCACTCCAGTTTAATCTTACTGAGTGCCTTGGAGAACCAGGAAACTGAGGCTTCAGCATTGCTGCTGGCCTAAGCCCTGCTGGAAAGCTGCACTGCCATCTGAGCCCCAAACAAGGAAAGGGAACGGGATGGGGCCAATCACCTGGCTACTGGAGAAGGGGAAACACCACCTCCAGGCCTGCATGTTGTTTTGTGGCCACCTCGAAGCATCAGGAATGTCAGCAGATTAAAATATGCAAAACAGAGCTTACACTACCTTCAGGAAGGAAGAGAAATCAAGCTTGCAGGTCAGGAAGCCTCCTCATGCCTCCAGCAGCCACTAAAATTATCTTTAAAATGATAGTCTTATAAAACAGAACATTTATGAGATTGCAGCTCTTGTTTCTATTACAAGATTGCTCCTCATAGCCTGCAGAATTGTCCTGCTTGTCACCTATATTCAAAAACATGACTTGGAGATTCTGAATGTAGAAATGGCCAGACCTCAATCTTTACTTTTGTAAAAGTTTTGGGGTTTTTCCTCCAACAATGGATTGTCAGTTTTAAGTTGTGAGCTAGTTCTTATAAAAATCAATTTACATAAAAGGCAATTTTAAGTTGAAAAATACCCTCAAATTACTGTTTCTCAGAGAATAACATGGGAAATTGGTTTTGGTCTGTGATATTTAATACTTTGATCAGGGACTTGGGAGATAACATAAGATCACTGATAAAAGCTTCAGCTTAAAAAGAGAATGGAGGTAAGTAATAATGAAGAGGAGATCTCTATAACCTGAGTGGTCCAGATCAGTCAGGTAAATAAAAAGTACTATACAGTGTATACTTTAAAACAGACAGTGTAAAATCATACTAGTAGGGCCATCTAATTTAGTGCATATTGATAAGAAAGTGTCCTCTGACCTTGGGAAGAAAGTACTGTAGCAAGGATTTTCAGGTAACTTTGAAATCAGCTGTATGTGGTGCCATGGCATGATGTTTAATATAAATCTTCAGCATATGACAGAGTATTCTCCATAATCAGCATGGTGGGTATGACTTCTTGTGAGCACATCTGGAAGGCAATTTATCTGGAAGATCAATTGTGACTTCTGCTGTTAAAGACACATGTTGAACTGGAAAGGGCTCAAAGTAAGGCCTAGAAATTGGTGGACTTAATCTGTCAGTTTACAGTAAAATAACAGAATTTAAGTAACTAACTGACTCTTTAAGCTAGTGAGGAAATGTATAAGCAATCCCCTGGCTGAAGCTAAACACGCAGTACAGAAATGAGCCACACCTTTCTCAGCAGCGAGAGCAATCAGCCAGCACAAATTTGTTAAATCCCCTGCAATAGATTCCCTGTATAAGACTTTTTTTGTTATCAAGACTGAATTTTTATCCATGCTGTAGTGCAAACAAGATAATACTATCAGCATTTTTCACAGAATGTCAGAATAAATTACCACAGCTGTTCCCTTTATTTGGTTTTATGATCTATAAATCCTCTTAATATACCTTGATTATTGATTTTTAACATTAACTAATTAAAGAAAACAGCACAACTTTCAAGGCAATGGTGTCTTTTAAGCTGTTTTGCATAAACCCATTTAAAGTTAGCAAACACTTTGTTTTTGGATACAATTATGCAATATAATAGGAAAGGAAATGCATACACATAATCTCAAAGAACATGGAGGATTTTATAACATGAACTTAGAGAGCTGCCCCCAGCACATTTTTTACTAGATATATCCATTCATAAGCAATGAGAAATGTTGCTCATAAATATTCTGGTTACTGAGGCCAGCAACCGGTTTTGTCGACATACTGTCGTGGTGGGTGATTACTCTTCTACAGCAAAGCCCGTACTCCCCACAGTTCAATTCCAGTCTACCATGGCTCGTGTTTGAGGTCCATCACTGTCCTCCATCCAAGGCAGTGCTCAAAGGCTGTACACACTGAGCTTCAGCAAGCAGGGTGCCACCTGCTCCTGCTCCAAGCAAAACCTGTCCCAACCGACCTGCAGCATTTCTCACCTGGTATGGTGCTTCCTTCCCATTAGGCACATGACCAAAGGCGACAATGCCTCTTGCTCCCAGAAGACTGTTTTTAAGGAATTTGCATATTTCAGATGTTGCGTGAACAGTAATAGCACAAGTATTGCTATTTACTGTTTCTATAAGGGTGATGCCTCACAAACTAATGGTGGAGACTAACATCCACTGATGCACATAGATTTGACAATGTAAATACAAGATGGGACACAGCAACTGGGCAAGTGAAAGGAGTGGGGGTCTGGGTAAGGATGAATAAAATTATGCAGAGTAACAAGGGTACAGGCAAGGACTGCTAATCAAGAATGGACAGGAAGTGCTTTTGTATGACATTTTGAGAGATCACATTTGTTTCTCTTAAGCATCAGAACAAAATGAAAGCTTTCCAAATGTTTCACTAAACCGTTGACAAGAAATGGCTGCCTTTTCTTACCCAGCAATTTGGTTACTGGCCTCTGCAGGGTTAGACCACCGTTTGGGTAAAAACAAGACAGATTTTTTTCACCCCAGATTACTCAGGCAGATTTGGGAATTAAACCCAAGGTTTTCCTATCCCAGATTTACACCTGAGTTAGCCCAGCTAGTGAAGGGGCTTTCCCAACTCCTGGAACATTATTATTTAATTTTTTTCATGAAAAAGACATTTTTCTTATTTCTTCTCCTTTTTTTTTTCTTCTTTTTAATTGCTGTGTTAATCAGCACCTGGGCCTGTGTTGGTGTCACAGGAAGAGCTCAGCACAGCAGCTCTACACACCAGTTGCCCAGAACTGCTCTGTGTATGACAACAGACCAGCGTATTTTCACTTAGTCAACTCATTGCTTAAAGCTGGATGGGTGCAAAGCTCTGCTTAGCTGTTTCCAAGACTACTGCTGTCTTAATGAAAACAATTATCCAGGAAAGAGACAAAACACTAAATGACCTTAAGAGGCAGAAAAATGAACATAATTATCAAAAATATTATTTTAGAATTCAGAATAAACTAATAATTTGTAACACACCTCCGAAGAAATTGCAGAGGTTACAAAACTCAAAGGACCTCATCAGCATAAGGAGGAAAAAATGCTGGTCTGAGAATAACTGATTTGCACTGGGCTCCAGTGGAGGTCAGAGAGCACTGGGTACTTTTCAGTGGCAGTGCCTAGCCAGGCACAAGAGAGCTTGTAACTTCCAGATACAAGGAGCTTGTAATCTCCCCGAACCCTGCAGAGAGGTGCAGGTGACATTTCTTCTTTCATATGTGTGAAAGATGTACATGACCACCACCCTCCCCCAGCACTGAGGTTTGAGGAAGCAAAATGCAAAAATGCTATGTGGGAAACAAGCAGGAGTCCCATCCAGAGGTTACTCAAGTTCCTGCAATCACAGACATAGGAGAGGTCAGAGCCAAGTTACCTCACTGTGGTGTTTTGGGGAAGAGAGCCCTCCCTGTGGCCTTCTATATAGGTAGGCAAAAGTAGGTGTGGGGCTGGGTGAGAGGAATGGCTTTAGAGAGCCATCAGCCCCAGATTATGCTTTGGTTCACCATTCATATGAGTTTCTGAAGATCTTACTGATTTTGGCAGGAGTTGTTTGCAGTGGGGTTCCTGGCAGAACTGGGGACCAACTTGTCAGATGTTTTCCAGATGAAAGCCCATCCCAAGTAAGTATGAGAGTGAGACCCATGAAGGGGGTGTGATATTCTTCACTTCTGTGCTCCTGGTGGAAGACTGAGTCTCTCTCCCTGCGTAATTGGAGGGGATGATTTGGGGCGACGTGTTATTATTGTTTCTAAGCAACATCACTTACTGTGGGAACCCCTGCTATGCCGGTGCGCAGAGTTTGCATTATACAGTGTCAATTTTGTCCTGGCAGTTCCTTCATTTCTTTCTTTACCCTAATGAAATGGGGGGCTTTTTTGGTGTTTGGATGTGGGGTTTTTTAATACCCTCAGTGAAACATGCAGTGAAAGGTAGGTGATAATAGAGACTCTGAGGTAGCTGTGCTCACACAATAACCTATGTTCACATTTAAATGTCTCAGCCCCAGAGAGGGTTTTTATGAAAGCAGCATAGTACAGGCCTATTTATTACCTGCCAATTCCATTTCTTAGATTGAAGTTGCTTCTGAGCCAGGATTTTTTTCTGCAAGAACATGTTCCTGCGGATGGATGTGGGGGTGGGTGGATGGGTGGGTAGGCAGGGGAAAGGGATGGGTGTGATGGGAGGACAGAACCTAGAAATTACAGAATTGCTGTAGAATATATCTTGCTATTTATTCCTCGAAACAGATGGTGCCAGTTGATTACCTTCACCAATAGAAGCTGTACCTGTTAGCGGGGGTGAGAAGAAACCTCTCTACAGTGATAGCTTAGGGAAAAGGCAAACTATTGCTTAAAGTATTCAAGCAAGAACCTGCAGCAGGAAGATTAATGTGTGAAGGTTAAAGGGCTGGGGCAGGGGAAAGAAGGTCAACTCAGTACAACACAAGGCTGTTGCCCTGAATTATGGGGTCTGGTCCACTTCATGTCCATGAAGGGATAAGTTGCGTGTCTATAGATTTGCAGAGCCAAGGGGCACTGTGCCATAATGCCAGAGCAATTTGCAGCTGCAACTGCTCTGGTCATGTCTGAGTTCAACTCACAGTGACTTGCCCATCCCACAAGCCCAGCATGCTATGATCCTTTGATTCAGCATCTGTTTAAACCTCTCCTGAGCAAACAGCTTAGGAAAGAGCTCTCACTGTGTGTACGCACTCCTTCCTCTACAGCCATCGAAAGGGCTTTGCACATCTCTGTCCCTGAGCAGCTCAGTGGTCATCTCTGTCAGATCAGCTCTTCCACTGCACAAGGTGGGGTTAATTTTTTTCTTGATGTGCTTGCTGACAGTGCTCTGTATAATAAAAAAAAATCACCAAAATGGCCCCCTTCACAGAAGCTTCATACTGCTTCTGCAGCCTTGTGTTTGATTGCCTTCATTTCCACTGTGTTGGTTTTCCCAGTGGCTTTATGGGACTTATCTGGGGCTACACTGACATAAGGAAAGCAGAATGAAACAGTCTGTCAGATGTGTGGGGGATTTTGAGCAAGCAAGGCAGGAAAAGGAGAATTTCTACAGTACAGCAGAAGAACACATGCTGTTTTTTCATATGTTGGCTCCTGGAACTTCACTGCAACAGTAAATAAATTGCCTCAGCAGTTTCTGAAAAATGCCATTTAATGTTTGCTGGCCCCTGGGAGTGCTAAACATTGTCACATTTGTTGAAAATGCCAGTCAAAGACTCCTGGGAATTTCATCCCCATGCCTGCAGCTTTGATAAGTTTTATAACAAGCTGGTATAGTACAGCACTGCTAGTATGAGCTACTGTGTTTGTGAGGCACTGTGGAAAAATAGCAAGAAAAAAATGCACTTTAATCTTTATTCCTGTCAGGTTCGAATCTATCAATATAACAAAGCCTTAAGAATTGGACAAAATAGGTGAAAATAAAAGGAGGCTACATGCACTCTTACACTGGGATTCATTAGAAATCCATTTACCATTTTATTTTTTCTCAAGACTGAAGAAGAATTTGTGAAATGAAAAATTCTGATTATGGGCCAAGTCCTGAATATTCCATTAAATCAGGAGTAATTCTGCTGTATAACTAGTCTGAGGAAAGAACTGGTATAGTCCAGGTATTTTGAAGACCTTGACACTGAGTTATGGAAGACAGAGATTCACATTCTTGTGCCATTTGCTCCATTAATATTTCAGACCTTCATTATAGCCATGAAGATGTTGGATGTAAAAGCCTGTTAGTCTTTGTTTATCTGCTGACAAAAAATTTGCTGAAATCAATATATTTTGTTGCTCAGTAGAATAGCATATTTTTGCATCCACATTTCTGCATTGCACTCTAGGAAAATCTTGCGAGCTTTATTCCAAAGCTGAATCTTGCAATCTAGAATGATGGTTCTACCTGGTGCCTTGTGTTGTGGAAGAGGAAGACCAGATGAATTAGTAGCAGAAAGAGGAAGCATTGACACATATCCATACACATCTGTTTTTAGAATTGTATATCAGCTGTAACTGTTTTGAATCCTGTGCATATTTTACTGTTTTTCTTTCATCCTCCAGTATCTCTGTGTTTCCATTTCCATTAAGAGACATCAAGAATGGAATCATAGAATCTTTTAGGTTGGAAAAGACCCTTAAGATCATCAAGTCCAGCCATTAACGTAACACTGCCAAGTCCACCACCAAGCCTGTCCCTAAGCACCACATCTCCATGTCTACTAAATCCCTCTGGGGATGGTGACTAAACCACTTCATTGGGCAGTCTGTTTCAATGCTTGACAATCCTTTTGGTGAAGATTGTTTTTTTCCTAGTTTCCAATCTAAAACTACAAAGTTTCCTGGTGCAACTTGAGGCTGTTTTCCTTCATCCTGTTACTTGACAAAAGAAAGCAACACCCACGTCACTACAATCTCCTATCAAGTAGTTGTGCAGAACAATAAGATCTCTCCTGAGCTCCTTCTCTCCAGACTGAATGACCCCAGTTCCCTGCACAGCTCTTCATAGGACTTGTTCTCTGGACCTCAAGGTCTTTCTTGTAGTGAGGGGCCCAAAACTGAACACAGTATTCAAGGTGGGATCTTACCATTTCCTTTTGAGATATTTTTCACCTGTTTCTTCAAACCTCAGCTCCATCTTCCAAAATCAAATCTGCTTGAATTATTTTAAGATCAATTTTTATAGACTGTAGGAATACATCTGGTGTGCACAAGCACAAACACAAGCCAAGAGATTTTTGCAAGTCTATAGTTTTAATACAACCACAAGATTATTTGTTGAACTATGAGATCCTTACAATATTTAAGCAATTTTGAAGTAGTTTCAGTTGGCAGAACTGCTGCATGTTGAGCTTCATATTTCTTTTGCTTTTCTCCTTTCCAAGATAGTTATGATAAATAAACATGCTTTTTACTGCTTCATTTTTTTTCCCCAGCAAAGTAGGGTCTACAGGAAGAATGTGTAGACCTTTCAGTTTGGCTTTATTCCATGTTAGGAAGATCTTTATGATAAAGTTATTCCACAGGTGGTAAATATGCCCACTGGAATTCTGCCACGGGAAGAGTGTTGCAGAATTGTATTAGACTGATGAGTCAGGCCTCGCATCTTTGCTGAAGAGACTAACAGCATGTCAGCTCTTACGTTACTACTACCAACTTGCTTATTTGTCATATTGTTCCAGGAAAACAAAAAAAAGCTATGTTAGTCTAGCAGGTACAGATACCCTGCTTGCTCAAAGACCCATAGTTCAAATCATAATAAAGCAGAGCACTGGAAAGAAAGAGGGAATAAAAAAAAGAATGAGGGAATAAAAAAATTAAATCACTGCTGAGTCTTGATGGACTGAAGGACTCTAACTTCACCAAAGCTTCATTAGCTAAGACTAATGTGATAACAATAACACACCTGCTGCCATTGTGGTGGTAAGGAAGATATTTCCATGTGCTTGTCAGGAACTATGAGTACCAAGAGCATACTGAAAAATCTTACAGGTATTAACCACTCTTGCTCACATCTGAATGGGCCACTTTTTAGCAAGTGGCCTAGAAGTGGAAAGCTTTGTTCTTAGCATCAATCCTGTGAGTCATTCAATTTCCTCTTACGTTGGTTAATATAATTTAATTTCCCTCTCTTTGCCTATCATTAAAGAGTCTGGGGGTAAAGGTTGCTTTTATCTGTACTTGCAAATTATTTGATATGATTTGTTTGAGATCTCCCTCTTTCATGGTGCTTTCTTAAAATTAGAACCAAATTAAATGTGTTCTAAGCCATTGCAGAACACATTGATTAGAGCTGAATTATGCTCAGTTGTGATCTGTATTGAAATTTGCATGACACATCTCTTCTGGAGTGAAACTAAAAGGGCATTTGAATCGTCCTTTATTCCTTTCCAATGAACACAGTCCATTAACCATTAAATCCAATAAGTTGTGGTCAATATTTAGAACAGACGAATGCACAGATTTAATGAATTATGCAGGTACTAAAATAAAAGTCTCAAGTACTTACCTAATCTGTGCTAACTAGATAGTCTATGTTTATTAAAAGATAATTAATGACAAGCTCCTCTTTTTATTTTCTCTCCTTTTCTCATTTGTATTGCAGCAGTCTCCAAGTCCCCAGTTTCAATCAAGACAATGTCCTTGAGTATGAAAGTAAGTATTGTAAGACCTTGATTGGGAAAATATGCATGTTTATTATGATCATTGTGAGCATTTGCAGTGATTTACGTATGTCTGCTTTATATACAAAAAGGTAGCATAGCTGTTTTCAGGGGTAAGGTGGCAGATGCCTACTTTTGCAATCTCAAAGTGGCAAGTGCAAGCCTTCTGATCTCACGCAGGTGACTGTTTTCAGCCTCATGACCTGTAAATGGGCATTTGAGCATCGCTATTTGAAAGGTGGCTGGTATGAAGTATTATGGGTTGCTGCCTGTAAATTGGAAAGGGTCAGCAGAGGACCCCATGCCTCAGGAAGTCATGAATATGCTTAACTTGTCACTCTTGCAAAGGCCTACTGAAAACAAAGGGAGAAATCTAACAATGCCATCCCAATGGAGTTCTTTAAACCCAGGATGTTATTGCAGGGGGCAGCAGAACTCACTGTACGTGTGCAAAACAGAATCATTTTTTTCCCGGTTTTCTGCTACTTGCCACCTTTTTTTTTTTTCCTTCTCTTTTTTTTATGTGGCTTTCTTCATTAGTTTTCAGAAGCAATTAATTCTTCATTTGAAAAAGCTGTATGAGAGAAATTATATGTGTATGTGTAGAAAAGAGAGAAAGACAGAATCTGCCTTCTGTCTAGATCCAACAGGAAATAGCTTCTCAAGTAGCTATCACAGTAAGAGAACAGCACATCTAGGTTGTTTCTGTGAGGATATAAAATAGCATCTACCCCACCTGACATCACTACACAGACAGCCTCTAATCCCAGATGATTAACATAAAAGCTCCATAACCTTGTGATACTGTCAAATGAAAGGTAAGTCGTAGATAGGTTCTGACTAGTAGGAACCTCAAGAATTTCTGCTCTGAGAGAAGGAACAATTGCAGGACCTCTGCAATTGTGGATACATGGATACAGACAGCTTCTCCCACAGTGTTTCAGTTCTTCCCAACCTTCTGTGCAGCGTTTGGCTCCACAGCGTTGGTTCCCTGATGACAGAAGTGCAACAACTGAACTCTGAGATAACTGGTACTGTCACGCTTTTATAGATGGGTTTTTTCCCTCAAACACTCATACAGATATATATTGGATTTTTGTTTGTCAAGCATAAGCAATGCCAAATGTATCTGCTCTTTTTTACCTTTGGAAATGACAGTTTTCTGATCAAACATTCATTTTCTATTCATCCTGAGAAATAGTACAGTACTGGTTCTCTTCCAAATAACACATCTTATACCTTGTTGCTTTGCTCTTTCCTTAGGACATATAACTTACCATAGCAAGTTTTTCAATTAGGGCCTGATCCAAAACTTATAACTGCTGATGGGAAAAAAAACCGCAAACTGTTGCCTTCAGGGTCTTTCAAGCATTTTTATATGCCATTATTCACACAGTGGTCACACTTGCGTGACAAGGCTACATTGTAGAGACAATACACACAATGCAGCATTTCCTTATGATAGTGGGTAAGCTACCTTTTCTTCTTCTTTTTCTTCATGTCAGTTCTGGCGATCAACTGTAAAATGTGACAGTAATTAGACATGGCAGCTTTTTTCTGTACTAGTGCTTTGATGCACCAAAACTTAGTCCATTTCTTCTTCTTCTTTTTTTTTTTTTAATCTAAGACAAAGATTTATGGAATCTTTGGGAATTAGCTGTGTGATTCACTTTCCTGCCAGGTGCAGAGGGAGAATTTCTTTCCTTTTTCACATCTGCCTCTTCAATTTTTGCCACAATGTAATAAATGGAAGAAATGAAAGAACCTTTCTTGCCATCACACTGTTGCGATAACAGTGTAAATGGGAAATAGTAAGAGAGAGACTTTAGTCTTTCACAGAATGTGCCAGCACCGCCCTAATGTGAGCACTTGTTCACCCAGCTGGGGCTTTAAGTGTGGGGGTCCAAGCAGCCAAAGTGAAGTCTCTAACCAAGGAACATCCCTCACAGTTGGCTGATGGGGACAGTAAGAATACCCTGAGGGCAACCACGGCTCCTCCAGGCACTATGAAATAAAAGGAGGGAAAAGGACAAGTAATCTCTCAGATGGAGGGAGGGAACATTCCAAGAGGCACAGACACTAGCTTTTCAACAAGTTCAAGGAACGCTGGATGCATCTAGTGTGCTCAGGGTATGCCTTACCAGAGCGTAGGGATTAAACTACTAGCAACTCGTCGCCAGGTCTGATCCTTCCTGAGCTGCGCATAAGCGGAAAGTTGGGCTTCCTGTTGCTCTCGCCTGCGGTCCGGGAGTGGATCAGACCAACTCCGCGATCCCTGGCTGAGCCCGTGCTTCGCAGCCGCTCGTCTGCGCATGAGTCGCCGCGGGAGGCTCCGCGGCTGGAGTATTTCAGGGGCTGGGCACGAAGGGAAGGTGCTCAGTGCCTGACGGAGGCCGTGCGCCCGGCGGAGGGGGGACCCGCTGCGGGACATGGAGAGGGCGACGGCGCGGGGGGGACCGCTGATACCGGCCTGACGGCGGGGAGGCGCGGCCGTCGGGGCAGCTCC
>VZTM01001713.1:1127-30668 GCA_013400555.1 Jacana jacana | reverse complement strand
CAGAGCTGTCCCGGGCCTCCCTTGGAAGAGCGACTGCCCAAAAATCCCACATACCTTGTGATCAGTCACTGTGGTCGCAGCTCGGCCAGTTCTGAAGAGACTGACCTCAGCTACTGAGCTGACCTCGGCTACTGAGTCCCACACTCCCCTGCAATGAGCAGGGACATCTTCAACTAGATCAGGTTGCTTAGAGCCCAGTCCAATCTGACCTTGAAAGTTTACAGGGATGGGGCATCTACCACCCCTCTACACAACCAGTTCCAGTGTGTCACCACCCTTACTGTAAAAGAATTCTGACTTATATCTACTCTAAAATCTCACTTTTTAGTTTAAAGCTATTATCCCTTGTCCTATCGCAAAAAGGGCTAAATAGTTTATCCCAATCTCTCTTGTAGGCCTCCTTTAAGTACTGAAAGGCCACAATGAGGTCTTCCTGAACCTTCTCTTATCCAGGCTGAACAACAGCATGTCTCTCAGCCTGTGCACACAGGAGACTTCCAGAGGCTTCTAGCCCTCTGATTATCTTTGTGTCCCTCCTGGACCTACTCCAACAGGTCCATGTCTTTCCAGTGCTGAGGGCTCCAGAGCTGGACACAGTACTCCAGGTGGGGTCTTACCAGAGCAGAGCAGCATGAGGCAAAATCACCTCCCTCAAGCTGCAGGCTACACTTCTTTTGGTGCAGCCCAGGATACGGTTGACTTTCTGGCTGAGAGCACAGGTTGCCAGGTCATGTCCAGATTTTCATCCACCAGTACCCTTAAATTCTTCCCAACACGGCTCCTCTCAATCCCTTCATCTCCCACCCTGTATTGATAATGGGGGTTGCCCCAGCCCACATGCAGGACCTTATATTTGGCCTTGCCGAATTTTATGAGGTGCACACAGGTCCACTTCTCAAACCTGTCTAGATCCCATGGCTTTGTTTCCTCTCTGCATCAGAAAGAAGAACATGGATTCATCCTGGCTTCATATCATCCTCAGCAGCATGATGACTTACCACAGCAAATGTACATAACCATTAATGCGCTTCCAAGACTGTAGTGCTCCTTTGGGTATGCATCAACTTTGCCCCTGTGTATAAATGTAATTTCCAAAGTGTGAAAGTAAGTTTTATGCCAAAAATGTCTTCCTCGGTCTTTTCTTTATTACTATAACCAATTAAACTGAAAAATATCAACATGAGGACACTACCTCTCCCTCTCAACCAGATACTCCACTTTTTTCTGTGAACATCTCAACAGATCCCCAATTACTCCAACTAGTTTCTTCCTCATAATTTTTTGAAGTTATTTGGATGTCTTTCTGCTGTCTCTCCTTATCTACTCAATTCCAATATAGCTTTCATTATCAAAAGCTATCTAAATGTCAATGACAATCTCTGGCCCACCCACTCCTGGGTTGGTTATCCATTAAACTCCCTACAGATATATTCATAGCAAAGCAGTTTTGCTAAGTTTCATCTGTCTGGCTGCTTGATGAGAACACTGTCTGGTCTGGCACAGACTACTCACAGTCTCCGTCAAACCAACGAAGGATTTTGCTTTTACACAGAAATATTCTCCAACACAACAGTGTTCATGATAACAATCTCATCATGTTCAGATGCTTTAAATTAGCTGTGCCCTACAAATGGGAACAGCAGTGAGGTAGAAGGAATAGAAAGGGGATGAGAAGGACCAAAAGATTTTGCCAAAGGTCACCCTTCAAACAATGTCATTTAAATTAATTTTAAAAGGCTTCTTGCCACAAGACCCCACAAGATCCACAACTGCCCTCTTTTTTTTTTTTTTTTTAACATAGCAAGAAAATCGAGCCATCAACAAATACGCACTGCAGCTTCTCAGTTTATCTCTTACCTTTTTTTTCAGTGAGAATAAGAAAATAGGCAAGTCCTTTGACTTCAGCACTGAGAACTGAAAAGACTGGCTAAATGCTATAAACATTTAGTTTGTTTAATTCTTTTACACAACAATGGAAAGCATCACTTCTTTCAAGCCATTGAAGTACAGGTATAATTTCACTGACAATAAAGTCTCTGCATCTTTGCTATTTGCTACCAAAGGAATTAAAGGGATAAAAGGATTTAACATGCCTAAATTTTATTACAGAAGGTCTTGGAACAAGAATAAGTGCTATACTGAGTTTTTAAACAAGTCTGTAAATTAATACTATGGAGAATCATTGCAAACACACCTAAGCAGTGGTTTCTTCTCTTAATATTGAAAAGGGAAGGCTGCACAGGAAAGAAAATTACTTCAATTAATTTTGCTTCATCTTTTTAAAGTATTTCATTTAGATTTCTATTCTTTTCCAGTTTATATGTACTGTATCATTAACTGAGATGCCTAAACAAAAGTTCAGTTTAGCCAAAATTGAAGTACTATTGTCTGAGAAATTTAACAAAAGAGGTTTTTCAATAATTTCAAAACTTGTTTTTGCTTTGCAATAGAAGTTTAATTGAAATCAATCCTCCAAGCAATTTGGTTTTGCTGAAGCTACTTCCTGATCAAAAAGAAATCTGAATGAATGATATCTGATTAAAAAAACCCATCCAGTTCTAGTTAGTAGGTTCCCAGTAAAGTGTAATACTCTTCACGTAGTACTAGTGTAAAAGAACAGGCACAAAGTCAATATTCTTTTAGCTAGTCTTTGTAGACTTTCTACAGTCTTTGTAGAAAACAGAAATCACATAGATATGAAATGGGAAAAAGAGGATATATCTAAAGTGAAAAATGGGTTCTGGAGAGGAGTCTGAATGAAAAGAAATAGAGAATATGCATCATGCATGTTAATGCATGAAAATAGAAAAGAAATAGAGAATATGCAATATGCATGTTAAAAAAATGATACCAGTGTTTGATGCTAGGATAGATGCTGTGTTCTGAGTGGCAGTTATATTTCACTTCCCAAGCATGCAACATTATTTGTTCCTGAGACTGTCTACTCATATGTAAGAGGAAGAAGAAACCTCAACTGTATGGTGACTCATAAATGAAACATTTCTCACTTTCAGCAGCTGTTACCATGCTAAAGCATCACATAAACTTTATGAAAAAAAAAAAAAATATTACAATAGGTAGCTGTTGTTGTTGTTCTTCCAACAATAGGTTGTTGTTCTTCCAACAATAGGTTGTTGTTCTTCCAAAGTTTAGCATGTTTTATCCACATCTTTCAACTGTCAGGTAGAGCTGAAGGTTGCTAGGTGAAATCCTTTAGTGTACACAAGATGCAGCTTATAGAAACCAAAGCAGTTGCATGTGAACCTAGCTCAACTATTGCAAGCCAGCACATAGAGCAAACTGCCAATAAAAATAAGGTATATTCCAGCTGGTTTAGGTACTGTATATCTTTCTGTGTGATATTTTAGTCATTTTTTTACTCACTTGCTCTTTAAGAATTGGTCTTAAAATCTAGTTAAAACCATACAATTTTGGCTGTGCTCACAATTTTATTTCACCTGAGCAGTTTAAAACAAAACAAAACAAAACAAAGCAAAACAAACAAAAACCCACAAAAACCCAAACAAACAAACAAACAAACAAAAAAAACCAACAACAACAAAATACAGGATTTTAATTTAAAAACTGTAAAGTCTCCTCTCATATCAAAATAGTTCAGAAAGCTTCACTGAGAAATTGAATTCAATAGTGCTTTTCTTTTTCCTAGAAATGACTGTCTTTTTACAACAGATCTCTGATGCTAGAGAATACAGCTGTGGGAAATGCATGCACATCTATCACGTGAATTCATGAGGGCATTGTCTTTTGCTCCCATTTATACAACATTAAATCCTGCTGTGTTGATTTTTAATTTGATGTGCTACTAAATCTTATGTCCCCAAGCAGAACCCTCTCATGGTGTTTCACTCACTGTCTTAGACCACGTGTCACTTCATTTGAATTTATTTTGTCCCAAGGGTGCTTAAAATATTCTCATACTTTTTGATGAGCGTGGGCCATGTTCCAAGGCTATCACAAAGCCAAAACCCCTGCCAGGGATTATTTTTTTTCTTGTGGCTTTCATAAGCACCTTTTACAGGTCTGTTCAATCCCAAAGTAGGTCTGCTATTATGCAAAAGCAATTTAAAATTATATGAGTTATGACTGAGAGGATCCATGCAGGTGTTCATGGGTTTTAATTAATGCAACTGTTTCACACCTTTAATTAATTTGTGACAACATTCTCGAGTGTCACCAATGCAAAGACAACTTTGCTGTCCAAGGGTTGGCACAAAGCTGTGAACCATGAACAGCATATATAACATATTATAGGCCTTCTGATGCAGGTGAGTCTATACCAACACTAAGTACTCAGATCGTGATGGTATCTGGGAGCAAGAGTGACTGCATAACTTTCTGTAGTGAAAAATAAATACATAAAATATGAATCAAATTAATAAGATTATTAGGAAAAAATGGCATTTAAATGTTGCCTATAAGCAGGAATGAATCCTGCTGCACTAACGAATCACTTCTGCTGTATCCCTAGAAGTTCATCTATTGAACTATGCTATATGAATATTATACAAGAGAGATTTTTTTTTTTTTAATCAACAGACTTATTTTTCAGATTCTGCATCAAAAAAAATTAATCTATTCAGTTCAGTCTACCATAAAGTATACTCAGTAAACTTTCTTAGCTGTATGTCAGCATTTGTCTACATACTGCATAAATACACAATTTGCTGATACGGCAAATCGGAAGCTGGTTAATTGCATCAAATTTCTCACTGAAAAGGCTTTTTAACTACCCTCAAATATCATCAAGGCTCAGACTAAGTACATGTTTGAATATTTTCTTCAGTTCTCTGGTGACAAAACTGCTGATGTGGTTGTTCTTAAGACTATGATTGATCAAAAAAAAAAAAAGAAGAAAACAAAGAGGGGAAAATAAAAATAATTAAAAAAAAAGACAAGAAAAGGCAAAATTTTAATTCTAATGCAAACACACTGATAAGAAATTCTCCAAAGAAGGCAATTTTGTACAGCACTGATTTTCATAAGATTTTCAAGCATTTAATCTTTCGGCCATATGTTTGCTCCTAAATATAAGACACTAAAGTAAATGGACGTGTCTCTTCCTGACATAATATGACATTGTTTTTGGTGTCTTTTGACGATCTTTTACTTTTTAATTTGTTTTCAGCAACTAATATTTGATGAGCAGCTGATTGCTTTAAGTTATTTTTCGGCCATGGAATATCAAGTTTCTCTTGTTTATTAATTTGCTATGATAACTTATGCCTGCATTACTTCAGGTGGTTATGATTAACTTTATTCACAGATCACTCGTTCCATCTTTCCTTTTTTCAAATATTCCAATAAAAAAATCTGTTTTGTTGAACACAAAGGAATTAAAATCTTTATACAGAAAAAAAACCACACAAAGCTTATCAGGGTATAGTCCTGTAAGTGTGTAAATCAGAAAATAAAGCATTCAAGCTGACACAACACGTCCATTGTCCTTGGCCATTCTGTATGATAATACTTGCAATTTCCTAGGCTAGGGCTTTGAGAGGATCTCAAAGCAGTCAGACACTCAGCTTCCCTTGTGGTTTTGAACTCTTGATTCCCTTCTATTTATTTTGACCTTACAGACTTTGGGCAAATAAAGCCAGGCCTAATTAGCATGTTAAGTTGTTTGCTTCTTCTCTTCTGCCAGCTTGTACCACCGCATCACCAGGGTTAAAAGGAAGAAAAATTGCTTTGTTTGTCAACCATTCAATCTCATATCCTGTAATGTTGTTGCAAAACTATTTCAAGATGGAAAGCAGGACTTCAAGCTGGAGCACTGAAGACGCTACCTAACATCCTCTGTGCCAACTCTGCTACCCCTTTAATGTCCTAGGCAAAATTTTGCACCACCCTCTATTACTCTGACATTTGATTTGCTTCTAGTGACACAACTTTGAAATAACACATCTAATTAGTTAAAAAAATCTTGTAGATACAAGTGGGATCAGGTGTTTTGACTTTGTCACAGTTCTGAATATCTAAGTCATCACCACGAAAATAGTTTTCAGTCTGTCTTGCACTGCCAGGACATCTCCCACCTTCTGCTGGAAACCAGTATACCCCATTTTATTTGCTACCAACAGGTAGTTGAGCTTCTGCTAGCAGTAAGATCTCTATTTGATATAAAACTCATAAAAAAACATCCAGAAGGGCAAGAGTGATTTCCGGATTATATAGTCGAGACTGGAGAAATTATAGTGGAGATGACAGTCCAAGGGGAGAGAGAATATGTGAAGGACATGGAAAAATGATGAGCCGATTCTCCATAGTGGCTAGGGAGGAAGTAGACCCAGGAATGGAGAAAAGGAAAGAGCAAGCTGGCATCAAAGTTGAATCTGTTGGATTATTATATGGACTTGGATTAATGGTGATGAATGAACTGGGACACAGAATTAGAGGTGAAAGGAGAGTCAAAGAATTAAGATGAAAATGTGGCTAAAGTCACAACAGAAGTAGGTGAGCAATCAAATAGAGACAGTGGCTAGAAGGGGTAGAAGCAATGCAGGACTGGAAAAGAAACTGCTGTAGAATACTAAGATTCTAATGTGAGATAAGGAGTGGGAGATCAGACTCTTCTTTGAAGATGAAGAAAAATGAGACATACAGAGTTTAGGAGACAAAACAATGGAAGAGATGAGAGCTGGAAAACTTACTCTGTAATTCTCATTCTTCCACTACTCTTAGTCAGTCAAAACATTGAATTGAATTAAAAAAATTGAAGTGAATTCACATTTATGAGATAATTTTGACCGAAAAGTCAGCTGGTAATATCATAGAATTGTAGGATTGTCTAGGTTAGAGGGACCTTTCAGATCATCTAGTCTAACCATTAACCTAACTCTGATAAAAAAACAACTCATCACTAAACCATATCACTTAGCACTATGTCATCCCATCTTTTGAATACCTTGAGGGATAATGCTTCAACCATCTCCATGAACACCCATTCCAATGCTTCATAACCATTTCAGTGTAAGCATTTTTCCTGATATCTAATCCAAACATCCCCTGGTGCAACTTAAGGTAATTTCCTTTGGTCCTTTCTCATGTGTCTTGGGAGAAAAAACCAACCCCCGCCTCTCTACACTCGCCTTCCAGGTACTTGTAGAGAGCAATATGGTCTCCCCCCAGCCTTCTTTTCTCCATGCTGAACAACCCCAGCTCCCTGACAGTCTCTTCACAAGCTTTGCTGCCCTTCTCTGGACCCACTCCAGCACCTCAATGTCTTTTTTGTGGTAAGGGGACCAAAACTGTGCACAGTACTCAAGATGGAGCCTCATCAGTGCCAAGCAGAGAGACATGATCACATCCCGAGTCCTACGTACCATGCTGTGTTTTTCTGCCAGGCAGCTCTCTAGCCACTCTTCCCCAAGCCTGTAGCACTGCATGGGGTTGTTGTGACCCAAGTGCAGGACCTGGCACTTGGCCTCATTGAACCTCATCCCATTGGCCTTGGCCCAGCAGTCCAGCCTGTACAGATCTCTCTGCAAAGTCTTTCTATCCTCAAGCAGGTCAACACTCTCACTCAACTTGGTGTCTGCAAATTTACTGAGGGTCTACCTGATCCCCTATCCAGACCATTGATAAAGATGTTAAAGAACATTGGTCCCAATACCAAGCCCTGGGGAACACCACTCATGACCAGCCACCAACTGGATTTAACTTAATTCACCACCACTCTCTGAGCCAAGCCCTCCAGCCAGCTTTTAACCCAGCAGAGAGTACTCCCATCCAAGCCATGGGCAGCCAGTTTCTCCAGGAGGATACTGCGGGAAACTGTATCAAAGGCCTTATTTAGTAAGATAAACAACATCCACAGCCTTTCCCTCATCCATCAAGTGGGTCATTTTGTCCTAGTAGGACATCAGGTTTGTTGAGCAGGACCTGCCTCTCATGAACCCATGCTGGATGGGCCTGGTCATCTGATGTCCTTCATGTAGTGCATAATGGCACTCAGGCTGGTCTGTTTCATGACCTTCCCAGGCATCAAGGTCACACTGACAGGCCTGTAGATCCCTGGATCACCCTTCTGACCCTTCTTTTGGGTGGGTGTCATATTANCTTTCCCTCATCCATCAAGTGGGTCATTTTGTCCTAGTAGGACATCAGGTTTGTTGAGCAGGACCTGCCTCTCATGAACCCATGCTGGATGGGCCTGGTCATCTGATGTCCTTCATGTAGTGCATAATGGCACTCAGGCTGGTCTGTTTCATGACCTTCCCAGGCATCAAGGTCACACTGACAGGCCTGTAGATCCCTGGATCACCCTTCTGACCCTTCTTTTGGGTGGGTGTCATATTAGCTAGATGTCAGTCAGCTGGGACCTCCCCAGTTTGTCAAGACTGATGGTAAATGATGGAAAGTGGCTCACTTCCACCAGCTCCCTCAGTACCCTCAGGTGGATCCCATCTGGCCCCATAGTGCTCCATACATGTTTTGGAGCAGGTCCTTCACCAGCTCCCTTTGGATTATGGGGGTTTCATTTTGATACCAACCCCTATCTGCTAACTAAGGGGTCTGAGTGTTCAGGGAACAACCTACTCCACTACTAAAGACTGAGGCAAAGAAAGCATTAAGTACCTCAGCCTTCTCATCCTTTGTCACTATGTTACCTCCCACATACAATAGAAGATGGAGATTCTTCCGAGTCTTCCTCTTGTTATTCATATATTTACAAAAATTCTTTTTATTGTTTTTAACATCCAAGGCCAGGTTAAGTTCTAGTTGGACTTTGGCCTTTCTAATCTTTTTCCCTATATAGCCTTGCAACACCTTTGTAATTTTCCTGGGTGGCCTGCTCCTTTTTCCAAAAGCCATAAACTCTTGTATTTTCCCTGGGTTGTGACCATATTTCTTTGTTCAGCCAGGCTGGTCTTTTCCCCCAATGACTTTCCTTACAGTACACAGGGACAGCCTACTCCTGCACTTTTAAGGCTTCCTCCTTGAAAAACATCCAGTCTTCCTGGACTCCTTTGCCCTTCAGGGCTGCCTCCCAAGGGACTCAGTCAAAAGGCTCCTTGAAAAGACCAAAGTTTGCCCTCTATTGCTTCTTTCATGTTTTTCAATATTTTTGTTTTGTATTTGCTGTTTTTTCTCCTTTTCTTTGACCCAATGACAATAAATTGTTATGGTCCATCAGTATTCAGCAATCCAAACTCAAGCTGGAGCAGCCAAGTGTCATTATTCACACGTCACATGTTTGTTGTTCAGTTCCCTTCATGGCTGAATGTAATTTATAATTAGTAACTAAAGCAGCCACCAGGGCTTTGAATCTCGGTGGAAAAGATAACAGAGCAGCAGACTTGTTCTGATTTATTCTTTCTGGGAAAACCTGTTAGCTAAGCCTCATCACACATTCTCTACATTAATAACCTTTCTTGCATAAGCTAGAAAGCAAAGCATTGGAGGGGGAGCCTATGCCATATAGCTCCTTAGGAAGGGAGGGAGAAAGTTGCACAGCCGAACAATTGACTATTTTCACAACTGCAAGGTGGTGAGGGAGAGGCTGATGCAGGTTTTACTAAACCCCTTCAAATTCTGTGAGAATATATGAATTTGATCATGTACAATCCTCCAACATCATGATGACTGGCACTATTCTGTATTGGACTAGGTTTACAAGAGAATCATTTCTGGGTAGATAATTTTCTTCAAAGATGGAAAATTTCTCTTATAGATTTGGGCAGAGTATGTAACTTCCTTCATCTAAATATTAGTCTTACCCTACAGAGACAATTATGGACATGCTCACAGCTTGTTTCCTAGCTCCTGAGCACAGAATTTGTACATATTTGTTTTCCTTATACACACTAAAAAATAAACCTCCTTTCTTCTCTGCAGATGCATAAGAGAGAGACTTAATCTGATTTCTAATAGCAGTAACAGTGATTTACTATGTTGTAAAATGTGGAAAAATGAAAATGTAACCTGCATGCCACTGGTTCAATTGTCTGTGACCCAAAATCCATTTTGATTGTGGACACAGTGGGATTTTAAACTGTGAAAATATATTGGAATTAATACCACAAAAGATAATAAAATAAAATAAAATAAAATAAAATAAAATAAAATAAAATAAAATAAAATAATAAAATAAAATAAAATAAAATAAAATAAAATAAAATAAAATAAAATAAAGAAAATAAATATTTCATATTATAGTACTTAGCAACTTAGAGAAAAATACTTAGAGAAAAAAACTTAGAGAAAAAAGGTTTTTAAACTTTTAAAAATATTTTAAACCCTAAGGAAAAAAAATAAAGCAAAAAATAAGAAGACAGCAACACACAGATTGGCTCATTCTGATGAGCAACAGAGGATGAACATTTCCTCAGTATGTGAGTAATGAACATATTAACACTCAGCCTAAATACATGGTAACTATATACTATGTGGATTAAACCATGTGTTATGCCAAATACTTATGGATTATGCATATCAGCAATAACCACCAGTAGCATCTTTGCACAAAGGACAAGATGCCCAAGCAAAATGGGCTTAGTAGAGGTATTCTTGTATATCACAAGAGGTGGAGAGACTTTCTACTCATTGATCAATTGAAAGAGTACTTGCTTTGTCATATGGGCAGCGGAAAAAAGAAAAAAAGCCTCGATATTTTTTTACTGCCTGTCAGCATTGAACTAAAGTAGAGGACCTTGGGGGACAAGCAAATATATCACTTTTAATTAACACCTAATTGTTCTTGATACCTGAAATTCTGCTAAGCTTCTCTCCTACTAGACCCAATATGTAAAGGACATCTGTGCATCACTACATCAATACACAAGAACCGAGAATTACCTTCATGTTCAGGATGGAGCTTCTTTCCCTCATTTTCTTGTTGAGAAATGATAGAATTTTGTTTTGAATTACTAAAATAAAAAAGAAAGAGGACCAGATTTTCAGCTAGCAAAAGGCAGCAATGATTTCTGTGGAAGTGAGAATTTTCTTTGTAGCTGTAACAATTGAAAAGTTACATATAGAACAAATCAATCGCTGATTTAAAAATATATATGCACCACTACTTTCCTTTGTAGTGAACAAAATTCAATTCAGCAAAAATACTAAACCATTTTAAAAATGAGAGCTTGGTAGAAAGCTTGAGGAAAGTTTAATTATATGTTCTCAAAAAGGTATAACATTAGCATTGTTCCACCTTATATTGTTCTGCTTGTATCATTAGCTTTTATTAGCACAATAGATTCATCACATACTGCTTTATGACACAGTGTAATGTAAATCAATGCAGAGCCTCCCAAATGACTAATATAAGCTAGATAGCTCAACTATAAAAGAAAGACTTGACAGATGGGAAGCCAACAGAAAACTGCAGAAGGCCGTTAAACTTATTTTTCACTGTTTTATACCAAAGTATACGGCTGGAAATGACAGTATTTTTATAGGTTAAATATCAGTGGAAAAGAACTAGGGAACACTGCAAGTTCCTCATCACCTGCCCCTTCCCCTCCCTGTGCTACTATTGACACAAAGATCACATTAATTTAATAATATTGCTATCCTCAAAACACTAGTTACCTGAGCATCTCGTTGACCCGGTTATGCTCCTATAAAGCATCCTGATACCCATAGTTTATTCTCCAGAGGGAAAAGTATTAACGCAATGATCATATGTCTTTTTCTAGAAGAAGCTGATGTCCAGGTGTTCATTGCTGTCTCTATGCTATAGGTCACTCCAGCCCCAGATGGGTTGGCTGCACATGAGTATTCTCATTGTCCCATTGGATGTGAGGTGATGCCCCAAGTCTTCTCCTACTGAGAGGGGCTACAAGAACACACTGGCTTACCACAGCCCCTTTTCAAAAGATCTCTGGCCC
Organism: Jacana jacana; assembly: GCA_013400555.1. Classification (NCBI taxonomy): domain Eukaryota; kingdom Metazoa; phylum Chordata; class Aves; order Charadriiformes; family Jacanidae; genus Jacana; species Jacana jacana. The sequence goes on along the minus strand of VZTM01001713.1, from coordinate 18,819 downwards.
TCAGAGATGCTATCTCAGGGTATACTGTCCTTTTCTTCCCAATTAGTTGGGTTACCCAAGCCATTTTAAATAGCAGGAAAACTCAGAGTTCACTAAACTGCTGCAAACCACCTATATACCAAGGCTAATGTGTACACCTTGCTATAAATGAGAGCAGACGAGGCATAACACAGCAGAGCTACAACAGCTCCAGCACAAGAGGCTCATGCTGTTTTTCCTTCCTCCAAGGGAAGATAACAACTTTTCAGGAACGGCAATGTGTCAAGTGTGATGGGCCAAAGCTGCAAATTCCTTAAAATGGTTTTGCCACTTACAGTTGTAGGTGGCAACCTGAGTTTAGGTTAATTACATTAATCTGTTTGACAATCTTAGCGGAAATGGTGGTTAGCAACATAGGAGCAGAGGGGGATGTTAGCAAATAAATCAGTGACCATACCCAATTCCCTTATGGATAGAGAGTTATAAGTAATTATATGAGGAGGGGTGAGGTTTTGGCTGGCTGCGCGTAGTCTTGCAAAGCTAAATGTCTCTAGTAGGTCCACATTTTATGTTTCAACAGAAATGAGCATTTTCATTCCCAAACTCTCTTGAGGTCATATTACAGGACGTGGCTTGTTCCAATCAGAACTGCTTGCAATAGTGTTCCCATATCAGCTGGTTTTACTTGCATCTTTTTTTTTTTTTCCAGAATGTGAATTCTTTCATATTTATGGATTATTTAAATATGCTATCCTTAAGAGGTTAAAAGAAAAATATAGCACCCAAGAGATAACAGTTTCACTTTCACTTTAACTTGTGATGGGCTAGTTTACATTCCAAATGAGATTTGGAGTAAAAATTGATTGTTCCAAATACTGTGATACTAAAACCTGAATATCAGAAAGCAATGTTTGCAAATTGCATTTGCATCTATATGGGAAAAAACTTAACTATCCAGCTGAGAAAATAAGAGGGGACATGTGGAAACTCCAATTAAAGAAAAAACAGTGACATGTCTTACTCTTGTCAATAAGCCAATTAAGTGTTCTGGTAAGAAATCTGAGGTCGAGCTTGATGACTTATAAAGAAAAAACATCACATTATAGGAGTGTGTACAAAACACTGAAAAAAGGTTTTGAACTCCACCAGCCTTTTTCTAATTCCTGAAATATTATAGCAGAAATAAAGAAAAAAATATGAAAATAGAAAAAGAATTAACACAATGAGATAATGATAAGTGGTTAGGCACGAAGCCATTTCTGGAACTGATTGGAAATGCCTTGAAAAATATCATTCCATCAAGAAAGCTTCCCTTCACACCCTGTCACATTCTGGAATAGTAATTTTCCATTTGTTGTAATACCTGAGTTTGCATGGACAAAGTTTATTTGGCCGTTGGTTTTGGAAGCATTTGGTAAAACAGTAAAATGGACGGGTTTTTTCAGAATATTTTATTAAGGGAAACAAAAAGCACAATAACCAATAAAAAAAGCAAACCAAAAACCCAAACCCAAACCAAACAAAAACCAAGCCAAACAAAACATAACAAACAAACAAACAAAAGCAAACAAAACTCAAACAAACAAAAAAAACCAACCAAACAAACAAACAAAAAAAAACAGAAAACAACAAACGAAAAACTGACTGGAGAAAGGCAAATATCACTCTGGTCTACAAAAAGGGCAAGAAGGAGGACCCAGGGAACTAGAGGCCAATTAGTCTCACCTCTGTCCCTAAGAAGTTAATGGAGATACTTGTTTTAGAGGTTATCTCCAAACATCTTAAAGAATAGGAAATTATTGGAAGTGGTCAACATGGATTAACCAAAGGTAAATCATGTTTGACCATTCTGATAGCCTTCTATGATGTTATAACTGGATGGCTGGATGAAGAGACAGCAGCAGATGTCATCTACCTTGACTTTGGCAAGGTTTTTGCTACTGTCTCCCATAACATTCTCATTAGGAAACTGAGGAACTGTGGGCTACATGAGGGGGCAGTGAGGAGGATTGAGAACCAGCTGTGTGACACGACTCAGAGGGTTGTACTTAATGGAGCAGGGTCAAGTTGGAAACCTGTAACCAGTGGTGTCCCCCAAAGGTCAATACTCTGTTCAGTCTTGTTCAACATATTCATCAATGGCCCCCCTGGATGAGGGGACTAAGTGTATCCTCAGCAAGTTCACTGGTGATACCAAACTCAGAGGGCTGGCTGACATTCCAGAGGGCTGTGCCACCATCCAGCATGACCTGAACAGGTTGGAGAGCTGGGCAGAGAAGAACCTAATGAGGTTCAACAAGAGCAAGTGTAGGGTCCTGAACCTGGGAAGGAAGAATTCCGGGCACCAATATAGGTTAGGGGTCGACCTGCTGGAAAGCACTTCAGAGGAGAAGAATCTGGGGGTGCTGGTAGTTAGTAAACTACCCATGAGTCAGCAATGTGCCCTTGTTGCCAAGCAGGCCAATGCAGAAAATCATTAAAGGAATGCTTCAGTTTTTCATGACTATACTATTTTTTCCACTTTCTATAAATACACAGTATAACACTTCAAAGAAAACACAAAGCAACTATACTTATTAACTATGATTTTCTTCAAGATGAATGTAATTTTAAAAACAAATGGAAGGAAAAACAGAAATTTGACAATTCAAAATGCCATATTGGAATTAATTTATTTCTTTTCAAAGATATAGAGATCGCAAGTAACAGCCCAGACAATATTATTTCAGAGGCTTGACACTGGTAAGTACTAACTTTAACATTATGCAAAAAGGGCAATTATATGCTGGGCTCCCATGATCCACATTAATTTTTACCGTTTGGGATCCAAGAGACAAACCATTACACAATTCACTGAAATCTAATTTCCACTGTGCTGAATGTCTTGAGCGTGCAGGTCCAAGATTAGCATTAAATGAAAAATATATTGCAGTTATTTCAAATTGCTGTTCAAAACAGAGTGAATGTTCTTAGATAAATGGTGTTTTTAATCAAACATGTATGTATTAAGTTATTTCCTTAATTATAGTATCTCCATTGCCTTATATTGTTGTAGTGTGTATTAAATTCACCTTCTTACATTATTACACTATTAGGTCAAACTGGTAATGGTAATTTTTTCCTTTCTTCATGCCTATCATTCATGCCTGGTTTGCGTTGGTAAGTTGAATTTCATTTATCTTTTTCAACAACAACCCAGTACTAAAAGCCATACAAAGGAACAGTTGGTCTAAACAGGGCTTCCCAATGATCTGGTGAGAGGTAAAATGAAAGAATTTTCTGTTTTATAATTTTACTTTCTTAGCTGGGCCTCTTCTAACTAACTAAAGTCTGAAATTACAGAATATTGTTTAGAAAACTGTTCACTCTCACAGTGATAAGACTTCATTATACCAAGAATGATATGCAGAGAGGCCGTTGCTTATACTTATTGCTATAACAACCAAGGTCGGGTAATTTTGTTATTTTCCCTGTTGGGAGGGTCAGAAGCAAAAAAATGTGGAGGCATCATATCTGCAGGGAAGCGCGGACAGGACAGGTGAACCCAAATGGACCAACTGGGGTATTCCATCCCATCCGCATCATGCTCAGTATAAAAGCTGATCAAAGGGTCAACCTCAGAGCCAAAGCTACCAAAATAAAGAAATGTTTCATCTGCATGAAGGATACATTTTTAAAGGAGTGGAGAACTTCTAGTTTTACTTTGTTGAAAGGGGGGTCTGTTGAGATTTGTTGAGTCAGTCATTTAACTTCAGTGATAAATAAACTGATAATTTCAACACCTTTGAAGTCTATTCAACAATCATATCCAGTGAAAATCTTTGGTACTTCTCTCCAGTGGGACTCCTTAGAAGACCTCACAAGTATGAACTGGAGTTTTTCTGTGCAGTAATCCAGTTTGTTGGGAGGTGCTACATAGACTTCCACAGCCTAACATCCTATTACACGGTAAGTGCAAGGCCCAATGTACATACTAGCTTGTGTATAATCCTTATGACTGTAGAAATTATGTTCTCCCTGATCTAGCGAATGACCTGAGCCAGCTCAAAAAAATTTCTGAGATATGAGAGCAACATTGGTCTTTCTAAGCACCTTGGTCAAGTTGGTCAGAATGGCTGAGATGTAAATAGGCAAAGGAAGAATTACCCTAATGTTAAAGTCTACTGACCAGGAAATCTTTCATTTTATAGGAGCACAGAGGGCTTAACACCATGAAATATTTATCTCTGGTGTTGCTGTTAACTACAAGAAACAGTGAAGGAACTCAGGGCAGGATGAGCACTCAGCAATAGGCTGGGCACATGTTAATAGATGAAGGGTGAAATTCTCCAATTGAGATGCCATCCTTCACTTCATCTGGATAATGATACAGAGCTTGCATGAAGGGAATCTCAGTTATAACCTTAAGGAACAGGTAATAAACTCAATATGAACAATACTGGTAGGTGATAGTTGGAAAACATAAAATCCATCTGACAATGTGTGCAGAACTGCTGTAAGCTCTCTGGTACCAGTACAGCTGCTCCTGCTTGTCAATGTGGTGTTTATTTCAAAAGCATTTAAATTCCCCATGTTGAAAGGGAGAAGGAAAAAAATGCACCAAATTATAACAGTAGAATTTGCTACATCACTGATTAATGGAACTAGAAAAACAATTCTTTCACACTAATTTACAAATTATCAAATTAGAGAGAAAAAGTGAGTTATAGCTCTACCTGTTTTGATAATTTTATTGCCATAAATACATTAATTTACTAGAATATTTTCCTTCTTGCTTTTTTCCCCTTATATTAAAAAAAAAAAAAGGGAATGACAGAGAATCTAGAAATATGTTAATGTCTTTCCTTCATCAAACAACCATGAATATACATGACCATGCAATATTACTATTTCTAGCTACTTTGATTTATGTGATGGACAACATGTTTATATAAAGCTAATCTCCTTAAGAAGCAAAGAAAATAAACACAACTCAACATCAACAGTAGGGAGTCAAATATCACCTAAGTTAAACTAATCTCAAAAGTAGGACAGACAAAACCTGGTGAAGTATATAAGATTTCTGAGGCACTTTATTATGAAGAGGTATTTTAATATCAAGATTTGTGAAAACATGATTTATAAAGATATACAGCCCAAAAGTAATTAAGGTTGAGATCTTCAAATTACACTGAAGATAATTAGGCTGCCTAACCTAGCAAAACTGATCCAACAACCAGATTTTGTATTTATCACTTTTGATTTCATGTCCCAATCACATACCAACAAAATTAATCTAGAGCAAGCTGTTTTCAGCATGACAGAAGTGTAACTGAACAAATTCCTGCTCATAAAGCTTTCATGATAAATGTTGCTTGATTGCCACTGAATCTAAGTTTTTTGGTTTGTTCTGTTTTGTTCAGTGAGACTCAACTGATGCCAGGCAGACATGCTGTATGACCACTAGAACATCATGTTATTGAACAATGTATTTTCAAGACACCTGAGTTTGAAAACAAAACCAGACATGAGCATGTTCTTGGAAACAGCATAACCTCCTTAGGAACTTAAGTGAAATTGGATCCTGTTTATTGAAGATAAGTGCAACATTTGTATTTTTCCAGTAATAGGAATCACCTCCGGTTCCACCACCTCTGGGCACATAAATATGTGCCCTCACAAGAGAAAGCCTCAAGTAACTTCATTTTCTTTCTACACACATACTCTTGGCTAAGGCTCAGCCAACTCTGATGCCTCCCCTGAGGGGACATAATTTTTCTCATGTTTCCAACATCCTATACCTATTCTAAACAGTCAGAGAAGGGAATTTGTTGTTTTGTGGGAAACGTCCATTTTCCAGTCACCACCATTTTGGAAGCTTCTGACTATTGCTCTGTTGCGGGTTGTCCATCCTTCCCTGAAATGGCGGTGAGCAACTTGTCCATCTCCCATTTGTCCTCCTTGACAGCACATGGTCTGCTCATTTCAGCAAGCCAGCAGAACATCCCTCCCAAGCAGAGCATCCCTCCCACAGGTGGGGCTGCTTCCATTCCCAGTACTCCTTGTCCTCACAAATATGGACAGCCCCATCCTCCAGCAAGGTGTCTGCCTGGGTCAAGGTCTTTCATGTGCCAAGGACGATAGCTCCAAGTAGTATTAGAAATTAAATCTATTCAGAGTCCTTTTGCATTCCTGATGCTCTTGCCTATGGATAGTATAGCTGCTCCCAAATGGATTGGTACTTGTATGATTAATGGACAGTTGTATGCAAATGGCTTGGACACCTCAAACTGGGAAATGTCCAATACAGGACTTAGAGCTGACAGAGAAAAAACTTCAAGAGCCTAGAGAAGCTAGCCCTCACTAGCAGTGGCACATCATCAGGAAAGAGCCAGCAAAAGGTGAGACCTGAAGAAGCTACCTGAGACCTGTAAAAAATTATCTGTGCTCACCAATTGAAGTACTCAGTAATACATATCTCCACAAGGATGTCCATCAGCTCTTCAGAATAAAAAGGTACTATTCATTTTTTCTTTAAGCCCTGTAGCAACAGAAACGTTGCCCTTAAACTGGGGGTTTACTGAGGCCTGTGGCTTATCAAGATTTGTTTATATCCATTGTTAATTATACAAAATTACAGAAAACAAACTTATTCCTTTTAATCATTCACTGACAGAATCTTCACCAGACAGCTCATAATTATTTCTGGGGATATCTACCTACTCCTATTTTTCTGCCAAGCCCTAAGTGAATCATGAAATGTTTTCCCCTCAGTTCCCTTATTTACTCTACTGCTGTTCTGTATAGATGAAATGCACACTGTTCAAAGAATTGCATTGTTGACATTGGAAGTAATAACCTAAATGTATTACAGGAGTATCTACAACTCCCTGAGTGTTTTATAATATGTAGGAGGTAGAGCAAAAGATCCTTAAGATATTTTGGAGGAAATGTATATTACTGTGCCTGTATGGATTTCTTCAGGCAGGTCTTGTTGCCAGAGTTCTTTCATTTTCATTTCTGCTGTATTTATGTGCTCTGTTTTAATGCTGCTTCACCTAGTTTAGATATTGCTAGGTGAAGTAAGAGACATTTTTTATGATCCATGCCCAGTGAAACAAAGAAAAGTTAAAAATTTATATGCAATATTTATTAATATTTCAGTGCACAAAGAAAAAAATCTGATTTACAAATACCTCAGAAATGAAACCTTTAGAAATATGGATTCAGTCCTTGTGGCCATAGAAAGAGCAATTTAGGTTTGATCTGATTATGAGGAAGCTTCAGCTCCTCCAAATATGTATACTGTGAGTGAGAAACTGAGTAACTTCCTTACTTTTTTTTTTTCCCCCCAAACAATATCTGATTGTTGTTCTGGATTTTTTTGTCTTTTTACGGGCTTGTAAATGATAGAATTAAATCAGATGGAAATCATGCTAATTCTGCAAATTCATATATTATTAACATGAAATATATTGTGAAGAAGAAACTATTGGCTTTAGAAATACTTCATCATTTTAAGACACCTTTAGAAAGCAGATGTGAACTCCTCATGGTTTAGATATATGCCTTATATCAAACAAAACAAAAAATTGGCAAATATGTTTGGGGATTTTTATGTTAAGGATTTTTTGATTTTGGTTTTGGTTTGATTTGGTTTGATTTTTTCAGTGCAAAACCATACCAATACTTTTGACAATGCTTGTTTCTGGGAAGAGTCATGAGTCACAGGTGGGAGAGGACAAGTACAGGACCTACATGAATCTGCAAAACCGGTGCTGCTTTCTCCTCCCAAACCTTTCATAGATCTCAACTGGGTCCAGTCAATATTCTCTGGATATATTCTTCAGTAAAACTGAAATCTGTGGAAAACACTCAGTTACTTAAGCATACTTTCCTGACAGCTCTGCAAAATTAAGTATAAATGCATATTGTTGGCAGATTCAAAGCATGAATCCTACATAAATAGTTAATATCAGGCCTACCTGCACTGAATAGGCTGGTTGTTTAAAGTTGCTTACTTCTTATAGCAGATGTTGTAAAAAGGCAAGACAAGTGTATACAGAAAAGTTTTAAAAAAGAATTGAAAAAAAAACCACAACAAACAAAAAAACCGCTCCTATCCGTTTCTCTCCATGTTGTGTTACCATCAAATTGTCAAGATGCTTGTTCCAGCCTTGCATCTGGGGACCTGCTTACCAATGTGAGAGACAGACACCACAGACAGAGCAGAAAACCATTAAGTCCAATATTATGTGTTTATTGGTGGTTATCTGGGGAAAGGACATTAGGGAAAGAGAGAAGAATGATCCATTCTACATCATTCCCTCCCAGCCTTTGTAGGCCTCAGACTTCCTGAGTAGAAATTGACACTGCGGCACCACTTTTAAGCACCCTTCAAAGACCTTTCCTCCCTGAATTCTAACCCGTTTATTTCTCAGCCTTACTATGGTGCTGGTAATATTGGGATTTTTTCTGTTTGTTTGATATCCACTGAGAAAGACTCCATTTTATTTTTTTGTTGCCACTAGCTCTGGATGCATGTGTAAGATTTTGTCACCTCCAGCAATGAAGGAACTTAGTGAATCAAATAATACTTTTGTTTGGTTTTGGGGAGGGTGGGGGAGAGGTGTTGCATTATACTGAGGAGGAAGAAAGCATGCTTGTCTGGCTGACAGAAACTAAGTGGTGTATCTGCTGTAACCTGCTTCCTTATCTCTGTTTTCATTATTTCCTGGGGAAGAAAAAAAAGAAAAAAAAGAAAAAGAAACAAACCAAAAACAATTTCTAGGGGGAAGGAACTACAGGAAAAGCACAGAATAAGGAATGGACTAATAGAAAAGGAGAAGGACATTTTTCTATCCCTGGACGTTAAAGCCGTGACCCTGTTTGTGAACAACACCACATGAATGAGATGTACAGATGTTGGGTATGTCACCACAATGCAAAGAATATCCATAATCTTTTCAGATAGCCTGAGGGATAAGAGTGACAGACATGTTCTCTACTTGTGTAGTCCTACAAATAAATATCTCCTGAAAAAAATCCATCCATGGGTCATGAGGGAGCTGGTGGATAAAACTGCCTAACCAATTTCCATTATATTTGAAAAGTCATGGCAGACTGGTTGTGTGTGCCAATACAGACAGGATGCAGGAACAACCACAAATCAAAAATATAGGCAAAGCACGAATTTAATGTCAATACCTCATGAGTGGGGGAATCTCTGAAGCAACACCCAGGCAGAGGCAGGCAGGCAGGGGACACAGGCACTGCAGAGCGAGAGAGTTCTTATTAGCAAGAGAGTCTGTGCTAGCCAGAGTCCTTGTTAGCCAGACCATGGAGGAGAGAGCAAGCGAACTGACTTCACCAGCAGAAGTAGGGAGGTGATTGTCCCCCTGTACTCAGCACTGGTGAGGCCACACCTTGAGTATTGTGTCCAGTTCTGGGCACCTCAACACAAGAGAGATATCGAGGTGCTGGAACGAGTACAGAGGAGGGCAACAAAGCTGGTGAGAGGCCTGGAGAATAAGGCCTATGNCCTGCTCTAGCTGGTATTTCAAGGGTTTGAGCAGGCATAGCTCCTTTCCCAGCACTTTGATCTTCAACAGCAGGGTAGGAATCTCAAGCGGCAAAATGAGATGTCCCTGAGTCCACCACAGACTTATATTATCGAAGTGCAGATGTTCTACCCACAAGACTAAACAATTTGCGTATGTGTTTCCCAGCACCCCCAGTGCAAGCTGCTTGAGCATACTTACAATCCTCCTCTCCAATCTTCCATTACTTTCCCATACTGGTGCAGTTCCCGCTGACTGGAAAAGGGGAAACATAACCCCAGTATTCAGAAAGGGAAAAAAAAGAAGATCCAGGAAACTACAGGCCTGTCAGTCTCACCTCTGTGAGATCATGGAGCAGATCCTCCTAGAATCTCTACTAGGGCATGTGGAAAATAAGGAGGTGATTGCTGACATCCAACATGGCTTCCAAAAGGGTAAGTCACAGCTGACAAATTTGGTGGCCTTCTACAATGGCCCTACAGCATTGGTAGATGAGAGCAACAGACATCATCTGCCTGGGCTTATGCAAAGCATTTGAAACTGTCCTGCATTACACCTTGGTCTGTAAATTGGAAAGGCACAGATTTGATGGATAGACCACCCAGTGGATCAGGAACTGAAATTCTGATGGCTGCACCCAAAGGGTTGAGGTTAATGACTCAATGTCAGAGTAGAAACCAGTGAAGAGTGGCATTCCTAAAGCTTAGTACTGGGAGACAGATGCTCACTTTTATATGTTTTCATCCTATAAATGAATGCACAGTGAACATTTTCATCCTATAAATGAATGCACAGTGAACGTTTTCATCCTATATATGTTCAATTTGGGTTTTTTTTTAACAGATACATATTTGAGAATGCTAAAAGGAAGTAGGTACTTTTTATAATTCCCTGTGTTTATTATGAAAACATCTAAGTATTCCAATAAACTTTTATTAAAATCTTTCTTCACTGAAGACCTTTATTCCTGAGGAATAGAATATATCTTTTGTGTGCCAAAATCATCAGGTTAATTTTGTCCTTATAGTAATTCCAAGGTAGTCACTAAAGTCTTTCTTTCAGGAGACAAATACTGCTGAAGCACTTCTGTGTTCTCCTGGCACTGACTTCACCCTGTTACTGTTTCAGTGAGGAGGGATCCAGATGGAAGGGAACAGCCAATGTCCTCACATTGTAGCTTTCTGTCTGGTGGATGTAAGTGGGCTTTAAATATGTTTATCGCACTTAATTATCATTTATTAATGTTCTTTAATTGAAAAAACAGATTTGTTACACACTGATTCACCAAAACCACAATCTAATTTGGATTAATGCTCAGCAGGCACTACCGCATTGCAGGTTGGGGTTCACATACTTTGTCAAAGAAGTATGATAAAAATTAGTAACTACCAACATTACATTCAAGCCTCATTGGTGCAATTTGGACCTAGTCCAAATCCCATTTAAGGTGTCAGTGTGCTTTGAGTGATGCCTTCAGTAAACTGGCACACATGAATTCTGCATTCTTTATGTCTCCTCTCATCCCAGTGTGATAGTCCTTACTATGTATCACGCACTGGGGACTTGGCTATTACTTCTTTCCTTTGTGTTTAAATGGCTTTCTAAGTCCTCCTTGACTGCATTTGCAGTGGCACAACAGAGTGAAGCAGAACAGGGACTTGGCTTTGTGGTTCCTATCCTCTTTGATATGGTGATACCCTCTTTTGGGTTGACAGAGAGGTTTTTTGGAGGCAGCAGAATCCCTGTCATTTAAGACATCTGTAAAAATGTATACCCATGCAGCCCGAGTTTCTCATTTTCAAAAGACTTGGGTGCATCTCCATAAAATCATCTTAGCAAGAAAATTATAATTAAGGTTGACCTGCTATTTGTGATTGAGAAATGTTGTCATACAGTGACTGTCTATTGCTTAGCAAGACAGAGAGATAGAAAAATATAGAGCAAAGCTGCAGCAGAAAACCAGAGAAAATTGTAAGGAATGAGTGGGAAATCAGGTTTTTGTTAGATTTGGAAGAGTGAGTGGCATGATAAGAAAATCCATTGTGTATTTTCTTTCAGGCTGAAAATCTGTTTAGGCAATGAGAAACTCATGTGCCATTGTGCTAGTACTGCTGTGGTTATGCTGCTTGTGGATGGCAGAGAGAGGGAAGCAAACTGATGTTTTCACTTCAATGAAATGTAATCCCCTGATACATAATTCAGTCTTGCAAGGGCAATGCAGAAAAACAGTATCATATCTAGACAAATTAATCTATCTTAGGTTTATGACTATTTCAAGGTCTTCTCTTTCATTGTCGGTTCAATCACAGGTATATATGTGTTTATTATTTCAAAGGGAAGTTCTTTTCCAATAGTTATTTCTGAAAGATGCTGTCTCACAGCAAAATCACTTCAGTGAAGTATGCTTTCATTTGAAGTACAATAGCAACTGCCATTTAGAGCCATCATTTGTTTTGCTTTGTTTTGTTATGTTTCTGTTATTTGTGTATTATCATTTCAGGAAATAAATTTGTAAGTACCAGAAGTCTGAACTTTAATTTGTCTTTTTAGATGTTGTCACAACTCTGGTATGTTTTGTTCACCAATCCCAATCATAACCAGCTGGTTAATAACAGCTGCATAAATTTGGTTATATTCTCAAATTGTGACAGCTTAATAAATACAGAGGGAAAAAGCAATATTACAGCTCTTTGAAGGAGACTGAGGCATGGAGAAGTTTGGTCCCCTGCATTGGGGTGCACTGATTGTACAGACAGAGGTTCATTGGAGAATCTTGACCAGCACTATAGGTGCTGGTCTACACACTGGGATTAAAATCATACAGAAACTGCTGGTTCAATATGTATTCGGGGCAGTATCTAAAGTCAACAGGCTATACTGAAAAGAACTGAATTCGTGATATCACATATTTGGCTGCAAACTCCACTAGAATGGATTATTGATAAAAATGAGTGTAATTTAAGGTGTTTAAAATTATAATATAATAATACGTGTCATTATTATATAGCATATAATAGAATCACTATCTTGTACCATAATGACAAAAAACAAGCATATCTTATGCCACCAGGCCAATTTCCATTCCATCTCCCTTCCCCTAAATATAGCACTGAATTCTGGCTTCCTTTCTTCCAACTTTCTTGTGTTTCTTTTACTAGACTATCTTGCTATGAACAAGGCCCCAAAATCAGCCCAGCTTGCAGTTTGTGGTCTTCTCAGGAGGGCTATTTTATTTCCTTGCAGACCACACACCTGGGTAAGGGAGGTTCCCTGTGAGAGGAGAGACTATTCAAATGTGAGCAAACTACATTCAGGAGGTGAGAGGGAAGAAAGAGTGATTTGGGGACTGGTGTTAGGGATTTCAAATACAAAAACTGAAGATTCAATAGCTCCTATTATCACAGAATCATAGAATGGTTTGGTTTGGAAGGGACCATAAAGATCATCAAGTTCCAACCCCCCTGCCATGCGCAGGGACACCTCTCGCTAGAGCAGGTTGCTCAAAGCCCCATCAAGCCTGGCCTTGAATACTTCCAGGGGTGGGGCAGACACAACTTCCCTGGGCAACTCATTCCAGTGTCTCACCACCCTCACAGTAAAGAATTCCTTCCTAATATATAATCTAAATCTACCCTCTTCCAGTTTGAAGCCATTGCCCCTCGTCCTATCATGACATGCCTTTTTGAAAAGTACTATGCCAGCTGTCCTGTAAGCCCCCTTCAGATGGCTGCTATACGGTCTCCTCAGAGCCTCCTCTTCTCAATCCCAACTCTTTCAGTCTGTCCTAGTAACATAGGTTCTCAAGCCCACGGATCATCTTTGTGGCCCTCTGCAGGACTTGTTCCAATAGGTCAATGTCCTTCCTGTGCTGAGGACTCCAAAGCTGGACACAGTACTCCAGGTGGGGTGTCACAAGAGCAGAGCAGAGGGGAATAATCACCTCCTGCAACCTGCTGACCACACTTCTTTTGATGCAGCCCAGGTTGGCTGCTATGTGGTTGCAGCCCATGTGGTTGGCTTTCTGGGCTGCCAGCGCACATTGCTGGCTCATGTTGAGCTTCTCATCCACCAACACCTCCAAGTCCTTCTCCTCAGGCTTGTTTTCAAATCCATTCTCTGCCCAACCTGTATTTGTGCCTGGGATTGTAGTGATCCACCTGCATTTGTGCCTGTGATTGTAGTGACACACCTGCAGGACCTTGCGCTTAGCCTCTGGATGGCATGCTTTCTCTCCAGCATGTCAATCACACCACACACAGCTGGGTGTCATTGGCAGATTTGGTGAAGGTGCACTCTGCCCCACTGTCCATGTCTCTGACAAAGACATTGAACAGCATTGGTCCCAGTACCAACAGCTGTGGAGCACCACTTATCTTCCACTTTGACACTGAGCCATTGACTTCAACCCTTTGGGTGTGACCACCTACCCAATTCCTTATCCACCATCCACCCTTCAAATCCATGCCTTTCCAATTTAGAAACCAGGATGTTGTGCAGGACAGTGTCAAAAGGGACAGTGTTAAAAGACACTAGGAATGTTTCAAAATCCTGCAAAAAAAAAAACCCAAAGGGCCTTACAGTCATGTGGAATTAACAAGAAATCTGCCCAAAATTTTGTTGCTGCAATTCAAATTCATTGCAAAATAAACAACATACTGTTTTAACTATATAAAATATGTAAAAAAATATGCAAATCAAAGTAAAGTAAAACAGATGCATCATGACATATTCTTGTACCATTACAAGGAGCAAAAATAGGAGAAGACTATATTTTTAATTTCTATATTCAATTTGTTCACCTTTTTTTTACTATGAAAGAGAGGCCTATTAAAATATTATAAGATTTTTAGTAGGGGATCCAAAATTATTAAAACCAGGATTAAAAAAAACATTTCCAATGCCTGTCAGCATCAGTTTTCTTATGAAATTTAGTACAAAATAGTTAATGAGAGCAATTCAGCCCCACTAATGCTGTTCAAAATGCAAACTTGATTTCCAGAATACTCCCCTCCATATTTAATATAGTGTTGATTACACAAAAAGCTATGTTCCAATATGTTATTTTCATCTCTGTTCTTTCTGCTGATGTTACTCTTCATTTGAAGATTACTGTCAACCTCTATTCCACGGGAGATCAAAGTGAAGCATCCAGCTTGTACCAGATGCCATCATAAAAAATTACATTTAAGAGATCTCCAATGTAATTAAAAACTCTGTATAAACCATCTCAAAGAGAAAGACATACTGTACCAATTTTCCACTCTTTAAAAAACTTCTGGGAAGGTGACAATATGTGACTTGAAACTTATGCTAAATGTGCCATATTCCTCCTTTGAAGTCCTAATTAATTATCTCACTTCAAAACGGCTGTAAACAGGAGACTGCAGGTATGCTTTTGCATACTGAGATATCTGGGTTCAGCATCCCCACTGATGCACAGGAAGACCATGGCAAGCTCTGATAAGTAATCAAATCTTGGACAAAGAAACACAGGTATAGAATAAGTACATGGTACTGGATTAAGAGTCCTGGTCAGAAGCAGGGCCTTTGTCTCCCACTGCAGTGCTAGGAATGTGCAAGTGCCAAAGTCCAGAGGAGAAGAGATATAGATGGACCAAAACACATTATGTTTCCAAAATCCAACTCTAAATTGTACCAAGAAGAAACTAGGATACTAGAGAGAAAAAACTCTGTTTCAGAACTGAATATTATTTAATTTAGCTTTTAATATCATGAGGGGGTTCTATCACTTCCTTGTAGCTCTTGAACAAACCCATTGTTAACTGATAATAGAACTCAGAGATCATGCGGAGACCAAGAGATATCCCAATACCAGTCAGACCACACAAATATGTGCAAGATAGCACAGACAGGTCAGGCCTTATAGGCCAGCTATCATCCTTGCCTTGCCTCTCTAGAATTGTTCCAAAATTGTCTCCCTTGGGCATCCAAGAAGCCACAAGCAGATGCTACTAGTCCTGAGACCTGCCATGAAGCCGCACCAGTTTTGAGACATCAGCTATCATCAGCGTATCACCATGTCTTCAAATAACCATCAAGAGTTAAGTACCAAGGTAAGGTTGTCTCCCCACTGACTCCTTTTATTAAACAATACACAATGGTACTGTATTTCCTTAATACCACAGAAGACACTAATTGAAATCATCCAGCTGATGATGTTTCCAAGGATATGACTATAAGCAGTTTCTACTCTATAGTCTAGAAAAAGACAAAAACATCCAGTCTGGAATGGAAGGGGGGTGCCAAATCCATCCTGGAGTGTAACAGAGTGGGTATTCATTAACTTTTCTCTATTGCTTTTTTTTAATAAAATGAGAGACATCTTGGTCCAACCTACAAGCAAGATTTATTTATTTTTAAATGACAAAGAAATGGAAAGTACAAGGCACTTGTGAAATACTGCTTTGAGTACCTTGGCAGCTTGTCATTAATAATAGAATTGTTGTCTGATCTTTAGTCATTTGCAATTCAATGTACCCACAAACCCCACCACTTCTTCTTGCACATATTTCTCCACAATGTGCCTATTTACCTTCCCAAACCAGGAAGAAAGGAAGAAATACATTAGATGATTTAAAGGGTAACCCTTAATGCAATTTAAAGCCTTGCAAATTGATTTTCTGTAATGAACTTTATATCCTGACATCCTGTCGTTTTTCCTCTAGTACATTCAATTAGGCTATAATCAGTTATTAAGGACTAGATAATGGAAACATGGCATCATCCACACAAGGCAGAAATTTTTGCAAGAGATTAACTAAAATCTAATTTTCATGCAAGACCAGACCATCTGAGCCAAAAAGGTGCCTATGATAATTGGGAAAGAAAAAAAAAAAACAAAACACCCTGAAAGTCCCAGAAAACCCAAGGTGGGGAAAGGAAGGACACCTGGCTTGGGTAGATGCTGAAATGAGAAAGAACCATAACTCATTCCTCTTAGGAATATAATAGAACCTATTCATCTCAACAACAGAAGAACAAACATTGTGAATAGAAGCATTTCACTCCATTCCTGTAAAAGAGCTACATGCATTTCTTTGTGGTTAAAAAGGAAGAGCCATTCATGCTACACTGTACTTTCAAATAGATGCACACACATTAATAGCAATAGTAGCAGTACTTAAAACAGAGAGGTTTTTGTGGGTTTTGTTAATATTAACTTCTAATTGAGAGAAGCCTTGGGCTTAAAATATATATCTAATCTTAACTGAGAACACAGCTCAGCAATTCCATTTGCCCCATATCAAAGATGGAAAAATGTTGCTACTCTGCCAAGAAAATTGATCTATTTATCTGATGCAACATTCTCTGTCAGCATTTCTGCGCAACTCTCCCCACTCAATATCACAGCAGGACGTCTGTAGAGGATTCAGATTTTCAGAGGTCAATACGTCAGGTCCAACACAGAATTGATTTTTCCTTCCCTCTATTTTTTTAAAAATAGGCATATTCTAACTGTTCTTAAAACAAAGTGATATATGATGGTTATATTAATAACTAAGAACCTTGTTGTAATAGTATCCATAGTGCTGCAGTACTTTAGGAGACCTTCATATCTGAGAAGTAAAAACAATGCAACTCAATAGAACTATCAAGCAGAGTGCATAATAGCTCTTTATATTCATTACTGCTTTTCAAATCAGCATCTCCAAAGCATGTCAATCTATGAGCAATTTTGGGGACATCACCTCAACGGGAAGTGCTAGAGGTTAAAAGAAAAGTTCAAAGCCTACAAAAAATATTTGCTCATGTAGCTAATCCTCAACTGTCACACCTGCTGCTTGCCTTATTGGCCTCATCTACTGACTATTGGATTTTGTCTTCATTTATGTTCAGGAAAGCAAGACCGAAGCCTGAGGGTCACAGTGTTCCACAAAAATCTCTCTGTGGGGTCTGGGATTTAAGTTGGTTCTTTTTTGGTCTTTTGACTCTTTGTTGGTTCTTTTCTGTAGAATTAAATGTAAAACTCCAGGTTTTGCATAGTTTTTCACTTATTAAATGGTTTTGAATCTACTAGATACCTCTTTTTCTCAAAGCAATTTACAGAAGTTCTAGCTTTCATTCAGTTAAAAAAAATATGTCCTCAACATTACATTTTTTTCCTTGAATTTTCTAGGCTTTCTTTTTTCCCCAAAACCTCACAAGCATCCCAA
>VZTM01001711.1:55177-86188 GCA_013400555.1 Jacana jacana | reverse complement strand
GCCGTCTAAGGCTAAACCACAACATTACCAAACAGCAGCCTGGAATCTCTGGCTTTGAAANCCTCTCACCAGCTTCGGTGCCCTCCTCTGTACTCGCTCCAACACCTCGATATCTCTCTTGTGCTGATGTGCCCAGAACTGGACACAAGACTCCAGGTGTGGCCTCACCAGTGCTGAGTACAGGGGGACAATCACCTCCCTACTTCTGCTGGTCACACTACTCTTTATGCAAGCCAGGATGCCATTGGCCTTCTTGGCCACCTGGGCACACTGCTGGCTCATGTTCAGCCGCCTGTTCATCATGTTCAGCACCCCCAGGTCCTTTTCCTGCCAGGCAGCTCCAGCCACACTGCCCCAAGCCTGTAGCCATCCATGGGGTTGTTGTGGCCCAAGTGCAGGACCTGGCACTTGACCTCGTTGAAGGCCATGCCATTAACATTGGCCCATCTATCCAGTCTATCCAAGTCCCTCTGTAGAGCATCCCTGCCCTCAAGCAAATCAACACTCCCACCCAACTTAGTGTCAACTGCAAACTTACTGATAGTGTTACATGTGTGAGTAACCTCCAGTACCTTCTGCTAGCAGCTGGTGGGAGCTCCCCCAGCCAAGATGCACATGCAGTTTGTTAATTCTAACTGTACCTTCCTGAAGTGCAAAGTCTTATTACTACTATGAATTACCTTGGGTAAATATTGGAACAGTAACATTCAGAGTACAACGCACTGGGATTCAAACACATTCAGCCTCAAGCCCTAAAGATCCTGCTGAATTTTCACTCAGGAAAACGACTCTTTGAGGCCATGGTGATACAAGGAAATAACTTGGCCTCACCTAGGGAGTTTCAAGGGCATCAAGATGCAGCTGCATTGCCTATTTGTGACAGGGCTTAAGCATCTGGTTAATTTTAGTCTGGTTCTTAAAACTCACCAAAGTGTTTATCTATGGGGTGTTTTCCTGTCCTGAATGTCAATGCACTTACAGCGAGATAAAAATCAGTATCAGCAAGAGAAAAGAATCTTCTACAGGGAGAAAAGTTTTGGAAAAGCAGATGTAAAGGATCCATTGCTTCACGCTAATGTTCTGCTTTGGAAAGTCAATTATTATCCCTAAGGATCTGAATATTCTGTTATGTGAAAGCAGTTGTTTGAATAGATGTGTGAGGGAAGACAGACGCACACACAAACTCTCACACAAAGGATATTGATTCAAACCATATTTACGATTCCTCAGACCTTTAAGACATTGATTTCAGACTACTCTCCCTCACTCACTCCAGGTGAAAATAAAAGCTCAGTGAAAGATCCCTTAAAATACCTTTTCTGATAAGAGGGGGAGAAAAATTCCTAAAGTATGCGTGGGAAAAAAAAAAAAAAGGAAGAAAAAGAAAGCCCTAGAATCCTGCGGATCTGGTGTTCAATATTCTGTCAAATGTCCTTTCTAATAAATAGAAAACTTAGAAATGGCATTTAAAAATAAACAAACAAACATAGCTCTACCTCTTTCTTTCCTTTTCAAGTGAAATATTGTATTTGTCTTCAGTAAGTTCAGACAATAACTTGATTTTGCAATTCTTCTCTCTCACCAAGGTCTTCCCTGTAATTCAGTGTTCTCATTAAGGCTTTTTTCTTAAAAGAGACTTAAAAAACTTAAAGTTACAAAATAGCCCCTCTGCCAGCCATCTGCACGGGTACATATCTGCCAAATTGAATTCAGGCTAAGATTCAGGCTTTGAACCTGCATAAACAGTTTGTCTTTATTAAGCAAAGCGCTTGGGAAGTTTACTCAACTTTAAGCCCAGGTTTAAAACAAAGACTGCAATTTTTTCCGAGTTCTAAACATTGTGATGAGCAGATGCATGGAGCAACTACTTGTGGTTTGGATGAGTTTGTCCTGTCTGTTGATGTCAAAACTCCTACAGACTCCAGCAAGACCTGCATTAACACCAAGTCACTGCAGACTCAAGCTGACCACAGGGAAGTCTTACTTGAGCACAGAAAGACAGATAAGACAAGAACAGTTTCTCAGGTATGGACCACCATCTTCTTTTAGCTCCTACCACCTCCATCTTTATTAGCCCTTGCACTTTCTGCCCAAGTGAGTGTCTTACCCATCGAAGGGATCCACTTCATTTCATTCTAAGCACCAAGCACCAGCTAATTATAAACCAAACACAAATTAAACCCATCTTCCCATCCTCCTCTCTGAAACCCCTAATTGCCCATTACCCTGTATTGTGCTCTGACACAAAAGTAATTCTACTAAGTGGGGAGTTTTGTTGTTGTTTCTTCTTTCATAAGAACTGTTAATTTGCTATTAAATCTCTTGTTGAAAGACTAATAGCTTAATGAATGCATTAAACATGTGCAAATTAGGGTTTTTTTGCTGCATTACTTAGTTGAAGATTGAAAGGGTATGATACATCATCGTTGGCTCAGTAGGATTTAATGAGGCATTAGACCATCTTCTGTCTTGGAGGCCAGACTTATGAATGATCCCCAGATTTTCAGAGGCAACACTTGTCCCAGGTCCCTCTTTTGCTACCGACATATATTTTCCCTCTTCTTTTTTTTTTTTTCTTCTCCCATTGCCACTGATGCACGTGAAATAAAAATGTAGTTTCCCCGATCAGTTTTATAATGAAAAGTAGCCCATTGCTGATGACAAATGTTGTTTACAGTCACTAGAAAAGAAGGTGGAATGGTGAGTGAATATATTAGAGGAGGAGAGGGTAGCTTTTATATTCATTATACTGCCATTTTGGGCTTGCGAAGACACATAACCTTTCCCTTTCTCCCTCCATCATACAGTCACTTTCAGATGTCTACATTAAAATAAAAAGCTGCAGGCAGTGTGCTTTGCATCAGCTACTATCAATGAAGACGTTTCCCACCAGTCAAACTGAGCTCCTTGTGGGAATACCAGCCCTGTAAACACACTTACTGAAGTTTTCCTAGATGCTTTCCCTATTGTGCCCCTTCTCCAGGTTCCTTCCCACTCTGTACAAAAGCAAATGAGCATAAGACAACTAATAAAAGCCAGTACAAGGTTCTGATCCTTACCAGTTATGAAGGAGAGCAGCATTAGCCCCATCAAGATGATGTAGGATAGCAGCATCAGTGCCTACTTGAGAAGAGGGCAACCTCTTTAGAGAGAGTTATTTAGGAAGATATTTAGACCTCTGGAGACCGAAGTGAAAGGCACAAGCCCCATCTGCTGAGAATAGAAAGGAAGTACCCTCAGCTCCACCAACAATGACATTTGAGCTGGGGGAAGCCTGCTAGATGGCCTTAGCTGGATGTGGTTTGCAGAAGCTTGCAGGCTTTCAGCATGGGACCAAGGAGGAGGGACCATGGGACCACATTCCCAGAGAGGAAGATTTTGAGAGTGGAGATTGCAGATACAAACACATTTGCAGGAAAACCTGCTCTGTGAAGCCTGGTAGACTTTTGCTGCTCAGGGAGAAGTGGAGAGAAAAGGACAAGGATAGGGTTTGTGGAAGAAAGGGTTTCATCTTGGCAATGACAAAAAAGAAACTGTTTATTTTGAAAAAAGTTATAGAAATTAAATTCCAGGAGAGGGATGCATAGTTCAAATAGTTCTGAGGTTGTGTCTGTCAATTAATGGAGGAAGAGGTCTGTGGAGAGGTGGCTGCAGGACAGCTATGGGCTGAGATGTTCTGGAACAAACCCAGAGTCAGACAGGCTGGCACCTATCCCGCCCTCACGTCTTTACTTATAACAACAGTATGCCATGATCAAAAGGCTGTCAGATACTAATGAAGTCTTAATGCATCATCTCTCATTCACACTGACTCATGTGAGACCTTTTGGGCATCCAGGTTTAGTGGGTCATATTCCTCAGCTCCTACTGTAGCCAGCAAAGAAGGATTAGCTCTTTCAGATTTGGAAGAGATAAGTTAAGATCCTGGCATGAATTACCATTTTTTCAAGTCTTTCTCTGCTGCTTCTACAAGGAGCTTTAGGGGTTCCAGCCAGCTATCTCTGACACCCAAGTCAGATGACTGAACTTAGACAGTGAATAGCTTTATAGGACTATGATTTTATTCATCTCTGCAAACCCAAATATGTGAAAAGCATCAGGGCTCCACTGCTGCAATGAATGGCTTCTGGCTAGACATTGTCTAAGGGCCAAGAAGAGCCACAGGGCATAGAAGTACTGCTACAACTGTGTGCTTTCAATTGAGTTGGTACCCTCCACTGGCCTGTGAGGAATCTCATGGAAGGGACCATCAGAATTAAAATGAAGTTCTGATTTTATGGATGTCTGCAATAATGTGGCCATGGTATCATCCCTGGTGCTTTCCAACTGTGTTTATATTTGGTGGAATCTCCTCTGGTTTGCACTGAAGCCAAAGCAGAAAGTGAACTTATCAGACAATTTCTTTTTTGGGGAATCTAGCATTTTAGTGGAATGTGAAATGACAAGAAGAACTGATGTCTATTCAGGAAACATTCATGTTCTACTGAGTACTACGGACATGCCTCATTTAGCCCCAGTCCATTGACACATTAATAAATTTTTAATTAATTGGAGTGTAGCTTCTGAGCTACATTTAACCAACTAAAATTCAGGGGTTTAGTCTTGCCATCCCCTGAAGGTGCATCCAGAGGGTGATTGGCATCTGTAGAAGACACATTATTCACCCCATCTATCTGGATATCAGAGTTGGTATGAGAATAATTATTGTGTGTAACACTGTGCACAGACTTTAGAAAGGTCCTGAACAACCTGCCTAGACAGGACATCTAACTCTCAAGTGGTTAATGAAATGAGGTGGATCCCACCCCACAAATGCCAGGGAACAGTTCCATTAGCACCCTCTATTAATACACTGACAGCGTAGAATAATACCATCATAAGTTCAGCTAATCTTTCTGCACCTCATAAGTTATGTTTTACTTATAAGTAAGTAAGTAAGAAAATGTTTTACAGGTTATCAACTGAACTCACTTCACCCATAATTAGGAAACATTGGATTTAAAAGCCTGCGTGAATGCAGATTGTTACTCTTTAGAAATACAATGATTTCCAGAGTGAGAGAAGGCAGTCCATGTACCCGACAATAGCGTTGTTGTTGAAAGCACATATATTCCATACACAAAAAGTAGTGAAAGCTTGTAGTTTTTAGGTATTTTAAACTCAAAGATTGATGCATGGGAAGTTACAAACACCTTTGTTTTTTTCCCAGGACAATTAGAAATCAGAGGCATTCATTCAAAAGTTAAAGAACTGTGAATTACCTTACACACAGGCGAATTCTGGCACCACATGTGCTGTGGAAGAGGATGTGTCCCTGCTATTCAGACTCACCATCGCTGTGTTCGCATTGCTTATAGTCTGGGCTCACATTGTTACCTGCACATAGCACGGCAACAGCATACAAGGTCAGTGGCAGACTGCACTCCTATTGTTAGCATTTGAAGAGGGAACATTTTATCCTTCACAACAAATCTACATATAGGCTATTGAATGAAATACAATAGCCTCGCTAAATTACTTCATCCATTAGCTAGATGCCTGCAAGAAAAATAGAACAGCGTGTTTTTGTCAGATCCGTTATGGATTGTAAGGTAAACAACTTACATTCAGGGAACAAAACCCTGGTATCTTATCCCAAAAGCAGCCAAATTTTGGTATTCACAGAGGGGTAGGAAAAGTCTTTCAGCATTATTTCCTTCTTTAGGAAGCCAAGACGATCTGAAGTATCAGTGCTGCGTACACACAAGGGGTCTGTGATTTGAATTAGTTGATCTAACATACACTCCTCACCTTGAGAGATGGCATCAGAGGGAAAAGAGAGCTGGGGGCTCCTTGGGGACTTGGGGAGTCAGGAGGGATCCCCCCGGAGCTGGCAGAGCAGGTTGTCAGAGTGTGGGACTTATCCCACTGCCCCAGAAAGGGAGTAGGACAGCCAAGTCAGACCCACATCCTACAGTACATCTGGAAGGGGCTGGTGGGCTCAGGCTGAGCTGGAATGAGACTCGGGGTCCATGAGGCAGGCTGTTGTGTGTGGGATGAAGTCCTTGCCTTTAGGGATACCGATCTCACACCTTAAAGATTTCTGAGACATTCTGTGAGCAAGGGCGATGAGGGGAATGGTGAGCATCGCCTCTAGTGTTAATCCAAGCAACAGCCACTGCAATGCTGATAACATGCTGTAAGGTCCTGAGGGTTACATTGCAGTTCCTCCACCTCATTTCATCCCAAAACAGGCAGCGATAACATACCTTGCTCTTCCTTCGGATCCAGTGGTCCTCAAGCACTTCTCACAACATGAGCAAATGTGCTCCTTCAGGTAAAAAGGCAAGAGCCGCGCTATTGAAGGGAGGAGGTTGGGACAGATATTTTCCTGTTATCTTTCTCTTTTTTTACCCCTCTCAGACTTTGCTTATGAAGCTTCTCTTTTCCCCCCCAGTATTCCCAGTCTCCCTCCAAGCTCAGGACTCAGGATGCCATTCTCGAAAACCTGATGTGCCAGTGACACCTCAAGGATGTAATCAGAAAACGTCACAGGGGGTGGAGGAGCAAGAGATGCTGACACAGAAAAAGCATTCTATTTTAAGCAGGCCAAGTGCATGCCTACTCCTGGCCTTCAAATTAGCAGGGCTGCCTGCTCCATGTGCCACCACTTGTCCCAGTCTGGCTGGGGGAGGTAGAGAGCTTTCCCCAGCTTGCTGAAAGGGGTGCGATGAAACCCGCGCTGGGAGAGCTGCAGTGGGGGTTAAGGCAGCTGGGTGGGTTTGGAGCAGTGAGGGGGCTCTCTGTGCTGTCGAGAGCCGTGGCACAGCCAACGGGACGTGTCTGGCAAGTGGAGGGTAACTCGTGAATCTAAGATGTCACTGAAGCGGCAGTAACTGGGAAAGAGTTCTCATCATAGCAAGGGCTGCAAGCGGGGAAAGGGGGCTGAGGAGGGATGACAGAACACTTTTGAGGAGAAGAACGAATTATATACTTCAGGTATAGGCCCTTCCTTGCAGCTGAACTCACATCCTGCAATGCTTTCCCATTAATAATTCAGGCATTGTCCGGTGAGAAACACCACTGAGTGTGTGATCCGTGACATAACACCACTGTATGGACCAAGGAGACTTGGGACTGGGCTAGCATTGTGGCCACCCCATCCGTGACCCTGTCACAACTGAGCTGGAGCAGCATGCCCTGTATTTTGGACCAAACAAGTGAGTAAAACTCCATCCATCTCACACAGAAGGGGACACAGATGTTTGCATTATAAACATAATCCGTAAGTGGGCAAAGATCCTACAGTTTCATATGCTCAGAGATTACATCACAACAGCAGCTTAGACTGGAAGAGAAGCTGCCTGTGACCTGTCAGTGCACACTGTCTTTACCCTAGTATTCAAAGCACATAATCCTACAGAGCAACCACTATTTCTCTCGTTTACTCAGGATTCGGAAAGCACAGCTATGAGAAAGTGGTTGACCTTCCAAGCAATTCTTCAGTGTGGAGTTAATTCAGACCTGTGCTAAAACTCTGATGCACGGTGGAGGGCAAATTGTTTGCTTCAAAGCACTTCTATGTTGGGTTACCATCCAGTATTTGTCCCTGCAGGTCTTTGGGAACCACTTCTAATTCCTCAAAAGAAAAATAAGGGATGTTCTTGGAGGAAGAATGGGACAGGTAGCAACCTGGATTACTTATTGGCACTGTACTCATTTGCATGCTGTGGCCAAGGAGTCTGGGGAGAGTAAATGAAACCCAAAAGGGAAGAAAAACAGAGTTATCATAACAGAATTTGTTTTGAGGCCCCCAGAATATGTGATTTTTTTTTTCTTATGAGTAGGAGACCAGTGTGAACCCAACATTATCAAGTCTGAGGCAGAAAACATTTGAATGATGTGCCTCATACTGAGACATAAACTCTTGTGAATCAGGCATATTACATGTTGCTGAGAGAGTTCAGCCCTTTGGCGTGTTTAGGAGCCTGCCTCAATTAAAACACAAAGAGGTCAAAGCAGGTGGAAAACTTGTTTGTTTATCAGATGTAAAGAACATGCGTAGCTTTTCAATTACAGCTTGGCTTTGCAAGGGCTTCTGCCACTCAGGCCCTTCTATAACGGCAGTCTGCTCTAATAACAGGCTGGTAGGACAATGCCACAGAGCGGATGGACAAAGACCCATCCAGGTGACAAAGCAGGGACAGGGATCCCACAAGCTGATCTTGGCTTTGAAGCTAAAGAATGCACTAAATAGAGCCACTAGAGCACGAAAAGCACACCTTCCAACTGCAGCTGAATCAACTTTCCTCCAACCGCCTGTGAGTCAAGCATTTGATGGCACCTGGTTTGACTAAACTCTGGCTGCCCATGAAGCTGCTGGCTACCTGCATCTCTTCCCTTAGTGCCGGAAGCCCAAGCAAAGATGAACCTCAGTGTCAGCATGTTGGGAATCGGTTGGAAGAAGATGGCCACAACCTCTGTCTAAATGGCTTGCACAAGTAAAACTTTTGCTGGGGCACAGGGCCTCCTGACAGGAGTTTGCTTGCGCTTGTGTAACTAAAGGCAGGCCCCAGGGTTGGAGTGACCTTGGAGTTAAGATGCTCGAGGAGGAGTTCAAACGCAGCTGTAACCACAGATAAGGAAGCTCTATGCAAATAAATTCCTCTGCTAAGAACCTATCAAATGTTACCGAATATGCATACCTATGTACAAGGCTATATAACTGTTGTGCTGTCAATAAACTTCGGAACTTACTGATAGCTCATACTGGGTCGTCTGTATGTTCCCACAAGCCGTTCGGGATCTGTACCCTGCGGGTTTGTCACCCCGACCGGCAGCATCAGCAAAACTCTTGTCATTGCAGTTGTGTTAAGTAACCAGTTAACCAAAACTTACACATAAGTCATCCCTGGACAGCCATACCATCCCATTCACTCTCTCACATGCCCAGTTTCTGGTGTGTTAAGAGCTGTCCTTCGCTTACCACTTTCCCTCCAAAGTGCTTCCATTTATCTGCTAAGAATGTCACTGGAAACTAAACTAACTAAAACTATCTAGTGTCTGATTCAAGCCATTGTTCAAAACTCCTCTCTAAATTGACACAATTTTCTGCACTACATTAGAGTCACATTCTGGCCCACACCTTGTTTCACCACCCTCAGCCTGTCTGTGGTTTCCATCAATCAAAGCAAGTTTCGTGGCATCATATTCCCCAGAGGCAGCTTGTCTCCTGAAACTTTATCCACTGCCCCAGCACCACCTCCCTTTCTGTCTCTTCAGATCTATTTCTTCTGCTGGAAATTCAATTAAAGCCTCTCTGGGAGCCTCATGATCAAGTCAATACAGTGACCAGTGGTAGGATGGGTTAAGCTGTGGTTTAAGGCAAGTACATACGTGAGGAACTGATAGGAAGAGCTGGCTTTGTTATTAAGAAACTAGAGAGGCAGGATTCATCACCTCTCACTTGGGTACATACAGTGTAGGTGTCTGTGCTCCTGCTACAGTCATTACAGGTCCAGTCAATGCACTCCCATCCTCAGATCTGCTGACCACACCAGTAGATCTCCATCAGTGAAGAGGGAATTGATTGGGGCAATGAGAGATAATCTCACACCCCATCCAATTGGGTATGTGATTCCAGACACATAAAATAAGTTCATATGTATGGTCTGTACAGTCTTTTCTCTCAACTACCCTGCAGCTGTATCTGTTCCAAAAATAACAGCTAGCTCCTTTGCATTTTGTGATTGTGCCATCATAATTAAAACAAATTCCAATCTCCAAATGGCAGCGGGGGGAGCCCATCAATTTTATGGGGGAAAATGAACAAATGCTTTTTCCAAATTATTTTTACTCCATCCTACCTGGTTTCAAATCTGTCTTTGATTCCATTTGGTTGCTGTGGAAACAGCCATGACATCAGACTCGGGAGTCGTGACATCGTTGAGTGAATAATCGTATGCTGGAGAAGGCAGCAGAAAAAATGAAGTAAACAAATGTATTTATCCACAAATGCTCCTACTATGAGGAACCAGGACCTCCACTAGTAATTTACCACACATTAGCAATGTGTTTGTTATAATATATTTTCTTAATTTTTTTTTTGTTTTGTTTTTGTTTTTCTTTTATTTTGGCTAAATATGAAAGTTCACCAGGGCTGGAACGAACAGGGGAAGCATATTGAAATGAGCATTACAGATCTATCGTGCTCTAGTTTATGGTCTTTTCTCAGCGATACACAGTAAATAAAACAAGTGCTGATGGAGTCAGCAGCCTCCTGGGTGTTCATTTGCTGTAGTGTAAGGAATATTAATGCTAAGTACATCTGCGTGCATTGGGAAAGGCAGGAGGAGGCAAGCAGATTACCCCGGCTTAGGGGTATTATACACGCGTCCGCAACTTCCAAAGACACAGAGAGGAAACATTTCTGTGGGGTTTTTGTCTCTTATCTTCTTACAGTCTTATAGATTTTGGAGATGCATTGCCCTGGAGTTTTAATACTCCGAGTTTTCAGGGCCGGGGGGGAAGGGGAGAGGGATTGTGATTATATTTTTTCTTTTAAATCCTCTTTTTTTACTTTTTTTGACAAAAAAAAAAAAAAAGAAAAAAGAAAAAAAAAAAGAAAAAAGCAAAAAAGCAAAAAAGCAAGCACTGAATTTCATCAGGATAAAGAAAAAGCAGATTCCAAGAGAAGAAAGAACGGATGAAAAAGAAAAGTTTGATTAAAATCCCCTCTTGTTCCATGTGTTTGATGTAAATATCTTCACACCTTTCTCTTTTCCTTTGCAACCTCAGCAGAGGGTTCAGCCCATCACCAGGGGATTGAGTTCCAAGCTTAGGGCTTTGTAGTTACTGCTGCTCTTGCTGCTGTTGTCTAAAGGGATTATAAGCCTTTGTAAAGCTTGTGTTAATACCCTGGAGGGGAAAAATGAGTTTCCAAATAACCTTTATGGTTTATCTCCTGTCTAAGGTACCCTAGGAAAGGAAAAATTAGGAAGCGTTTTGGCTTCAAGAGTAGGTCATTTAAAGTTCACAAGCGAGGTTTCCAGCCCTTCTCTGCACTGGGAGAGATGGGATCAGATGGCCCTTGTCCTTGTGCTGCTGACACCAGGACCTCTTAGGAACAGTGAAGCACCTCTCAGTTCACCAGGGAACACATTCAATCCTAGACTGGATTTTGAAAAAGCACCTAAAGAATCTGAGGTACTTAGCTCCCACCACATCCTACAGTAACGTTTGGGCACCCTACATTCAATACCTTCCCTGGAAAATCCTACCTCAGGATCCAACCCCACAGCTTCAGACTGACTCTCCCTATTTTTTCAAACCTTTTTTCTCTCCCCACCCCTTCAGGAGGACTGGTTTCGAGCCACATCTCTTGGTGTTTCCCTTCAGCTGCGGTTGCCGTTGCAAAGGTGCAGAGCTGCTTGGTATTCAGGGAGTGTCGGTGACTGTGGGTCATGCAATATTCCAGCGTGGGGAGTGAATCGCTCGGTATTCCAGGTGTGTGCCACCGCTTGGTGTCAGCCCGAGCCCTGGGCCGTATGGCTGTGGATCGCTAGGTATTCCTAGGGCTTCAGGTGCTTAAAGGCTGTCACCGAGCACTTGGGGTGCCTGCCAGGATAAGAGCCTTTCAGTATTCGCATGTGGCTCCCTCAGACAGGCTGAGGCACGCGGCCATCCCTTCCATTCTCTGCTCTACCAGGTTTTGAGAATAGAACCAAAAACAATGGTCAAAATGAAAATTACAATGGAGAGAAGAGGGAAAGAGAAGTTGGGGGCAGGAGGGGTTGGGAAGAGAAGGGAGAGGCAGTTCTTTAGAAAAGGGCAGTTCTTTAAAAAATGAGACCTGGGATCCCCTCACACTGGTACTTTGTAGGAGACGTAGTTTGGGTTTAAATTGAAAGGGTGAAGGCAACGCATTCCCTCTTTGTAAGACTGACTGAAGAATCCAAGGCAGAGCTGTCCAGAGACATTCAATATCACACTTTTTGGTACTGGTGAGTGTTGCGTTATGCGATAAAAGGCTCATCCTCACAAACACAAAGGATCACAACAGCAGATGGAGAAAACCCAGTAACCCAAGTAGTACCCTGACCTGGCTCCTCACAGTGCTGTCACAACCCTCAGCCCCATCCCTTGGCAGTGAGACCACCACTATGGTCACTGAGAGAGGCTGCTTAGACCACCCTTTGCAGTAAGAAGATTTACTGCCACCAGGGGTATGGGACTCAGTGTTAGACACAGAGAAAAGCCTTCTGGGATTCTACAAAACTTTGTAAAAATCTGCTTCTAGAATTCTCTTAAAGAAACTTTAAGATTTTGACATGCGTTTGAGGAAAGCACAACTCCCCAGTTGTTTTGTGTGTGCATGTCTGAAATTGAGAATATTGCAGAGTAATATTGAAGCACAATAATAACAATGATTAAAATAGAACTTTTTGATTCTCTCAAATTTCACTCACAAATTGTTAACTAACAATTTCGCCTTTTCAGAATAACGGTCAGATTTGGGACAGAGGAATAAAAAAAAAGAATCCAAGTTTTTTGGAGAGGAGAAAATGTTTGCAACGCAGTTCTCTTCATTAAACCATCTGCTCCTTTGTTACCAGGTACAAGTTCGTAGATCTAGACATGCCAGCTACTACAGATGATAAACCAGCACCGTGTGCGGGTACTGCTGCTTCGCACAGGTCTGAACAAATGGGCTGGCTAAGGGAATGAGGGAAAAGGCTATGTTTTGGAAAGCCCAGAATGAGACTTAATACCTGCTTTAAGGGAAGTTATACTGCAATGAGGGTGGAAGTGGCCTGTAGCTAGAACGGGCATCAGTTAAAGTTCAGCCTGTC
Organism: Jacana jacana; assembly: GCA_013400555.1. Taxonomy (NCBI): domain Eukaryota; kingdom Metazoa; phylum Chordata; class Aves; order Charadriiformes; family Jacanidae; genus Jacana; species Jacana jacana. The sequence continues at coordinate 73,358 of VZTM01001711.1, read as the reverse complement.
TTCAGAAAGGTCTTGATCTTTCTGAAGTGAGTGACAGTGGGTCACGGAGAAACCCGTATTTCTTCACTGCTAAAATTCTGCATTTTTACAATCTTCCAGTAAGCTTTAATGCTTTTCCAGATCTCTTCTGCAAATCTGTGCTTCACAGTCTCCTTCTTCCCTTTTCTCCTTTCCGGGTATACCCACTCATCTGGAAGGCTTTGCATGTATCTTTTCTTTCTCCATCAACCCTTGGCCTTAAAGCATTAAAGCAGAGTTCTCTGGATCTGCTACACCATGGAAATACTTAGTGGATATAATGTTTATTTGTGATTCTTGATTCCCTCAACCCACTTTCTAAAAGGAATCTCTCCCAACATGCCCCCCAGTACTTAGCTATGAAAATTACATTCCCTTCCCCATGATTTTGTCAGTGCAGGGAACATCAGAGCCTGCTTCAAAATGCTGCACTGCACTTCTCAATGGTATTTTATGACACATTTTTCAAATCAAATTTAAAAGCATAACTGAGTGGAATTAAATTAATGCCGTCTGGTAATGTCAGCAGCACCGGAGCCGTGCATGGCTGGCTTAGCTTCTAAACCTTTGACAGCTTCCTGGGACTTAGTTCTGACTTCAGGGAAAGAGTGAATGTGGAGATGGGATTTTTTTAAAAAAACCAAACCCTCTCCATCTATGGAAGGGAGTGTGTGGGAGTAAATAGATAGCAGCTGAGATCTCGGTAGCATTTCCTAGGGAAGATACCTTTCAGGTTAGATGTAGGCATGTTCCGATGTACAACTGGGGGAAGGAGGGAATTTAAAGTATCCACGTGAGTTTTAGTGTGATGGATGCATAGCCAAGAGGTCTGAGAATATCCATAAATTACCCAGGCAGCTTTATCGGGTCTGGTTTGGGGTGTTTGTTTTTGTTTTTTTTTTCCTCACACCTGAGCATGTCACGGTGCTGATTCTGATAATGACGATAAGGATTTAGAATGGCAAAATGTGGCACCACTGAGCTGAATGCAGTTTGTGCCTGTGTATATTTTTGTCTGTGCATAGTCAGGAGAGACTGCCAGTAGCTTTGAAACTGGAAAAGCTGTTGATACAACAGCATTCATATAGGATAAAAGAAGAGTATGAGTGTGTACACGTGTATGTGCTGGTGTGTGCAGGGTCGTGACCGTATGGAGGCTAATGTATTTTGGGTCCATAGATGCTTATTCTACAAATATCTGCTTGATGAGCTGTCTTCATAAACACAATCTCACTTGTGTATCTCCCACATTTTTCTCTCACTTTCTATGTTTTAAATGCAGTAATTCCCACTATTTTTTTTCCTTCATTGTGAAAGCATCCCATAGTCATTTTAGCCAAAACAGATCCAGATTGCTCCAAGACTATACAGCACAGCACTTCACCCATGCCTAACAGTATTTTTATTTATTCCTCAATGACTTTACATTCACTCATTCCATTCAAAAGCTGTGTACTTGAATGCATCGATTATCTGTACCTCCTTACCCTTCCACACAAGAAATACTCGAAATATTCCCTTCATAGAAAAGGGAGAGAATTTCTACTGGGAATGCTAGATCTGAATTTCACAACACAAGGTGCCTCCAAAGGAGCTCTGCAATCTACCTGCACTGTGCAAGGCTCCTCCTCTCCCCACTGCCACTGAACCCGGGTTCACACTCTGGAGGGAGGATGAACTGCATTTCTTCTGGGTTAAATTAATGCAGGTGACAACCGCCACTCAGTTCGGAGGGCAAGATTAGAGATTAGCTGAAGTAACCCATCACAAAATGTAAATTAAGTGACTGCTGCTTCTGTTTTGATTGTTTGCTTGCTTTTCGCTTCTATGGCAAATACCTTTTCTTTAAGGCTACGAAATGTATAGTCCTCCCTTTACGGAAAAATTCATAAGCAAACACAATAGCCCTCTCCCATAAAACACAGCATGTTTATAGCTGTAACCTCAACTCCTTAATGCCACGGTGACTGGTCCTGATTCCTACACACATATATACAATCAGTTTGTGTCTTCTCAATGCTTTTGTGACAAGAACACTTGGAGGTCAGGTAAAGTATTTGTACTGGTATAGAGAGCACCCGAGATATTTATGCTTCTCTATAAATAATAAAGCTGTCTTGGATTTACTTGGAGACACGGGAGTACAGGAAGCAGATAGTATAAGGGAGGGGGGGTTAAAAAAAACCCCAAACACAACTGAAAACATGAATGAGAACTCATGCTAAGTCTACCTAAGCATGACAGATAATGAGGAAACCAGAGGAATGAGAGATCCGAGACTCAAAAGGAGAAGAAAAAGAATAAATTGTAAACTAAATTTCTTATTCTCTGTGGCCTATGAATCACAGAATCACAGAATATCAGGGATTGGAAGGGACCTTGAAAGCTCATCTAGTCCAATCGCCCTGCTGGAGCAGGAACACCTAGAGCAGGTCACACAGGAACACCTCCAGGCGGGTTCGGAATCGTCCCAGAGAAGGAGACATCCACAACCTCCCTGGGCACCCCCTTCCAATGTTCCCTCACCCTCACTGTGAAGAAGTTTTTTGTCATATTTAAGTGGAACCTCCTATGTTGCAGCTTGCACCCATCGCCCCTTTTCCTGTCATTAGACCTCACTGAGAAGAGCCTGGCTCCATCCTCCTGACACTCACCCTTTCCATATTTATACACATTAGTAAGGTCACCCCTCAGTCTCCTCTTCTCCAAGCTATGAAGAACTATTTCAGGATTATTTTTTTTTCTGGGTGCCTTGTCCTAGTCTAGTTTGAGTATGGAATTCCGCTGGGATTTCCCGAAGAACTTGTGGGAGCTGGGATTACCCCAACACACAACCATTTTTAAAAACATTGAACTAAAACGGCCGCACAAGTATTTCCATTCCTTCTTTTGTTTATCAATGCTTGGACTCAGAGCAACACAAGGCTGAAATAAAGTTTCATAAGCTGTTCTTAATGCCCAGGGATTTACATCAGCCAAACTGCTGAAATTTCCTATGCTAGGCAGAGTAAGGCTCATTTCCTTAATTTAAGCATCTAGGTGTTCAACATTTAAGTCTGATCTAGTCACGCCAGGCTTCCTCTACAGACAGCAGGCAGAAATAGGCTCCCCTGGAAGATGTCTCATTTCATTCTCAAGAACAGGGTCTAATCTGGGTCAGATGAATTGCCTCTGGAGGTACCCACAGCCCCAGACTACAGAGAGAGATTGGGGTGATTATCCCAGACCTCTCACTTTTAGGCTTCTAAAGAGATGGGAGATCAAACCCAGCCTGAGCAGCTATTACATTCCTGTGGGTTAGGGTGCTTAAAAACATCTCTCTTCTTTGCTAGCTTGAAAGACTCTATCTCTTTCACCAAGAGACAATTTCATGCTCTTAAACAAAGTACTAAGGCATGAAAGTACAATTCAAGTCTGTTCTTTCCATAGGCCTGGTTAAAGAAAAGAGTCATATGATGTGCTTTGGATTGAACTGAGGAGCTGACATTGGTATCTAGGAAATGTTCCAGTAGACTGAGCAAGAGGGCTGTGCTCAGTGCCAGCATAAAAAGATAAAATTTTCATGGGGATGCATCCATTTATACCTGGTCTGCATTTGGCATGGGGAGAAGAGAAATCACCCCTTGATCAGTGCATATTTGACAGATTGAGTTCTCTTTCATGAGTAATGGAGTAAAGATGAGTACATGTTTGATATGTTACAGTGGCTTCCTATAAATATTAAAGTAAGAGGAAACTTCACAGGCTTATGGGACGGAAGCACCTGCAATTCATCTACACAGACCATACTGAGTTTGAGGTGACTGCAGGCTTCCCTGAGGGGTCATTAGCAGCCCTCTCTGGGATTTTCCCACTGGCTTTTCCAAGATCTTCAGGGGTGGAAAGAAAACTTTGTTCTGCTCAGCCTCAATTTTCAAGGGAGTTCTCAGAGCCTTTGCTGCTGTGCCTGGGGAGAATGTGAAATCACCATCATTGGAGGTTTTGCAAAAACAGGCTAGACAAACTTGTGTCTTGAAAAACATTGATCTTCCTGACCCTACTGGAAATCAAAAGGGTTGACCAGCAGTCATTCAATAATTTGCCCGCTACTTTACCACAGTGGTACTTTACCCGCTACTTTACCCGCTACTTTACCACAAATGGTACGATCTCCAAAAGAAGGAGATCTCAGGCTGTGTGCAAAACACCTGAACACATCACCCAAAGTGTCTGCAAGAAAGCAATTGTTCTAAGAGATAAAAATGCACTTCCACATGGTGAAGGAAGAAATGAATGAACGAACACTCCAAGGTTTTGCTTCATTTCTGTGTGGCTGTACATGAAAATGGCGAATAGAATTTTCACATTTTTGGATTGACCTTAAAAAAAATAAAAATTAACAATTAGCCATTTGAAAACAGAGTGTTCTAAAGGCTAGCCATTTGAATCAATATTGCCAAGGCTGATAGGTGGAAAGCCCCATGAGAAGCTCAGTGACTTTCCTGTTATTAATCACCAATTCATTGGTAGAGTGCCACGAGAGCCTGGTATTCCCCAGCTCCTCCTTTCCATGTTTTTCTGCTGTCTTTCTGTTGCAGACTGCAGGGCAACATATCAAATTAGGGAGGTGACTGTCCCCCTGTACTCAGCACTGGTTAGGCCACACCTTGAGTATTGTGTCCAGTTCTGGGCACCTCAGCACAAGAGAGATATCGAGGTGCTGGAGCGAGTACAGAGGAGGGCAACAAAGCTGGTGAGAGGACTGGAAAACAAGGCTTATGAGGATCGATTGAGGGAGTTGGGGTTGTTTAGTCTGAGGAAGAGGAGGCTGAGGGGAGACCTCATCACTCTCTACAACTGCTTGAAAGGGCACTGTAGAGATATTGGTGCTGGTCTCTTCTCACGGGCAATGAGCGACAGGACAAGAGGGAATGGCTGCAAGCTGCAGCAGGGTAGGTTTAGGCTAGACATCAGGAAAAAATTTTTCACGGAGAGAGTGGTCAGCCAGTGGAATCAGCTGCCCAGGGAGGTGGTGGAGTCACCCTCCCTGACTGTGTTTAAGAGCAGATTAGATGTGGTGTTGAGGGATCTAGTGTAGGGGAGAATTTGTAGAGTAGGGCTGATGGTTGGACTTGATGATCCCAGGGGTCTCTTCCAACCTAAATGATTCTATGATTCTATGATTCTAAATAATCCCATCAGGGGAAGTATGATCTCAGCAGGGTTTGCTGGTGTCATCTGAAGTCATCTTCCTCCTCTTCCTAACCCAATCTCTTGATGATTTCTCGGTAGACTGTTTACACTCCCAGGATTTCTGCTGCACCCCTTAAGGAAGGAGCTATAATTGCTGATCCGGCTGCTAGATGCTCCCTTCAGTACAATCTGGGAGTCAGTAAACAACCATCTGATGTTTATCATCACGATGCAGAGGAACTGACTGGTGCTGCCTGATCCCTCCCTGGAAGAGAACCAAGGGAGCCCTGAGCACCTATGTACCCTCTCCTCTGCTGGCTCAGCAATTGCTTCCAAGTGCATTTCAAAGTCAGAGCCTGAGGTTTTGCAAACGTACTTGCTGAAAGGAGTGACTTTGACAGCCACAGGGTTGTTAGCTGAAAGGCTGTTGTTGTAAAACTAGGAAAATGTTTCCTCTTGCTAGGAACAATGCTTGTCTCTCAATTTCCCTGGATGTTTTTGTGCTGCTACCTGTCCTGAGGCACAGCGTTAACCGAAAGATGCAAAGAGGTCACTAAAGAGCTGAACAAGAGTAAAGCGGTAAGAAGGAAAACTTCATCTCAGTGGAGTTAACTTCAAAACAGTTGGATCAGCAATGGCTCTAATTGCATCTACTACTTTGGCTCCTTTTATTTATTTATTTATTGTTTTGCTGTGAAGAGTGGCTTGAAGAAAGGAGAGTTGAGATAAGTCAGAGAGGCAATGCAATGTGTCAGGTTAGAACATATCATCTGGCAGAGACAGCCTTGAAAGCCATAAAAGGCTTCCCCATACACAGAGATGGGTAATTCGTCAGACCTTTCAGCACGAATTTAGCAAAGAGAAATATGTCTGTGAGTTTCCTCTCCTATGACCTTTTTTTTTTTTTCCAACCCACATGCACTTTGTCCACCCTAGATGAGAGCATAAAAGGTAAGTGTCAAAAATCAATTTGGGACCTGAAGATTCTTGAAAGACAACACTGTAGGGCTCAACATCTGGCTGCCCCAAGCACAGAGCAAATCAACTGCAGAATCACACCACAACAGAGGTAGATGTGGAGGAAGAAGGGTCTGAAACCAAGCCAGAAATAAGACCCCTGAAAAGATAACCTGGTAATACCAGGATTTAAATGGTTATAGGGTACCATACCTACCCCAATATTCCTACCTGGAGCTTGCTAGAAGTCCACTGACAATTGATGAAATGCATATCAAGGATATGGAGAGGAGAGACATTTCTCTAGAGTCACCCTTCTGCCATTGATTTTTTTTTTTTTTTTAATGCCAACTTTCACTATGCTGATTTCTACCAGAATCAAACCAACTAATCCTTTCTCCAGAAGCCAAGGGTACTTACTGCTCTTCTACTAAGGAACAACATGGGTAGGGAGCTTCCATAATTCACCTGACAGCAGCTTTCAATGAGCCATAGCACTTCTCAAAAGCATTCACACCTCACCACAAGTACGGATTCTGTGACTAAGCTGCAGTCAGGGCTTATTACGTCCCCGAGATTTGGTGTGCTTTCACCCAACGTGCCTGAGAGCCAAGGCAGGAACCCATCAGATCTGGAACTCCCGGTCTGGTGCAAAACCACATGCAGAGTCGCTGTGCTGTGCATGAACGCTTCTCTCTCCCTCCCCTTGCCCCAGTGTAGTATCAATCTTTTAGTCTTGTTCACACCTCAATAAAATTCTAAGTGTTCTTTTATTACTGCCATATGTATTGTCAGACACAAACCTCTACCGGACGCCATTGGACAATCTGAAAGTGGCTCTTGCAGGCCCAGCAATAAGCAGCTGCCTCTGCTTACGTCAGGTATGAAGGCTGAGCTACCCATTTGTTTCCTTACTCCAGATTTTCCACCAGGAAGAGAGAAATAAACTCAGTTTCTCCATCAGCAAGGTGACTTCAGGTTTTAGTGCAAGACCTGGGTAACAGTGGACAGATTCTTGCCTGCTGTAAGTCACTGTGCCAGTTTACATCCAGCTCAGGTGCCAGTGTTTCATTAAATCAAACCCCTGCATTCCACAAAAATAATTCTTTATGAAATTAAAATTAGGTTTTAACATCTGTAGCAAACAGAGGATGTGCTCACATGTCACATCTGCACCTGTGCAAATACTAATTAACCCAGTATAATTAGTCACAACTTTTACTCATTACCCCTAAGATCAGAATCAAAACCAGGATTTACCACCTCATTTTTTATTCTTCTTTCTCTTCCAGTTCATGAACTTTCCATCACTACAGGGGACTGGGGCTTTTATGTAGGTAGCCATGTGGCTCCAATCAAAGAAAAAAAACCTAAAATGCTACCACTAAAACCTCACAACCAAATTCCCAAGACCTCAGCACCTGAAAGGCAAGTGATTTTCAGAAGAGTTTGTTTCTTATTCAACTGCCCAAAAGAAGGGCTAAATCTTTGGCCACTCTCTGCTTCTCTCTAGCAGTTTTTACCATGGTGCACATCATCAAAAGAAATCAATATGCAGCAAATGGAGCATCTTGGAGAAAATTTGGCTCCTACTGCGAGCCTTGAACCTTTCTGAGAATGGTGACAGAAGTGACTATTTAATCACTGCACGAGGTTTTCCTGCCCTACTTCAGATTTGGTAACAAATGCACGTTATATGACAAGCAACAACACTCCTTCCCCATTATTTATCATCATTCATTAATCACACCTCAGCAATCATCTATATTATTTATTGTTATTATTCATTATGTTTTGAATTAATAATAACCATGGCAGGAGCTACCATTGTGAATAGCACGGGGAAAGACAGGATATTTTTATAGGTCTTTTCACATGTAAGGTACTGGACTCCCACAGACTTTATTTATGAAGAAGTGTGCTGTGGATATGAAGAGCAGGAAGAATACTGTAGCTCTTATGGTTTAAGTGAGGAAAGGCTTTTGAGAAGTATTACTTATTATCCCAAATGATATAATTGAGGGGAAAGAAAAGAGAGGGGAGAGAGGGGAGAGAGGGGAGAGAGGGAGAAGAAGAGAGAGAAGAGAGAGAAAGAGTCAGAAAAGCTTTTAGACACTGAGCTCTTCTTCAAAATTGAGACAGGAACAGCAAAATTTGCTTTTCGGTGCCACTATTTTATCACTGGATTGAAAGGAATGGATTAGCATCTGATGTTAACATCCTGGTATGTACTCACAACTCTCCTGAGCACTATTTTTTTTTTTTTTTAAATCTATTTCAGTACTGTATGGAGTTGCATCGATTTTGATGGAGCTTCTGGCAGAGAGATTTATCTCCAGGATGGCTTTCTGATCACTTCCAAAGATAGAGATTGTAATCCCAATTGAAACGGGAATCACTACTGAGCTTAAAGAAATGTAACATCCCTGATCTAGATGTGCATCAAGAGAAAGCCTGTTAAAGTATTCTTGAAAGCACCCAGTAAAGGATAGCTCATGGCTGGCTTTGGTAGTTAATTTAAGAGCTAAAATGTCTTCATCTAACACTGATCTTCTTCCTGCTCAAAATTAAACCTGGAACTCATTGTCTTATACCCTCAGAGAACAACTGATCCTCTGCTAAAGTGTCCTTTAGCATATTAGAAGGCTGCATTTGTGTCTTTCAGCCTCATCTTATTAAGGCTTAACTGCTTCAACTTTTCTCATAGGTCCTGTCCTGTGAAACTTTTCTGCTCCTTGCTGGTACCATTTGAATCTCTCCAATTTGTCCACGTTCCAAAATAGGATACCCAGAAGACCTCATACTCCAGCTGAGGCCTCCTCAGTGCCCAGCTAAGCAGAATATACAATCTGCCTGGTGTTACTTTCCAGAATGAGATTTGCCTCTTCTCACTGTTAATTCATGTTCATCTCCTGCAGTATTATAACCCCTTGATCCTTTTTTCACTATACTCCCATCGAGGCAGTTACTCTCTGTTTCACGGACATAGCCATGATTTCTCCTTCCTAAGGAGTCATTTGCACCATTGTCCTATTGAATTTCATCTTGTTGATTTCCTACTGCTCCTCCAACATATCAGAATAATTTTAAATTCTAATCCTGTCTCCCAGGCTGCTTGCAGTCCCTTCCAGCAAAGTGTCATTTGTAAATTTTATAGATGCGCACCTTAGTACATCATCCACATGGATAATGAAAATATTGAAGAAGTGTTGGACTCCCAATTCTAATGTCCTTCCAGTTTAAAGAGAACTATTCATGTGTGACTTCTCAGCCAATTGTGGGCATATCCTGATCTGGAGGGCTGCCTCTAGATCATATTTTCCTAGTTTGTTTATAAGAAAACAAAGTAGGATCATATTAAAAGTAAGATACATCGCAACTGCTGCATCCTCTTAAACCACTATGGCAGGTGGCTCTGTTAAAGAGGAAAATTAGATTGAGACAACAGGATTTATTCCTTGCAATCCTGTGTTGGCTGCGTCTTTTATCATTTTATTATCCTCCAGGTGCTACAAACTGATTGTTTAATAGTTTATTATTTTTCTGGCTTAAAATGACTAGTCTATAATTCCCTGGGTCCACCTTTCCCCTTTCCAAATGTAGGAATTATGTTTGTCCTTCTCTGGTCCTCTGAGCCCTAACTGGCATCAGTCAGTAGTTCAAGGTAATTACTAATCACACAGAGACTGCAGTAGCTGTCTCCTTGAGAGTTTTGTGTTTTTAGCCTGACTCACATGCAAGTCACCTATATACTCTTTAAGCCACTTGTCTCCTATTGTGGAAAATTCTTGTGCTGCACAAGAGCCTTACAAATTTTTTGTTTTGTTACCTCCACACTGCAGTCCGCATTTCTCCACCCCCATCCCTGCCAAAGTCTCCCAGTTTGGAGGCTGGACTTCTGCAATTCTCTCCTTGCCTGTTTGCAGTATTCTTTGGTATCCATCTCAGTCATATATCAAGACATTTGTGTTTGATTAATACCTTATTTTACTTTGTCAAGTCTTTAAAGATATCTCTGCGTATCTGTATGGGACCTTTGCTCTCCATCCTACATTGCTGTAAGTTAATACTGTTAATACTGTGTCTTTCCCGTGGCCGCTTTTATCTGCTGCCAAATATCCTGCATCTCTTCCCTTTGGTGAGGTTCATTTATCAGTTTCCCCCATTTGCGCCTCTCTGCTCCCTCTATTTCGCTTTTCTTTCTGCCTTCTCTTTGAATTCTAAATCCAATTGGTTTGTGGTTAACCGTTTCACAGAGGTTTATTTCCATCATCTAATTCTGACCAAGTACGTTGAGTTAGGACTACATTAAACAGTCATTTATAAAATACACAAACAGTCCTGAGAGAAGATACCAACAATCTAAGTCTTTCTCTTCCCCTATGACTCCTCCCATCTACTGCTACTTATCAGGTGTTCAGCACCTGATTTTAATTGGATATGCCATAAAAATTAGGACTTGTATAGTTACAACCTTCAGGTTTGGCATTTGAATAGTTCAGCTTTTCCATGTTTTCACCCATCTGTGGTGTTTTACTCCGCCTCTGTCTGCAACAGTGTGTTCTAGAGATTGCCATTCCCTGTGGGGAGCTGCTACTTTATATAGGTTTCTTAAGGATCATACCCAAAACAAAACCAAAACAAAACCAAAACACCCTAATCAACCAAACCCCCCTGCAAAAAGAGCAACACACAATTCATCTCACTACCTCAGGGACTCTTGAAACCTTTTTCTACTACTCCTCAACTAATACACATAGGAAAACAACAATAACAAAAGCGAAGAGACGAGTTCTAAGTTGAATAGAAAGAGCCCACTGGAGTCAGGCCAGGGACCTGCACACCAACCCTTACACTTACAGCGTGTCCAACTGTAGGAGTCTGTGCGAGTTGGTTTTGGAGCACAGCGAGTGTCCTTTGATACTCTGCATGTGACATCCAAGGCCCCTCTGGGCCACCTCTCAGGGAGCTGGCAGAGAAACCCTTTCCCCTCCTGTCAGCACGTGTTGATCCACCCACCCGCTTCTGCTAGAAGGTAAATTATACTCAAATAAACCAGTCTGAAGCTTTCTTACCTTGTGTTTGGTGCTAACAAGCTCATGGATGAAGTTTGCATCTGAAGATCTCGGTTTGCCAAGAACCCCCAGTTTCTTACTACTTCCTGTGAGCTGGCTTCTTCCCCAAGTAACTACTCCATGAGACAGGAAGGGCATCCTCTCTTTAAACCATAAATCATCCCCTTAATTGGTGATCAGATGGTGTGTTAGAGACCTGGCAGGTGTCAGTTCATGGCTGTGTAATTGAATGCAGCTTGCTCTGGTGCATCCCTGCTCCTTGTCTCCACAATATGTTGGAGAATCAATGCAAGCCTTAAGCGTGCCTTACAATGGCAGAGGGGAAAGAGAAACAGGAGAAGGCAGAGGTTTATCTCTCTCTGGAGCAGCGGCCGGGTGACAGCTGAGGCAGTCTGTGTTGAAAGGCATCTCAGACGTGCATGAAGACAGTTATCTGACATCAGAGAAACTCCCAGTCACTGGCTGTCCAATCTCATCACAGTCAGTGGCTGGAAGGAAAAGGGTATACATGGAGTTTTCACTACATGGACTAGAAAAATGAAAGACAGAAACTTGTGACATGCACTCATCTCCCTCTGCCAATCTCATGTCTCCTTCAGTTCATACGCTTGATCTTTTCTTTGTTTTTTCCCCTTCTCACTCACATAGGGTATAGGTGCACCATCATACATTCAAAAAAACACAGATGGGTGTAATCACCCTGTAGAATTGCTGAGAATTAGAAGAAACGTGCTTTCCTTCAGGATAGATATTTAAGCCTTGGATATTCTGGCTTCCTCAAGATATCACTCATCTAACTCCTATTTAGGTGACTAACTCTTATTTTAATCAGGCAAAGCTAGGTACTTAAATGTCTTTGAAGAGCTGGTCCCCAGTGCCTACAGGATCCAATCACTGATTCATCAGTCCCTGGATCCAATCAGCAGTGATTGATTTAATGATGTCAATATTCCTTTCCACTCCTTCATAATTTCCTGTCCCTGCCCTTTATGACTTTATAGGAAGCGACCCATTATGATAATTCAGTATTCCTACTGCAGAAAACTAAGCTGAAAGTTAAAAATTCTACACAGACCCAAGAAGCATCTGTGGCAGCAGCCTCAGTGTCTGGGCTGCTATTTATTGAATTGTTTATCTATAATGCAATGCCACAGTTTAAAAAATTAAATTAGTCTAATTATCCTATTTGAGGAGATAACTCTCCTGTTGCTACCACTCCCATAATTTTCTGCATTTCCATCTCCTAAATTATCCACTTCTAGGCTTTTTTTCTAGCCCTTATATATCTGAAAAAAAATATCCTTCGAGGTATAATTAACTTTTTCATTCAGAATCCTAATTTCCTCTCTCAGATATTTTCTGCAGTGTTTAAACTATTTATTATGCAAACTTAGAGAAGTCAAACTATGAATTATGTACAAATCTATGTATTGGAGCTCTCAGCTAATCACTGCATCTCTGTCTTGTGGTTCAAGGTAACCAAAGTGCACAGAGTGGAAAATAGCAGTCCAGCGCTCGGCATATGAATTCTTTCCCTTACGTTAAAGGCACCCTTTCCTTCAGATTAGATAGCCTAATGTTATCTTTTTAATGACATTTTTAAAAATTCTGTTTTCAGGTAATTTTAATCACCCACCGCTATGTTTGCCTTCCTTCACATCATACTTTCTTCATCTCTTCTCTCAATAAACCGCCATGGGACATGTGTTGACTTGCAATGACTCCTTCCAACTGGTGAACATCTTTAGGCTTGTTGGGAGACTCTTTTTCCTCATTTTGGGCCATTTGATTATGCTTTTCCCTTGTGCTTCCTGGGACTTACATTGTGATTTAAGGTTGTCATTGTGAGGGGGGGGACAGTCCTGCGTGCATCTGGACTTGTATTTATCAAAAGCATTCAGTTTTACACACAATTCAGGCTCTGGCACCACCATGACGGGCACTCTTGTTGCTGTGATGAAAGCTGCATGGGGCTCCAAGCGTAGACTAATGCCTTAAAGATATAAAAACAAACAAAAAAGATAAGAAAAATTCTATTTGTGGTCCCAAGGATTTTGCAGTCTATGATTATACTTTCTGCTAATTAATAGCACATCAGCGGCTATCTAGCCGTCCTGTCAGCAGGAAGATGTTCCAAACCCCCTCTAGCTCTTCAGTGGCATATTTTCTCGTATCTCTCTTTTAACCAAAATGGAATTACATTGCTTGGAGAAACCTTTTCTCCCCTAGTGCGTGCAACTTGAAGAAAAAGAAAGGCAAAAACATGCTTTTCTTTATTTTTGCATATGGGATTGTTATGATTCATTAGCACAGAAAGCGGACAAGCACTGTGGGGTTATGTCCAGTGAGACAATTCTGACTGCATAAGGCTCCAACGCCTCACTGAGATCTGCTCTGCTGGGTGGAAAGCTGGAGCTCTGTCCAAGAAGATGGGATTTACTTCCCCTAAATTTAGCAGCCTAACCTACCAGCCCAAACTCAGTCACCCAGACTACACAGTTATCAAAACAGGTGGGATAAAATGTCACATCTTGGAATTTTTCTGTATGTTTCATGTATACAGAAATAGACGAGACTATCTATGACCATAGACCAGACACCTTGGGAAACCTTTATTGTCCAAGGGTAGTAGTTGAAGAGGGAGAGAAATACAGCCCTGAATCAAGGAGGAAAATCCGTTCTCCAGGAAAATTCTTTGGCTAGGCTTTAATTTATCCGGGACTTAAAAATCAGTGGCTTTTAGGCACAACAAATGAATGCGTTGCTGAAGCTGTTCTCACATTGGAGCCCAAAGACAAAGATGTACCTGCTCCTGGAATGAAGCTTGACTAATAGATAAACACTACTGAATGTGTGCAGCTGAAGAAGGAAAACTCCAGGTTGTTTTCTGGGAAGACTCTCTTAAGCCCGAGTGTGAATTCAGTGCTTTAGCTCCCCATTGCAACCCTGTTGAATCTACATTGTATTCCATGCTTTCAGCCACCCACCTGGGGGACACAAGGACAAGGCTAGTAGGTACAATTCATTAGGAAACACGATGGAACTTGTGAACACAGAAACCAAAATACTAAAGTTTTGCCTGTGAAGTCAAAGAAGATTTTTAGGGGCTTCGGGATTTTATTCCATGTGGGGTCATAGACCTTTCTCCAGAGAGATTGCTCTAGAAAGCAGGAAGGAGACCAAGCCTGTCTTCATTATGACTCTGTCTGCTTCAGAGTGACTTTGGGAGGAAGACATATCTTGTATCCTTCTAAAAGGAGAAGAAAATGTATTGTTGAAGACTTCTATGGCTATCTCTCTCTTCATAATCAGCTTTGCCTTGTTACTAAAGCACTCTGTATGCTCTTTTCACTCATGCATGTGTATATGAGCATGAGGTACTGGACCTTGTTTGGACTTTGGTTTTCTCCTCCACCCTTTTGGAAGCCAAGAGCTTCAGAAGAGAAGGATGATTGCAGCAACCTAGGTGTCACCCTAGTGAGCTTAATTTAATGCCTAAGTCAGGCCAGCTGGGACTCAAACTTCCAGTTTCAGAAAACCTGGTGGGAACTACAGACTTTGTGATTTGGTCCCTTAAGCCACCCCTTCAGGCTTGAAAGTTCAAACATGCATGAACCGGGGGAGAAATAATTGCACGAGAACTCCTGGGGTGGAGCATCGGATAGAGAGTGTAAAAAAAAGAAAACAAGTTAAAAAAACCTTCTTCAAAGACAACTACAGGCCAGCAGTTTCAAAAAAAACCCAAGTCCCTCATCAGGGATTCTCACTATCATTTTCATTTATTGCTTTTGACACCTGGTGTATCGTGTCAGAAATTCTTTTGGCTTTTCAGCCCCATGGCAGATGTGGTGTGCACCAAATGCCTTCCCGATGCATCTGCCTCTGTCCTAGCAACAGACTCAGGATGGAACCAAATCCCACTGTGATTAGGGCTGGACAAGTTGAAGGATGGATAAGATGGATGCGTTGATGGCTGCTAAGAGGATGAGGCTGAAACCTGTGTCTAGGAGACTTAAAAGGCCGGCTCTGGCAAATAAAACATGCACAGCAAGCGGATCAGATAATGTCAGATCAGATCTTATTTATCTCTTCAGTAGCAGCTCTGCGAGTTTGTTGCTTACACTTTTTTTACTATTTTTTTTTCTGGGATGTCTCTCATTAACCTGCTTTTCTCTGGATTTGTTTCTGCCTCACTTTGGCAGCTGCCCAGTAGAAAACAGAGCTTTAATTCCACAGACCATAGATTGTGGGCCAGTTATTAAACCATATTTATTTCTCTGTTTCCACAGCTTTCTTTTAGGCTTGGGTTTGTGGTTCGTTTTTTTTCCCCACTCCCTACCCTCCCTAACTCTGCTTTTCTTTTTTTCCTTTCTTTCTTTTTTTTTTTTTTTTTTTTTTTTTTTTTTTTTCATTTCTGTGTTATTTTGCTTTTCTAATTCCCACCAAGGAAACCAGTCTAGAGAATTTAACTCTCGTGGTGCCAGCAAACAAACTGACTTTCCTTGTGGCACGTGGGCCAGCCTCAGGCCTCTGATTCAAGGGCCAGATGTTGTTCTGGAAAGGGACCTGGACGATGTCTCCCCTCTGCCAGTGAGGGCTGAATGCAGCAAGACGTTGACACCACACCAGAAGCGGTGGCATGGAGTGACTCTGCTGGCGAGCGAGGGAGCTGTGGTCTAGATGTGACAAACCCCCATCCATTGGGCACTTGGACAACGCAGTGCTCTCTGGAGACTTTGTCAGTCAACGGGTGAGATTTTAAGACATGGGAAGGACATTCATACTGCTCAAGTTCATTGTAACTTGGAGTGGTTAAGTTGGCTGCTCAGGCTTTACATGTTGTCTGGTCAGTGAAGAAAAAGCCTTTTCCAGGAGATAGCTTAAAAAGAGAACTGAAGCCCCCTTGCACAAACCTCTCATTTTCTGAACTCTCAAGGACAAGCTACCTCAAAGACAAGCTATCTAAACCTCAGTGTCCTAAGTCTCCCCTTCTCCTAAGCAGAAACCAGTTTCACAAATACAGACTCACAGTTCTGCATCTTGGAGTTTGAAAGAGAGTTTAGGCATGTGTGTCCTTATTTTAAATAGCCCTTGTGCCTGCTGTAGCATGGACCTGCAGATAGGAGCAGCAGAGCTGAATAATCCACATTCAAAGTTGGGCTCCGTCCAAGTTACCGCTGTGAAAATTCTGGTTGCACAACTCAGGCAGAACATTTAAGCAGCGCTTGGGAAAGGGGTTTTCAGTTCCTAAGCTTCACCAGTACTCAGTGATGCCCCTTCCTACCTAGAGCTTGTTATGGGACAGGTCTGAAACTAGAAGCAATGAATGAGAAGGGCAAATAGTCTTGTCCTGCTCATAACAAGAGCCTCCTGGAAATATAAAGAGAGACATGTTTTATCAGAGGATATAATCATATAATTCTTTTTTAAATTGCCTATTTCTTCACTGAATATCATCCAAATTCTGTATTTATGCAATATTGGAAAATTTGGAAAACCATCTTCTCGCTTCTGCTACCAGCAAAAACAACAACAACAAAAACAAACAAACAAACAAATAAATAAAAATCAATCCCTTGTGTTTCACTCAGTGATGTCTTTTTTCTCCTCTGAAGTGCCAAGATGGCTCATTCAGTCAAGAGATATTACTCAGAGGTTCACAATCCATCAACCTGGCATAGGGAAAATGGATGGCAGATTCTTTTAAAAGACATGTTAGTTTACACAAGTACTTTGAGAACTGTATTTCAGATCAACCCATTAAAAAAAAAAAATTAAAGAAAGAAGAAAAATCAGGAACTGCAAAAGACAAAAGTACCCCTCTGATTTCGCCTACCAAAAACTGTAGCTAACATTTCTAGCACAGCTGCTATCCTAATTAAAGCTTACAGTTTTTTAAAACACTGGCAGAAAAAATACCATTATATGCTATTTCTAGTTTCCACTGAACCCTCCTCAATGCTACGAGAAAGAAGAGACACAGAGAGATTTGGGCTGAGACATGATATGCTCTTAAGTCCCATTTGAAATGCTTTCAGTGAGGACCCAGCATGAAGGAAATCAAAAGCTCTGGAAATGTCATTTAGGAGCCACACAGAGTTTTCCATCTCCTAACAAATTCCTTCTGCATTTCATGAAATGTTTGTGTTTGTCTGCTTTTCACTTCCCATTCATTCTGAAGATTGCTTCTAAACTTGGCACTGGCCAAGCCAAGGAATTATTGGTGTCCCTTCAACGGAGTGGATGTGGGAACCAGATGGTGCATAGCTCTTGGGCTGGCAGGGTACACAAAGTTGAATTTCAATGTCAATGAGCAGCTAAATGACTGAGGGCTCATCCACGCACACTGTTTATTCACTAATCAGAAGACATCTAAACTGAACAGTCACAGATACTTACTGCAGAAATACTTCTATGGCTTTGAGACAGCAAACCTGAATGCAGGCTGTCTCAAACCTGGCACCTGCCTGTGTTTATGAGGTCATATTTTACATAGAAGATAGCAAGTTATCAGTTAAGTATCAGCCTAGCCTTTCTTTTAGTATGCTTTTTGTTTGCTTTGATTTGTTGTCAGTGGTTGGGTGTTTTTTTAAAATCTTTTTTCTTTCGCTAGTACTAATAGTATTTTTGAAGCATATAAAACGTTGTCAGAGAGTTCCCAGTTATTTACCTTTTTCCCCTTTAAATCCCTTTACCCAAACAATTGGGTTCAGAACAGCTTTCATCTTTGTGAAATCAGCCCTGCGTACGCGTGTATCTGTGGGGTTTGAATGTTATTCCGTTTGCACGTACCAAGTGTAATCAAGTCTATGTCACTTGCATCTAAACAACTCTCTGACTTAATTCTCTGAGTGAATTCTCTTTAACTGTCAGGATGATGAAGTCTAGCACCGTTTTCCCTCCTGTTGTAGAAAATACTTCTAAAGTTAGGAAATTGTCATCTTCATTTAACAAAAAAA